>JAZKJV010005783.1:0-341946 GCA_037367405.1 Ottelia alismoides | reverse complement strand
TATCCCCCCACTCTACCAAATAAACTCAGACCATTTCTGGCTACCCGAGCGTACCCACTGAAAAAGCAGTGATTCAATGTATGAACTAAGTAGTATGTTGAAAGATATCGAGTTTTAAATTAAGTGTCGTCTCTCTCTCGCACACTCTGAGAAATGGCGGGGATTACTCTCCCAAATCATATGAATCGTTTTACGATTTTTAAAGTCTGATATTTTAGCAGTATCGGTTTTATTTTGTGGTTTTATAATTTTTTTGAGTATTTTCAAACAAACATCTATTATAGTTTCTCTCCCTTTCTTGTCTATTACAGTTTCTCTCCCTTTCTCTCTCTTTTAAAAAATTAAGCTAACTAAATCTGCCCTCTGTAGCCGACTCGTGAAGAAGAAGCCGGCCTCTGCGCTTCAACTGATTCGGCTTCCTAAGAAACCGGCTAATCCTGCAGGCCCTGCAAAAAAATAGTTAGCGGAGAAAACCGAGAGACGGGTCGAGAAAATCGTAAGAAATACCAAAAGAAAACTATGAGAAACTAAACAAAAGAAGAGAGAAAATAAAATCACAAAAATTCGAAAAAGATCAAAATTTTCTAATGCCTCCCCGGCAACGGTGCCATTTTGATGAGGCTAAAAAATCAGTTCGTGGATTTTTGAAAGTAAACGTGGTCGATGTAGAAAAAGCCACGAAAACACAATCTTCAGTCTATCAAACAAATTCGGTTTTCGGAAGAAAACCTACACTGATTATTTATCCAGGTGAGTGTGCCTGGGTCGAACTCAAGGAGGCAGAATAGACTATTTTGATTTTTTTTGGAGAAATTTTCGCAATTTTATTTTATCTCTTCTGAAAGTTATCAAAGTAAAGAAAGCACTTTTTATTTTATTTTTATTTTTATTTTTTTATTTGATTTTATTATTTTCAAATTTTTATTTATTTTTCACAAAGGGATATTTTTCAAAAAAGATTTATTTATTATATAGTAGATGGAAATATGTAGGTGATACAATATAGTAGGTGGATGCCAAGCAACGGGCTCGAACAAGCACAATAAATCAAAACAAAACGAATGCAGTTTTCGAAAAAATCAAAACATGACGAAAACACGACAAAAACTCACGAAAATTTAGTACAAGATAGATGGGGTAGTTGCATAACTACCCTAAAGAAATCGTCAAAAACAAAGACAAACGAGGTCCAAAGATCCCTACATCCCAGGGGCATAAGCGTAAAAAACTACTGAAATTGTTCTGCAAAAAGGTCCTTCAGGGACTGTTTTGAAAACAAAAATAAAGATCTTTACATTTAGATCCCTATCGAGGGACCTAAATGCAAATTCCGAAAACCTGAGGAGCGGAAGTTAATTCTGGAAAAGCCTCTGGGTTAAGTTCGCAAATTCTCCACCGTTTCAGAATCAGCGGCCAGGATTAAAGTTTATCTGCACGGATCAGACGGTTACGCGTCTGACACGTTTCGCGCACATGTACTTCGGGTGTTCTTGATTCTGTTGAACTCGCTGGTGAAGGAGCTTCTTCTCCGACTTTTCCCGAGCGAACACCGGCGACTGGTGCTCTCCTGCGGGGCCAGAGGGGTGGCTCCTCCACCCCTCGAGCTCGCATGCGGTAGGTGGCTGGTGGCGGCGACTCAAGGTGACGGCGGAGGCGCGATGAAGATAACGGTCTACCAGTTTTGTTCCAAAGAAGGCTTGTTGTAACTCATTTTGGATCTTGATTTCAATGACGATAAAAGGGTTCCAGAGGCGTGGATTTGACCCCGTATTGAAGAAGAACCTGCAAGAAGCAATATATATGCTCGATTCACTAGGAATCGGCCAAAACTTTAGAGGTTTACATGCTCAAAAATGGTGAAAATGTTGGTTTCCAGATTTATTGAAAGTGGGAGGAGAATAATGAGGAAATGGCGTCGCGATTTGAATGAGATCTGCAATGGTTTGAAAGTGGAAATCGATTGGGCGTGTAACCTAAAGGATTAAGCATCCTAATGACGGCTTAATCGCACTAATATCTACACGAGAATCGAGGAGAAATTAAAAGAGAAATGGAGGGATAGGTCTGGGGAAATGTCAAGGTATATTACCTGGACGAAGCTCGACGAGCGACCTTTGGCCGGAGCGAAACACAGCGGTTGCGGCGATGCAAGACTGAGCACGGCCTTGGAACTCCTTCCTTCAACACTCCTCTTCCACGCTAGGCTTCTCCAAGGTCATGTCACCATCTCAGATGGCCGGTACAATGCTTGAAAGATAGGGGGTCGGCTAGCTGGATCTGGGGGTCCAAGGTAGTTGGAAAGCTTAGTTTGTTAATGGCGACTTTGGGGGTATTTATAGGTGGATTGCTTGATCGCCAAGCTAGATCTGATGGTCGGCGATGAAGTAGGTAGTTAGGAGAATAATATCAATGGTTTAGATCGCCTGGAGATGTTAGGAGCTGCACGGGAAAAATGGTCGAAGTCGGACGGTTGGGTAGTCTGGCAGAACTGATTCTTGAGGAAGACAACCCAGGTGGCTGACAAGTGTCAGCACCTTGTTGGCCAGAAGCTTGAGAAATTCAATGTAAATTCGATATTAAATAGTAAATCATCTTATTTAAATAAGTGTAAATACAAGACTTGTAAATAAATTAGTTATCTGATTTATGGAATAATTACTTTTAATAAATAATAAATATTATTTAAAATATAAACATTATATTAATAAATATGTATTTATAAATAGGTTTTAGATTTTTAAATCAATAGATAAATAAATAAATATTAATTTTTTATTTTCTTAATTATTAGAATAATAAATAAGGTTTATGTGAATTTTTATAGATTTTTATAAATTAATTTACATATTTTAATAAATAGAGGTATAAGTTATCTAGTTCATTTATACCTATAATTTAGTGTTTTTTATTTTATTAAAATAATAAATAAGTTCCAAAAATTATGAAATAATTTAAGGTGAAAACACAAGATCATGAAATAATTTAAAAATTATAAAATTAAGAAAACTATAAATAAGGTGTGTTATATAAAATAAATAGCCCAGAGACCCTGTTGTCTTTTGGTCCCAAAATCGACTTTTTGCAAACGGACTCCGAATTCAATGAAACCACTTTTATTAATTAGAGAATATTATTTATGAACTTTAAAGGTGAGTAGAGTGAAATTGGAGTTCGTACGAGGAAGTTATTATGTTCGGAAGTTGAGATTTTGATAATTTATAGGCTGGGTTTCTTGGCATATATACAGGGTAGTATTTTTAACTTATTTTTATATTTTTATATACATTTTTAGAAATAATTAGGAAAAGGATTTGATGAAAAGTATTTATATATGGATTAATTAAAAATCTTTGAAGTTTTGTATTTATTTTATAAATAGTGGAAAGTGTATGGAGTGTGGCTTTATTTATTTTTACGGTTTTCTTTCTCTATCTCCCCCTACTTTTTGGTTTATCGACCAATCCATGCTGACTTGGTCTCGAGAGTTAGGCTATAAATATATCTTACAGTTATATTTATATTTTAAGTCATATTGTACATATATACATATATCCAATCTGCCTTTTTGTTCTTTTCTTGTTCTTTATTTATTTACATGCTTTTGATGGTTAAAAGTGAATAATTATTCATGAGTGATGATTTGTTAAAATATATGAATTAATGAATATTTACATGCATTTGTTAAGGGTTTTAAGATAAAATGCGACAGAAAAGTTAATGAATCATGGATTCATTAGGCTCCTGCTGTTCTGAGGAAGGGCCTTCCTAATTTTATATGGGAATCTCTCCAATTTCGAGGGGTTTCCATATCAAGGACTGTAAAGTTCACCATGTATTCCTGACACTCAACTTTGATGATAACATTCCTCAATTCTCCTAGGGATCTCTTGCTGGATTTATTTGCAAACTGAAATAGTGCTCTGGATTTCCTAAGAGGTCCGAGATTAAGCCGCTCATAGAGGGCTATAGGCATCAAGTTAATTGAGGAGCCGTTATCAAGAAGAGTGCATGCAAAAGTAGTGTCATCGACATGACTCACCGCATAATGTGCACCCGTGTCTCTTCATTTCCTTGGAAACACATTCTTAATTGCGCAAGTAGTGGCTACTGACAGAATGTGTTTCTCAACACGGGTTTCGGATTTTCTGCTAACCCTAGTAAGTGTGCATCTCACCTTAAGGTATTTATGGAATACAGGTGTCATTTCTACATACTTATTGAAAGGGATTGTGACCTTAATGTATTTGTTACAGAATTCTACCAACTCAAGGTCACCTTTTTGCATTTTTTTGGTTTTCTTCTTTCCTCCCTTAAGAGCTCAGGGGAAAGGGATTATTGATGCTAACTCAGATTTCAAAACTGAAAGATTTTCATTGAACTGAGGAACTGAGCTCTGTACAGGACACTGAGACTGACTCGGGCTCTTACTCGGATTAAAAAAAAATTTCTGCTGCAAAACCAGTGATGCGTCTTCCACAATTAGTGGGACATCCTCCTCAGATGGAGGTGCGGGCTCCTCATCGGTCTCGTCGGACTCACTGCGGGTGGTGTGCTCCTTCTTCTTTGAGGACTTAGAGGTCCTCTTCTTCTACCGATGGGGATGGTGTTCTTTTTCTCTGCCTCCAAGTCCTCCTCTGGTAGAGACTTGGCGGCATCCTCCTCTGGTGCCCATGCCCGATTAGGTACGATCACGGTTCTTCCGCTCCTGAGGGACATATGATTAACATTATTGTATGAAAGGATCTCATGTTCAGAGTTATCTGAATAGTATACCTAATCTCGATGTAGGTTCTGGTCTTGATTCAGGCTATTTGGGTTAGCCAGAACCTGGGCAGGAATTGGAGTCTTTGGTGCCCTCTGCTGGTCCTGGATACGGGAAACACGATTCAAATCTATTCTCATATACAGGTAGTCATTCTGAATCTGTAGGACCCTATCAGTCAGGGTCTGGATCGCCAAGGTGAGGGACTCCAATTCGTTTGTGGGCGGGTCTTACTGATGGTGACTAGAGGATGAATTTTTGTATTGGCTTGTTGGTCATGCCGGTACTGTTGATGATGGGATGGCGGTAGAGGGCCCTGCTGGCCCTAGTGGAAAGTGCGTTGCTGCTGAGGATGACACCCTTGTCCAGGTCGGGACTGTACGAAGCAGGGTACGGGTACAGAGCTGGTTTCCTGCTAAGCTAGGGAAGGTCAGTGAGGCTGATCGTTCCCTATCCCCGACTATCTGTCGACGGGGTCGTGCCTGTACCACAGCCCGTTGATCTCGAACACCTGCAGAGGTTCCTCGTATCCTGTCTCCACTTGTAGGGGTGTGTGTTGCTCTTGCTGAGTATACTTCTGCTCTTCTACCCAGCTACTTTGAGGCCCCGGTGCTTGTTCCTATACAAGATGAACTCGGGGTACAGGTACATGTGGTGGAGAAGGGGTAGGTAGCCATATCTTGGCTACCCTCTCAGTTAGTTCCTCCAATTGTTTCGACAATCGCGAGAGTGCCTCAAAGTCAGTAACCCTCTTATGAATCTGCTCAACCATGGTTAACTTATTAGCTATAATCCCCATGCTGAGGATGAGGTCCTCTATCAGATCCGCTACATTCCTCCTAGTTGTGTCGTTGGATAGGATCGAGGGAGACAACGGATTGGCCCTGGTGGCCTGAGACCTGCCTATTTCCTCCATCTGCTCCAGTATTTTCCATACAACATCTTCACACAGGCGACACTTACTAACCCCTGCATCTCTGGGGTCATGCCACATAACAAGGTATGGACTAAGATTGCTTTTAAAATGCCATGGCAAGGGCATGTTTGAATTAAGTCATTAAATCTATCCCAAGCTTCATGGAATGGTTCATTAGGTCCCTAGGAAAAGCTCACGATCTTAGTTCTCATCTGGTTAGTCCTACTGAGTGGGTAGAACTTCTTCAAGAATAAATCCTTGATTTGCATCTAGGTCGTACATATCACCCTAATTTTTTTCAACCAATGACCAGCCTTATCTCCTAAGGCAAACGGGGTGGCCTTCAGCCTGATGTAGTCTTTCCCAATCCTAGGGTGACTAAGGTTGTTGCAAACCAGCTTGAAGTCTCTAAGGAAGGCATATGGTTCTTCGTTGACATTTCCATTGAACTTCTGTAGCAGGCTCATAAAGTGGGGCTTCAGCTCAAACACTTCGGGGGGGACCACGGGTACCAACCAACTATGCATCTCATTTTCTGTCGGGTTGTAGGCATCTAACATGGGTCGGTCAATTCCTCCTACCGCAATGACCTGTCCCATCCTTGCCACCATATCTGCATTCTGTTGTTCTGTTGCGGCGAGGTGAGCAAGAATTTGTTGTATCGGGTCATCTCTTTGTTCCTCTTCATCCGGGGGTCTCTTAGGTGGCATCTTGTCCTCTTTCCTTGGGTATGAAAAATGGTCTAGGCTAGAGGGCATATCAATGGAAGACATTCTCACCGAGGCGATGATTGTCCTCGGTGAGATAAAAGGAGAGAAAAGGGTTGGTTGAAGGTAACCAACCTAGAAGTGATGTATCTCGAACTCAAGAGGGTCATGAGCTTGAGTTGGCCCAAGTCGTGCTTGGTCCGATGAAGATGAACTTCGTGAGGGGCTCAAAGAGAGATGGGCGAAGCGGGAATAGACATCCCCCTAGTCAGTCATCTTGGATGGCGAGAAGGAGAATCAAGGGTATAAGATAGGGTTTTACTCCTACCTGAAACAAGCAAGTGAATCCAAACCCTGATTTTCACACTCACACGGTGAAGGACCCGAAACCGAGTCCGATTAATCTGGTTGATTTTAAGTGTGAATTTCAAGCAAATAGCAAAGGTTGCGTGGCCTATAGGGAAGTCGGCTCTAAGCCGGATGCGTCTTCCCTGTTTAACCTGTCGCTTAAGATACCTGCACCCTTCCTTTCTTCACTCCTATCCAAGTTGAAGAGTTCAAAGGCCTACCCTATCTACTTGTAAGCAGGTGGAGGCTGACAAGGTTGGAACTTCACCCGAGGGGTTATTAGCAACTTGTCGCGAAGCACCGCTGGTTCACCCCTATCTACCTGCGAACATGCGGAGGTTACTTGGTGCTAGTTAGTGAACCTGATAAAATTCAACTCGTGATATTTCCTAGGATCAATTGGTACGTGATACGGAAGGCGGGGATTTGGGCTCTTCCTTAGGGTGTGCACACACACTCAAGTACCCTCACTCAGCCTGAAAACAAGGTCGGGGTTAATCTCCTGCAAGCAAAATTTCTGATTTTATTGATTTTTTTGGTCAATTGAGTTTAGCAGTCCCGATTTTAAGTTTAAGTGATCACTTGATTAGTCCAATCCACAAAGCACGCCTATCATCCAGTCCCAATTTCCTTTTATTCTAAGTTTGAAAACCTAAGGGGAAAAGAGTCGATAAAAGCCAACGCAAGATAAAACAATGATGAAATGCCAAGTAGAGAAGACTTATAGTGATTCCTTTACTTTTTATGCAGGATGCAAAACCGAATTGAAAAATTTACACTACATGCAATGCAAGCGATAAAAGTCACTCCTAGACAGGCAGTTCTATTAGCAAGTGAAGCATAGATAGAATTCGACTAGATCCACGGTCTAAGTGCATCTTTTAAGAGCAAAGTGTCGTCTTAGAATTTTACGAGCACAAGCAAGTCCTAGAGTGGCTCTAAGAGTCGCAAGTGCAAGCCTATTCTACGAAAAAGCAATCCACACAGCACACAGGGACATGTTTCCACTATATTTACACACGCGAGAACCCAAACGGGACCACTGGAAAGATGCAAAAATAGTGAAAAAAATGAAAAATTACAAATCCTCACAAATCCCTCAAATTATTTACATGCAATTCTTCGGTTTGCTAAGTGCCTTTGACTCCACATTTTCCTAGCACGAAAATAACCAGAGGTCAGATAAAGGACGACACAAAATAGATAGAGAAATACTCACAAGAAAGACCGGGGGTCAGACTACCTGGGATGGAAAATCAGAACTCAATTTTTTTAAAAAAAATAATCTAAATCGTGCCTCCCCAATAACGACGCCATTTTGACGTCGCCTCGTTTACCCTTGTTAATTCAATCAAATTATCGATCAGTTTAAAAGTTCAGTTCATTGCAGTTAGGTAATCGAGACTTCATCAAAAATCACTCAAATCTAATGGTATATCAAGTTTAAGCGGCAGATTTATTTTACTTGGGAAGGTCCAAGGTCGAACTCAGGGAGGCAGCTGTCTCCTTAGGTAATTTTTTAGTTAATTTAGAGATCAGATTTTCAGAAGAATATTCTTGATTTTTTTTATAATTTTTTATGCAATAAAGGAAAAACAATGCAATTTCAAGCCAATTTTTCAAGATAATCCAGAAAGATGATCAATTGAAGTCCAAAAATTATGAAAATTAACCAGAATATGGAATGCAATGAAATTAAGTATTACATTTTTTGGAATTTTTAGACTTTGTATGAATTTAATATGAATTAAAGATGAATGCAGGGTGTTTTTTGTAAGATGAATTTTAGTAAATACCAAAACACATTATTTTTAGATATAAAATTATCCTAGATGAATCTAAGTATGATGAATCCAGGAAAGTTAATAAACCAAAAATTCTATGTGAATTAGACATACTAAAAATCAATGAAGCAAATCACTATTTGATTTATGCAGGCCTCGTGATGCATGTAAACACAATGATTTTTGGGCATACTGTAGAATACTTTATCCTAAGTCTAATGTGATTTTATGGTGATTTTTGGAGCAAAAAGGAATTTAATATGAATTAAAAAGCACACAGTGGACAAAATATAGAAAATTTCACCAATTTAATATTATTAAATTCCATATGACTCACAAAAAATAAAACACGTATCACATGAGATAAAGGACAAGTTAGGCCACAATATGCATTTTTTTAGAATTTAAAAGGATGAAACATGGACACCTAAATATGCATGTAAAGACAAGGACCAAAATGCAATACTGAAAATAAAAGTTTGCTAAAATAAAACGTGCTGATAGGGATTTAAATGCAATTACCTATGTTACAGAGAGGGTGGATGCAAAATTCCCACAAAGACACGTGCTCCTCGCGTGACGCGCCTGATAGGGACTAAATTGTAATTTTCCAGAAGTTGCAGGGGGGATTATGTGTAATTTACCCAGCCCTCACATGAGAATCACGTGCGGGGCTAGGCTCGGATGGCGATCGAGGCTCGGGTGGAGGCTCGGGTGGCTCGGGAGGCTCGGATGAGCCTCGAGTCTGCTTTGGGCTCTCCAAGTATAGGGTCGTTGAAGAGGCTCGGAGTCTTCATGTGGCGAATGCTGAGCTGCTAGATCTGGAGCGATCCAACGACTACGGGGATGAAGCGACGTGGCTGACTATTGGCTGTTGGATCGAGATGGATCCAACGGAGGCTGAAGCTCGAGGCAGCTGCTACGTGGTGCAACGGGGTCCGTTAGATCTATCTCGATCCAACGGTGGTAGGCTCGGGGTGACGTGTCAAGGCGAGAACCGTCTGATCGAGAGGATCGGACGACCGTTGTGCTTCGTACTCCTCCGGTCTGTCGCCTCCTGCGGCAGACTTGGCGGGGATCCGCCGATGGGCTTCTTGCTCCACCTCCTTCGTTAGTAGTCGATGAAGCTCGCTGATAGCTCCTGAGATGCTCGGATTGGTTGAGGAAGTATCGGGAAGCTACCGGAGGTCCTAGAAGCAGCTGTGGAAGTCCTAAGGTCGAAGATGTCGAAGCTCAAGTGATGCTCCGACGACGTTCCAATGAGTAAAGATAGGTGTACCTGCAGGGTTATTCTATGCCAAAAAGCAAGTGCATCGTGTTCGAGGGAGGGCGTGCGAGTGTGGTAAGGCCTGAGGCGTATAGTGGTGACGGCCGAAGGTGGTATTCCTCTGTGCCTGGCGGAGATGTGATCGGAGTGAAGTGCAAGGTGCTGTCAGAGGAGATGGACTAGCTCGCGAAGATCGGAGCTCCAAGGCAGAGCTCAAGGGATGGTCAGGCGAGTATGGAAGCGAATGGAGCGGAGGAATAAAATCAGAGAAAAACATGAAGAAAGGAGACGAAGATTGGAGAAGATGATGGAGGGGTCTACCTGGGGTCAGATGCTTGGAGAAGAGCTTCCTCGTCTTCGCTCAAAGCTCGGTAGCGTCTCAAGCTCGTGTAACCCTTTGGAGGAGGTGTGACACGACGGAGTTTGTCGTGGATCTCACCGGAGATAGAACCTGTCATCGCTCTCTTCTAAGCCCAAATCACTGTCACTGATTGGTAGAGGGGAGCTCTAGGTTCTCTCTTGCAAGGGCAGATGATCTGAAAGGTGGCCGGAGGTGGGGATTTTATAGGGATAAGGTGGAGATACATGAGATGGAAGGCGAGGTTTGAGTGGGGTTTGTGGAGTGAAGGAGAGGAGATCATGGTGGAAGTGGCCTCTAGCGAAGATGAAGGAAGTGTGGGCTTCATCGTGGAGTGGTCAGTGAGTGGAGATGGTGGCTGTAGTGGTGGAGAAAATAGGAAGGGGCCGGTGAGTACGAGAAGTGGGCGATGTGCGCGAGGAAGGTAGCCAGAGGAGGAAGACGATGTCCTAGCCGTTGGATCTCGTGATCTAGCGGTCAGGAGATGGGCACGCGGGAACGTGTAGGGTTAGATTCGGCAGTCAAGATCGAAGGACATAGAGACACATGGCGAGCGGATGAGTGGCGTTGATGAGAGGTGGAGATGAGATCTGGCGTAGGATCGGATGGTCAGGATTTAGAGTGGGATGAATGGCACAGATGGAAATGATCTAGCGGCACATGGTGAACCAGGTGATGCAAGGAGGTGGAGGCAGAAATGAGTGGATGTGATGAGATCTTGGATGATGATCCAAGGGTTGGGGTTCATGCGGGATTGAATGGCCAAGATCTGAAGGAAGGGGAAGCCATCGTGTGGCTATGAGCGTGACGCGTGGCGATAGGAGAGGGCGGCGCTGGAGAACGACCTAGATTTGATCTGAGCCTTGATCGGATGGGTGCAAGATGATGCAATATAAAGGGCCCAGATCTGAAGGTGGTGAGGCTGATCTGATGACCCAGAGGCAAGGCGCGTGGCGGGCGGATGAGTGGGCCGTGTGGCAGGCAGATGAGTGGGCCACGTAGCGCAATCAGAGGGCGCCATGTGGCCCAATCTGGATGGCTGGAAAAGATAGTGAGATAAGGGGAAGTAGATGACCGAATTTGGAAAAACTCCAAACGTGAAAGTTGTAGATCTCGATGAGATCTATAAGTTTTATGGTGACTAAAATTGGAAATGAGATCATATACAGAACTAAAATACAAGGGTACAAATATACATACATATAGTGTACAATGGGGTCCCAAAATCCAAGTTTTGCATACGATCTCTAATTTAAATGAAATTGATCTCATTTAGAAGATCTTTGAATGTGTATTAATTTAAAAGTGAGTAGGCCTAGATCAGAGGCTGTATGAGAGAGATATGTGCATTCTAAGGTCTATGGTCTCTAACTGGGTTTGGGGTTTTATTGGATAATTATTCAAGTTAGAAATCTTTGGTATTTTACTTGTATTATTTGTCATTAATATATATATAATATGGAGTTGATTTTATTGGTTTTGGAGTTAGTATAAAATATATATAATTAGGTTAAATACAAGTGAATTGAGCTTATTATTTAATGCAAATGTGAAACCTAAAATGCAGATATTACTTATGCATGCATAAATGATAATTATGCAATATAAGTAGAAATATGCAGCTTATTACTCGGGAACAAGACTCTATTTTCAACTTTAAGAGTGATGGATCACAGATTCGTCAGAAGGATCTTGTCGTTGGCAGGTAGTCATGCTTGTTACTTTAGGGCCATTTCAAGAACCATTGCACATTGTATGCTAGCAACTCGAGCGTGTATTAGCAACAGAGTGGAAGACCATATGGATATTCAAGACACTTATAGGGCTCGGTATTCTGACATGGAGACCATGACTTTCAATGAGCCCCATAATAAGCATTCAGTGCTACGTGATTTAGCGCACCACCACGAGGGCAGCTGAATGCAATGACACGGGAACATGCTCATGCTTTTGTATTAGATGTTAAAGGTATGATTTCAGCACATGAGATTTCTTTACATACATTGTTTAATTTAGGAGCTACATATTCTTTTCTTGTACACCAATTGATGCCCACTTTAGGTAAGTTCTATCAATTGTTCCATCCATGTAATACATCAATGGTCCAAGGGGATAGTTATTTATCATCTGTTAGATAGTTGAAGATGTAGCAGTATAGATAGGTGGGCACATGATGCTCACATTTCTCCTACTGATTCAGTTAGAGGTTTTTAATGTCATTGTAGACATGGACTGGTTGGAGAGGCACCACACATGCCTCGACTATTTTGATAAGACTGTAGCTTTCATTTACTTGGAGTGCTGTCATTTCCATTTAACGGGCGTACTTCTGATGGTGGGATTGAGTGCATTTCCACCTTGAGGGCACACCAATTTCTTAGACAGGGTTGTGTAGGCTAATTTACCTATGTGGTAGACTCAGCTGCACAAGATTGGATGATCAAGTATGTTAGTGTCATGCATGAGTTTCCGGACGTGTTTTAAATGGAACTACCTAGACTAACACTAGCGAGGGAGATAGAATTTTAGATCATGTTGTTACTCGACTCACAACCGATCTCTATCCCTCCATACAAGTCGGCACATACTAAGCATAATGAGATTAAGGTGCAGTCACAAGAGCTCTTGGAGAAACGGTTCATCCATCCTAGTACATCACCATGGGGAGCACCAGTCCTCTTCATGAAGAAGAAGGATGGATCCCTGAAGCTATGCATTGACTACATCCAGTTGAACAAGTGAATGATCAAGAACTATTACAATCTTCCACGGATTAACAATCTTTTTGATCATTTACAGGGAGCATCAGTGTTCTCTAAGAGCAGTATGCAATCTGGATACCACCAGTTGACGACAAGGATGTAGATGTGATGAACTTCGTATTTCATACTAAATATGGGTAGTATAAAAGATTTGTCAAAGGGTTCTCTCAATTGGCTCAACACCTCAACCGATTGATGCAAAAGCATCTGTCATTTGTCTGGAGTACAAATGTGAGTTGAACTTTTGTATGCTCAGGGAGAGTTGATTTATGTGCCCATTCTCATCCTTCCTTTTGATTCTTTGGGCTTACAGTTTACACCCAATAATTCCAAAGAAGGGTTGGGTGGTGTGCTAATGCAACGAGGACATGTTGTGACTTACATGTCAAGGCATCTAAAGAGATATGAGCGCGACTACCCCACTCACAACTTGGAGTTTGTGATTATATTCTTCGTACTAAAGATAAGACGTCACTATTTTTACAAAATAACATTTAATATCTTCATCGACCACAAGAGCCTCAGGTTCATTTTTTATCAGAAGGAGCTGAACATGAGGCAGAGGTTGTGGATGGAGCTGTTGAAGGACTACGAATGTACCATCTCCAACCATCATAGTAAGGGGAATGTGATGGCAGACGCCATGAGCAGGCGGTCACACATTGAGTGTTCAATATCTTGGTTGTAGACTTGGGATGTTCTCTCTACACTTAGTGAGTAGCATCCATTTGAGAGAACATTTGATGCAGTGACTGTACCATCGAAGTACAATAGTTTACAAATCATGATTGTCTCGATGCAGTAGACAGATTAGAGGATTCAAGACACGTACCATAGATGCCTTAAGGATGAGTTTGACAAATTCAGAGTCTATAAATCCATCCTATGAAAGGGAGACTATGCGTGCATCCCCAGATAATGAGGAGCTGAGGAGAGATATCGTAAATGAGACACACAGTTCGGGACTTTCTATTTATCCAGGTTGCACCAAGATTTATCAAGATCTCCATCAACAATTTTCAAAGAGAGACATGAAGAGGGACATATTATAGCATGTCAATCAATGCTTTACCTATCAGATGAAGAAAAAGCACTAGAGACCCCTTCGATTACTACAACTTCTTCCCATTCTGACATAAAAGTGAAAGAACATCTCCATAGATTTTGTCACATCATTATTGTGCACGCTAGGTGGACATTATAAGATATGGGTGATTTTTTGATCGGTTGACCAAGACAACTCATTTCATTTTGGTAAACATGACATGTACTAAAATTGAGCTAGATAGATTCTACATCCAACATGTCATTCAACTGCATGGGATACCCAAGGAGGTAGTGTCAGACAGAGATTCACACTTTAATTCACACTACTTGGGAGAGTTCATGAAAGCCTTGATGTGAAATCTTGGATTTTAGACCCACAAGTTGGTTAAGTGCTAATGATCAAATAGTTGCATCTCATTAGAAAATTTATGAAAAATCCAAGTCTTAGTTGATTGTAGCAAATCTTATTGGATGTGTACTGTCATCAGGAATTCACTGAACTTTTGTAAATCAGAGATCGAATGAGGGAGATATGATAATTTAAGTGAAGATTGGTCAAGTTTGGATTTTGATACGGATTTTGAGTGGGATATGTCTAAATACAAAAGTTTGATGATAAACCCTACGATTAAGCCCTCTTCATCCTCATTTGCATTCCAAGCCATCCTCCAATCTTCCTACGACACTGAGCTTGCTGGAGCTCCGTCAGACATACGTCGAGGCCGCCAAAGTTGGTTGATCTCCATCATTTTTCAGGAGAAACATCCGCGCACCATTTTCAACGTGAATCTACCATTAAAAATGTAAGGCCCTCTCTCATTCCCCATATTTTTGGTAATTTTTGCTTATGGGTCTATCTTAAATATGGATTTCTTGTGGGTTAGAGGTAGCTGTGATCACGAAGACACACCAAAACATAGTTACAACACCGCTTGCACACGAGAGACTCTGTGTGAGGTACGATCCCTCCTCTTTGCATTCTTGTGATTTGTCAAGCATGTATGTGTTTCCCATGGTCTTCAAACCTTACCTGATAGATGGACTTCTTGCTTGGTATTGTATCTTGTACTGTAGTTCTTGTTTCTAATTTAAAATACTTAAAAGAGATCTGTATGCAAGTTGATTGTGTGATGGGATTGTGGTATAAAAAAGAATGGGAATGACATTTAAGGATAAATTGAGGTTATGTTCATAATTGAAAATAAAAGTCTAATGAGTTCAAATCACAAAATATTCTTCACAAAAGTTGTAGCATTATCAATATATTTGATGTGAATCTAAAATCATCTTATTTCATTAAGAAATTCATCGAGAATGTGAATTTTAAGAATATATGATCATATGAGTAGCTCATTGTTTCATAAATTCAAGGTAGTACCTTGAGCATGAAATTTGAAGAATTAAATATGATGGGAATGCAAATCATCATTCTCAAAAATTATATATAAATTAACTATCTTTTCAGAATATCAAAAATCAGGAGATTCAATGAGAAATGATATAGGAATTCATGTTTAAAGGTTTCATGGTTATTCTGTATAATAGCATAAACAAGAAGGAAATGCCAAGTTTTAATATCATGAATCAAGGGTATTTCAAGCTGTATTATCATGTTTAGTGACTCTATTATGTAGAGAATCAAAAGAGCTTTCTAAAGAAATTGAAATCAAGATAAACTATTTATGAATGTACTTGAAATATGATTTGAAATATAGTGTAGTTTTAAGGTAATGTACACTTTTTAGCAACAAAATATGAGAATGTTTTGACTTTGAGATCGAATTCCAAGGTCCAAATGAGATTTAATAATAAAGCTTCCTTAATGAAGTTTGTATAGTGTATTGAGATCTTTCTAACACAACTAAGAACACTCAAATCCATGAAGAGTTGTAAAGTAATTTGAATTTTAAAGTTAGTTACTTGTAACTGTATTGCGCACAACAATATTAGGCAATGGAGCTGACTTTAATGATATGATGTCATACCAAGTGAGGAGATATACTTTCATATAATTTATAAAAAAAAAGAATGGAAATATGATGATGCACGCTTAAGACCTAATGCACATACATATATACAAGCTTGTATGTATATATGTATGTATAGTAAGATGTTTATGAACCAATGAAGAACATGGAGTGTTAGAAACTTTGTTAGGATGCATGCACCTCATTGCATGCTTATTGAGGAACCCCAACCTTAAGGTAATAAGTACCTTAGAGTCATAGCATGAGGCTTGGTATGGGTCAAGATTATTGACTATGCATGTCGCTAAAGTTAGATAATTAAATGGATACACCATGAGCGGTCAAGTGTTAGCGTCCTAAAGGATCAGCTGACTAAGTTGTATAGCATTGATAAAGGGAGAGTTGACGTAAAGGGGCTAAGTTCGACCAAATGTATACACACACTGTAAATCTTCATGTATAAGATGAGATAATAAAATATATGGTGATCCAAACTTGATTGGAATGATTATGAAATTTGATGCCAATTTTTGCTATTTAAAGAAACAAAGGAAATCGTACTTCCGTCCACTACTTGAGTGAGACTCAAATGATCATTGTGTAAGATCTTATGTCTTTATTCATGACCTAAGCCATCATGGACCTTCATCGATATGTAGTGATTTTTAGGTGGTTTCTTGAAGGTGTTCGCATGATTAGTGGTTTACCTCATCTGTTAGACTTAGCCAAGTGAGAGGATAAGTATATTTATAGTAAAGTGTGGGGGTTGATTTGGCACACGATAAAGTGTGTAGTTTCATTATTTGAATCAAGGGAAACTAATAGAAGTGTTGGGAACTTAATTAGGATGTCGTACTCCATTAGGTGCCTACAGAGGTACTCCAACCCTAAGGATTAAAGGCCTTAGAGTTATAATGTGAGGCTCCACTTAAACTAAGACCACATATTATCCACGATGTTGGTATCACAAGGAGTTAATTCTAGTGGGATGAAAATATCATATAAATGAAATTAATATCGTAGACCACGTTATGAATGTTTGTCTGCATGTGTTATGCTTAAAGAAATTTGCATACTTGAGAGTAGGGTGCAACTCTCTTGGTCTTCGTGAGTCCTACATTGAGTGATAGTTCTACTTCCGCGGGTCCTATCAGTTTGTTCCATGACCTTGTCGGTTGAACGTAGTGGTACATGTTCTATCGGTATGTTCCACATCCCTAGTATGACACTCATAGAAGATTCTTGCTTTGTTATAAGAGTGTATCCGTTGTGGTCCCATTTGGCATGGTGTACTTATTCTTCGGTATTCCTCTTGTGGAGGGTAAGCTGGGAGAATGGATGGAAGTTAAAAGTTGAGGTTTGCTTGCTTGGGTTGGTTACTCCAATGCACAATATATGACTATTGAGATAATATAATTATGATTTTTGAACTCAACAAATAAATGAGAAAGGATACTTTGAATAGTATCATGGTATGACATAGTTGATTAACCCCAACTTATCATGTAGCTAAATGTGTAATTGATGAGATCATATATGTATGATAATAAAAATACTTTAGAGTGCAAGTAGTAAAATGTATGCAACTTATAATAATAATATTTACAGATGATTTGGGATAGTGAACAACAAGTGTAAGGATAATAATGGAACATGAACATCCTCTCTTTACTCTTTTATATTTATTTTAGTGTAGTTATTATTAGTATGTTCTAGTTGTACTGAGCTTTCTGCTCATACGTACTTTGCTGGAAACCCATCCAGATTTGGAGGTTGTTGAGGAGCAATAGTGATGCAAGCTTCCATAATTTGTACTGGATGTAGGGTACAGTTTCACATATAGATTTGTACTAGTTGTTGTTATATTTTTATAGATTATTTAGTTTAAGTTGTCAATCGTAAAAATATATTGTGGACACTATAGAAAATTTTTATTTTTTTTGAGAACCATGAATATATAAATATTGTTGGAGTATTTTATTCCTTACTTTTACTACTTTACATTTCGAATGTTAATCATGACATATGAATGTGTCTACTACTGAATATTTTGATCATAGGGATTTAGGTCTGACGCTCTCCCAATGAGGAAGGGCGCCACACTTGAAGATCTAACTATGTCTTAGTTAGCTTATTATCCACAAAAAATGAGCATTCCAAGAGGACCATTCAAAATTTATAGGATTTACTATGAGCTTGTGCTGTTGACTAGAAGGGATTCTAGAAAGACCACCTTCCACTTGTCGAGTTCACTTACAACAATAGTTGCCATGCAATATCAACATGACACCTTTTGAGGCCTTGTATGGAAGGATATGTACAATTACCTTGTATTGGCAGCAAGGGAGTGATATTCCTTGTTCACCCCCACAGATCATAAAGGAGACATCTAATATTGTGAGGATTGCCAGGAAGAGATTGTTGACAACACAGAGCTGTCATAAGTGTTATGCTGACCATCGATGTCCAGACCTTGACTTTCAATTAGTATCTTATATCAATACTTTAAAAGATATGATTATTAACTGACCTTATGTGCCTAAAATGTTACTTATAATCACAGGTTGGAGACTTTGTGTTCATGCGAGTATCCTCGATGAAGGGTGTTAACTAGTTCGGTGTTAAAGGCAAGCTTGCATCGCACTTTATGGGATGGTTCAAGATCTTGGTCTGAGCTGGGAAGGTGACCTACAGAGTGGCCCTTCCCCCACACCTTGAGGACACTCACAACGTGTTCCATGCATCAAATATCTAGAAGTGTATCCTAGTCCTAGGCACGTGATCAACTACGAGAATTTGATGGTGGAGGCAAACTTCTCCTTCCATGTGGAGTCAGTCCATTTAGTAGACCAATTCCATTTAAGATTTTTATGGGTTTCACTTTCTTTGAGATTTTTATGGGTTCATTCCTCTTTGAGATTTGTATGCATTGGAGTCTGGTTTGGGATTAGTTTTAGGGTCACACTAAGTCTCAAGGACGAGTCTTCCTTTGAGATTTTTATGATGTGAGATCCCTCTTATTATGACTCAATCCTTTCTCAAAATTCTGATTTATTCTAGTGACTAAATAATAAAATGACATACCACCTTGTAGTACTCATTGAGACCTTTCCAACGAGTCCAAGAATGGTGAAATTGGAGTATGTATGAGAGAGTTACGTGTAAAATATTATCAGACTGTGGCTAATTGAATTTGGATCATGACCGGATCTATTTAAAACCATATCCACATATAAGGTGGTCGTTGAAACAATGGGTAAGGCCACTTGTCCCATTGCTTACACCACCACCATTCTCTCGCCGACGCAAATTTCAACCATCAATTGAGGTTCGAGCACACCATTTCAAAGAGTGCGAAGCGAGGATCATCGTGGGTGCATTTCGTTCCAGGTGAAGGAACTTCGTGAGAGAATATTGCTATAGCTACAAATTTTACCTCCTCTTGTTGTCAGATCCACATAGTTTTCACACCATAAGTTGTTGTTAGTATTTACCACTTGTAGGGAGCGTGAATTTCACATTTAAGTGAGTTTTACTTCAAAATTCAGATCTTATGCATCACATAATCTTGATTTTTTTGAATGGATGCATGCATGGAAAAATATAATTATACATTCGTGATGTGGGTAACAACATGAACATTGTTTGTAATTAGTTTTACAATCGGAGTAGCTTTGTAGGACGTCATTGGAGTGATTTTGACCATTCTCCTAGTATATTCGATCATGCAATTATGGATAACCAATCATTTGACATCAAAATGATAGATCATAGTTTCTTTGTTGATCAATCAGTATTGATCGATCACCAAGGTTGGATGATCGATCTTTTTAAGACTGTTGACACAAATGGACCTAATACTTGATGTAAATGAACTCCAGAAAGATGTATAATCATCTAGGATATTATACTATATGATGAATATATGGAATAATGGATATGAGTCGATAAAATAGAAATATGTCCATTGCGAGGAAATTAAGCTAATTATGATCTGGTGAGCTTCGATGAGTTGAGAGCATCTTAAGCATCGAACCAGACGATTTACAGGAAAATATCCATCTCTCTATATTCACATCTTGTTTTCAATGGATACCTTTCCCAGTATGTTCTTGTCCATGCCACAACAAATGATCTTAAGTGGTATGTGGGTAATAGAGTAGTTGCCGCCAAGGGAGGGTCATGCACCCTTGGGGCCTCTGGTAGAAGCCTAGATGGTTGCGATCCCAAACGGTACTATGTAGATGTGACGGTTGGAGGACGTGTTACTAGGAACATTGAGGAGTCACTGTGTGGTGTTCAGTTTCAATTCTTTCATACCTTCATCCCAAAACTTAGAGAGCGAGCCATGTAATCATAGTTGGTGGTATTTTGCTTCGATTTTTCACTTAGAGTTAATACTTGTGTGTTGACTAGTATAGGTCACATTCATTGGTATTTTGGGGGGAGCACTGAGAGGGGAGTTTTGGGAAATGATGAGTATCGAACTTGGAAATTGAATCGAGTCTCACATATATAAAAAGGATCGGGATACTCTGATGATTCCGACTATGGTATAGATGATCTTAGTGATCGGTGCCCTAACTTTTGTCCTACTCCACCTTGAACTCTTGCATGTGGGTAGTAGACATAGGCAGTTCATGGGTTGGGAGTTAGTTATATGATTGGGAATGTGATGAATCAAGTTGGCATAAGAAGGTAGTGGACATGTTCGAAACTTAGTTAGGATGCATTATACCTCAATGCATACCTTCAGAGGCATCACAACCCTAAGGTTACTTAATACCTTAGAATCATAGTATAAGGTCCCACGTGGACCATGACAACAGACTATCCACGATGCTTGTGTACTTAAGGATAATGTAATTGATGATGATTTGAGTGAGGTTTTCTTTGTGAGGAGTGTCTACCAAGATATTTTCTTTTGCTCACTTTGTTAGCACCTTACTTGTTATAGTTTTAGTAAACTATTGGACAGCTTTGCTCACAATGTACCTTTGCGTCGGATTTGTAGGTTCTCAGGAGCAGCCGCAACAATAAGCAGCTCTTACTTGGTGGTTTCTTTTTGATGCAAAAACACTTTTGTGGTACAGTTACTTATAGCTAGCTTTTACTTCTTTCACTTGTTGTTTGGGAGACATGGGATGTAATATGTATGTACGGGCAACTTTTTGATGCACATATTCATATTTTATAGACATGGATTATGTAATCATTGATAGACATGACATAAACGGAAATGAATGGAAAGAAATTTTAAATTTTCAGTCTTTTGTGTTGATTTTTCCTGCTTATGTTTCATTGTGTTTCCACTGTGGAATTGCATATGCATGGAATCGGTTTTTCTAGTATCCAGATCCTCAGGATCATCACAAAATATCAGTTTCTTCTCTATTTCGTTATATTAATGTTGGCGAGGCAAGATAGTTAGTTTCCCATCAAAATGAGAGTGGATCAATCGACTCAGACTCAGCTCATTAATGGCTTGCGAGTTCGACTCGACAAGTCTAATGAAACAAGCTCGAGTCTAAACGTTAGCTCGATGCTTTCAACGAATTTGTTTATGGTCAATCCTTGCTCAACTTTTTAACTTGGCTCAATTTCCCATTAAGTAATCAATAGTTTATTATAATAATAATATAAAATCATCATCATGTAGCAAACGATTATGAAAATTAGTCTGGTGGTTCTTGTAAATGCCCAGGTGATCTGAATTTTCATATTCAAACGCTATCAATTTGGCACGATCATTCGAAACTTTAATCCCAGGTGGTTCTTGTAAATGCCCAGGTGGTTCTTTACTGGAATGGAATACTTTAGTCTCAGATCATGTGCAAAAAAGTACAATCAACTACAATATTTTTAAGGAGAAACTCTTGTTA
Source organism: Ottelia alismoides (assembly GCA_037367405.1). NCBI lineage: Eukaryota > Viridiplantae > Streptophyta > Magnoliopsida > Alismatales > Hydrocharitaceae > Ottelia > Ottelia alismoides. The sequence goes on along the minus strand of JAZKJV010005783.1, from coordinate 320,146 downwards.
TGAGTTGTATCTACCACAAAGAATATGTAGATGATGCTAATACAATTTTGCATTTGATAAGTATGCTAACGCCACCTCGCTGAAGGAAGTTAATAAAAATAAATATAGAAATCAACCGACAAAAGAATTGTTAAGAGACGACTCCGTCACCTCGATTACTCGTTATGCGTAAATCATTTTTTATTACAATATAAAGCGTTTACTATGCAGTGAATAGTTACTGGTTAGGCAACTTAGCATGCAGGCTAAATCTCTAGGTGCTATATTTTATTGAACTTTTGTCAAACCTTAAATCCTAATTATCTGACTCAAGTTGAAGAAAGTCGTATGCTCAGTATGCACCATCTCTTGACGTACCATATCCCAACAAGACAAGGATCTTGTTGTACCAACAACACCTCACCGAAATTTTTTTATGAGAAGTTTTATTTGTCTTCGGGTATATGGATCTGTTTGTTTAAGGGATCTGTCTGTACGGATGTAGTATATAAACTCCCTAGGGTTATAACTCTCTTTATCCTTTGTATTTTTCTTATTCTCCAAATAGTGAAAACTGATCGCCACTGCTCAAGTACAATTACAAGTGATCCTTGTAAATCCGTGCATCTCTATGCTTGCTTGATCGATCTTGTTTTTACGTGCTTTCGTGTTTCACAACACATGCGATGCGTTTGACATGACCATTCGTGATTTTTTATTAGAATATGGTTCTCAGTGTTTATTTGTTTTGTGGACAAAAGAGTTGTCAAGTATTGTGTTTATAAGTGGAAGTGCTTGTTATGGATCAGATCTCAGCACAAGGAATGTACATACTTAGAAACTCATAAAGTAAGGTATTTAGTTGCCTATATTCACTTAAGTACATATCATTGTCTCTAACCATGCTAGGATAATGCTTATGCACATCTGCACTTGATATCGCGCATGCTCAAGACTTAAATCAACTCGTTAAATAAAGTTCATCAGCAAAATATCGAAATCAAAACAAAAAAAGACTTGTTAAGGGAGTTTCAGGTCAACTCAGTACGTAACGAGTTCAAGCCAACTATTATAAAATATGGAAACTATCAAGTTTTAGTACGAGTCTAAGCTAAAATATCAAGAAAAATTTTGACTTTTGTTCAACTTAATTAAGAGTGTCAGTCAATTCTCAAGTTTGATATTCCCTCAAATTCAACTCGCTAAAAGTTTGATTTAAATTCTGTTTGGAAATAAACGAACTGAACATAAAAGTTTAGGCTCGATTTAAACAAACCAAATCTAAAAGTAATATGTTGGCTTAGGATGCACACGAACGCACGCACACGCAGCACACACTCACGCACTCGTACGCACGCGTCCATACACACATACATATACATATATTTTTACAAATCTTTATCAATATAAGTAGATCTTATTTTGAGATAAGTAGATTTTGTCCCAGTATAAATGGACTTTTTCTGGAAATAGATGAATATTCTCGGGATAAATAGATTTTATCTCGGTATAAACTATCCCAAAATAAATGGTTATATCATGATTATAACATCCATCATCCATGTGTATAGTACTTTCCCTTCTTTATCCTCAAATCGACATAACAAGAATAAACCTTATGCTTATCCCCATAATATTCTTTATACTCATCTGAACGGATATAAACACGTATTATAATTATATTTTTTCAAAGAGAGGAATCCATATTAATCTAACTTTTTCAAAAGAAGAAGAGTTAGATAAAGAAAAAACTGAATGAATATTTATTCTAATTATATATATATCCACTTTTTTATTCACTCCCTCTCATTAGAGAATTCTCAAGTTCGATATTCGCTTCAGTTCGATTAAATAGAGGTTCGATTCAGTTTCAGTTTCAAAACGAATGAACCGAATCTAAATACAAGTTTAAATTTTGAATAAATGGACGAATCTGTTGAGAACGGAAGCGATGCCAACTTTGTTCTGAAACCAGTTGATGGTAACACGACCCACCAGTATCGTCTCCTCTCGATACTAGTTATTGGGATACGACCTGCCTTATACAGATATGGATGTGCAATCGACCATCACCACGGAATTACGCAAAGAAAAGAACAACCATATATAACCTGGCTCTGATACTAGTTGTTGGGAATGGAAGCGATACCAACTTTGCTCTGATAACACTTATTAAGAACATGAATCACCGGTATCTTCTCCTCTCATATACCGAACCCCTGGATATGGAAGCGGATGTAGATACAGATGCGGATGTGCGATCGACCACCATCACAGAAGCACATGAAGAAATGAACAACTAGATATGACGATCGTTAGTTACCTCTCGCGACCACCAGAGAAGAAAGATCACTAAAAGAAGAACGAGTACAACTCTCTCTGTTCCCACGCTCTCTTCTCTCCTTATCAGCCTTTTTCTTTAGGGGTTACGTTGTTCTTGTGGTGGTGGTGAGGCAATGCCTCTACTCCACTCTATATGTAATCGAGTTACAACCCTGTAGTCCTATTACCAACAAGAGTATAAATAGAATACAACTCAACTATTATTAGGATTAAGAGTTCACTCCCATTAAGATTCTTAATCTTAATCTGACTCTAATCCTAACAGAACTGAACCTAAAAATTGTAGGTTCAATAGACACCCCTTCACGTGGATGGACGAAATAGGGAAACGATTAGTATACATGGGCATAAAAGGAAATAAATAACTTTTGCTATTGTATGCATCCCCTCTCTGCTTATTTTACCCTATGATATTTTATCATAGGTTCTACGGCATCTTTTGATATATAATTCTACTGAGATATGAAAATTTCTACCGACTGAGACTATTCTATCGCAAAGTGTACAAACCACTCATAACAATCATAATTCTACAATGAAATACATGATTTTGTAATTAACCACATTCTATTCAGAAGTTGTCCCTTGTCTCGACTCCGATCTTTCATTATGACCCCCCCCCCCCCCCCCCCTAGAGATCACTCAATGATTCTCCTGAATGTAGAGCTCGTCGACAAGCATCCCATCCGAATATTGTGCATCTTTTACTATCACCAAGAAACAAAGGCTCGGAAGTGCACCATATTTTGAGATGAAATAAGGATGAATATACACATTGCTTTTCTACACTATCATTGAAAACGAGCGCTCCAGCTTACTACAATGTATGCTATTGGGAGGCTACAATACATATTAGATCTCCCCTTTGTTAAAATCTGATTCGATCTGATCCTGCAATCTTTTATTTGTGTGCTCTTAGTATTTATACACACATTGCATATTAGCTTGAAAAAAATACAATAAGATAAAATATTAAGATAGGTTACTTTTTATTATTACTGTTGATTCTACCAAAATTTCCTCGGTCCAGTTTTTTTTATTGATCTTTGACATGCAACTTCATATTAGAAATAATAAAAATAATAGATTTAGAATTAACATATAAAAATTCCAGCATTCATGTGCTGTAAATATTCCTTATCTTACATCTATCCGGGTCACCGAATCATATTAAATCATCCGAGTATTACAAACATGAGAATAGACCATCATGGGGGATACACAAGGACCAAAAATCCATCCCGTATCATATAGATGGGATTCGATGCTATTTAATGGACTGGACTGCATTGAAAAAAATTAATCTATTAAGGTTGGATTGGATAGGAAATAAACTAAAGTCTAATCCTATCAGGTCCATGCATATGCTTCTGGGAAAGGATTTGATCAAACTCTAGAGCAAGCACCAACAATACATTGCCAACTACAACACATAAACGTAGATATGCAAACAAAGTTTCTACCGTTGGCGTGCATCCAAAATATAAGCATGTGATAGAAGTAAATTCCCCCGCCCAACACAACATCAACTTCCACCTTTTTCTATCGTGTTTGTAATTTATGTTTAATACACATAAAATTTTACAAAAATAATTGTAGAAATTCTGAGGAGTTGACAGCGTTGCACAGTCAAAGGTTCCATTCACGAGGAGGATCTTGCAGGTGCCGAGATGAGTAGAAGAGCAAGCAGTTCTCAGTTGGAAGACGTATGATAGCACAATGAAATGTTGTGCCCCAAGTTCGGGGATTATACCTCGTAATTAATAAGGTAGACCATATATGCTGGAAAGGGGAAAGAAATCCAAAGTGAGCACATATTTCCAAAAAAAAGGACAAATATAATAATTGGGAGAAACGGGTGACTTGTTTTTCCATATATGCATGAAATGAATTCAGAATCACTAAGGAGATTATATAATTACCCCATAGAGAAAAAGAAAGGGAATAGGGAGCCTCCTCTCAGAGGAGGCAACTTCCCTCCTCCCTAGTTTTCTAACCACTGGATTTAATCCCTCCAACAGTTGGATTAATCCCTCATTCTCTCCACTTTCAATGTTAACGTAGTCCCTGCAACCTCCTCCCCACGTCCATTTTAAGATATCACGGCAAAATGGTGGACGGCTACATTTGATGAAGCAGGAAGCACACACAAGGAGGGCAACTACAACTTCCTCCTCATCCCTGCCTTAATCCCACCCTTGTACAATATTGACAGTATTGCTTGTATTGTTGAAATATAATTTGTAATTTGCTCATGAAGTATTAATGGGCTATTATACTCATGGACCTACAATACTCCACCATATGAGAAGATGTGGACCTATATCCTCTACTCACATAAGGAGAAGTTTCATTAAGATATGTACTTGGAAGAAGTTTCTAAAAAGAGAGAGGTGGAAGAAATATCTAGATATTTCTCCACTCCCACCAAAATATCTAGAGATATTTCCTCTTAAAAGATAAGCATAAAAGAGGATTCTAGATCCCTCTTATGGGCCTATAAATACCACCCAAGAGGTTCCTCATTGATATACAACAACAACAGAAGTCCTCTACCAACACAAGATTCTCTCAAGTGTCCTCCTTCCAAGTGTTGTAAGTCTCTCTTCCTTTATTGTAAACATTACAAGTCCTCTTCCTTGTAGAAGTCAAGTATTGTATGCAAGTTCAAGTTCTTAATGAAAAGAATTTCTTTAGTTCTTATCTACTTTGTGCATTGATCCATATCATCTCCCTCTAATTTACTTCTTATACACCACCAATTTTCCGCTACTCCAACAAGTTTGTTATCAGAGCCTATTCATTCTTACATCTTTGTTGAATCCTTTTCTTATTCTTCATATCATGGCATCCACCTCTAACACACCTTTATTCAACTACACCCAAAACTCCATTCTTATATTTGATGGAGAAAATTATGATTATTGGAGTCTTCAAATGAAGACCCTCTTTATCTCACAAGACTTGTGCAATCTTGTCATAAAGGTTATGAAGAGATTAAAGATGTAGATGCAATTGTTTCACTAAATGAAGGAAAGAAGAAAGAGTTCAAGGAGAACAAGAAGAAAGATGCAAAGGCCCCTTCTCTTCATCCTGCAAGGAGTAAGTAAATCTATCTTTCCTCGTATTTTTGAAGCAATTACTTCTAAAGAAGCATGGGAATTTTAAGAAAGAATTTCAAGGATCTGCCAATGTAATTTCTATCAAGCTTCAATCTTTATGAAGGGATTTTGATGATCTCTTATGGAAAGATGTTGAAAATATCCAAGGGTTCTTTTCAAGAGTTTCTATTATTATAAATCAAATTTGAAGCTATGAAGATATTATTACAGATAAGAAGGTTGTTGAAAAGATATTAAGAACTTTGCTTGCTAAATTTGATAATGTTGTTGACGCTATTGAAGAATATAAAGATTTATCTTCTATATATATATATATATATATATGAATTAATGGGTTCACTTGAAGCACATGAGCAAAGAATTAGCAGGTTCACCACTCAACCCTTGGAGCAAGCATTTCAAATAAAAATGAATATCTCTAAAGCTAAGAATGGAAATCATGACAAGCAGAGCAGAGGACAATATGTAAGGAGACATGAGCATAATGAAAGACATGGATCCTATAAAAGTCAAGATAATGGAAGAGCGAAAGGAGGGTATAATCAAAGAGCTCCAAGTACAAGAAAATCTTCTTCTCATTGCATTATTTAAAAGAAAGATAATCATAAATCCAAAGATTGTAGATTCCGCTGCACAAGATGCAAAATTGCAAATCATTCTCAAAGGGACTGTTGGTTCCAAAAGAATGAGTCTAATTATATTGTAAAAGATGAGGATTCGAATCTATTACTTTATTCTTGCATGAATACTAAATAAGTGTATAAAGACATTTAGTACGTTGATAGTGGTTGTAGTAACCACATGACAGGGAACAAAAATGCATTTGTGAGCCTTGAAAAAGGGCACAGTTCACAAGTTAAGCTTGGAGATGGAAAACTGCAAAATGTGGAAGGCAAAGAAGTTATTACAGTACAAACAAAGAAAGGTACTTCTAAACTCATTCATGATGTTCTCTATGTTCCAGGCTTAACTAAAAATCTTTTAAGTGTTGGTCAACTTATGAATAATGGTCATTTTCTGAGATTTGATAATGGAGTATGCAAAATATTTGATAAAGAAGAAAGTTATTGATCGCAGACATTAAAATGGCTCCAAATAAAGTCTTTCCATTATCAATGCCTTTAAAAGAAGATTATGCTCTAAAAGCTGTAAAAGAAGATGATTCCTTATTATGACATTTACGATATGGACATTTAAATTTTATAAGCCTCATGTTATTAAAACAAAAGAACTTAGTTATCGGGCTTCCGTTCATCAGGAAAGATGAAAGCATATGTGAAGGATGCATATATGGCAAGATGCATAGATTGTCATTTACAAAGACATCATGGAGAGCAAAAGTTCCACTTGAGTTGATACACTCAGATGTATGTCGACCAACTCAAACTCCGTATATAAATTTAGCCAGGTACTTTCTATTATTTGTTGATGATTACAGTAGAATGATGTGGATTTACTTCTTGAAAGAAAAGTCAGAAGTCTTTTTTACTTTTATCAAGTTTAAAACTTTTGTTGAAAAATAAAATGAAAGAAAAATAAAAATCTTTCTATCAGAACGTGGAGGAGAATTTATATCCAAAGAATTTCAAGACTTCTGCATAACTCAAGGAATCAAGAAGGAGTTAACAAAAAGATATACTCCCCAAAAAAATGGAGTAGCTGAAAGAAGAAATCAAACAATTGTTGAGATGACAAGAAACATGTTAAAAGATAAGTGTCTTCCTAACAAACTTTGGGCAAAGGCAGTAAATACTGCAGTTTATATATTGAATAAATCTCCTACCAAAACAGTATTGGATAGAACACCTTATGAAGCCTGGTATGAAAGGAAAGCCAAGGTTAGTCATTTCAAAATCTTAGGCTCTATTGCATATGCTCATATTCCATCTCATGTTAAATAAGAAAAATTTGACGAAAAAGGAGAGAAATATATTTTCATTGGATATTGTGATGATCTAAAGCTTACAGATTATATGAGCCTAAAGAAGGAAAATTAGTTATATCTGTAGGTGTTATTATTGATGAAACATCTTCATGAAAATGGGATGATTATTCAGTACCACAAAAGCAAGCTACAACTGAAGAAGATAATCCAAATGATGAAGATATTTTTCCTTCAATTCAAAGACTAGTTGGGCCAAATATCTCTGACTCAGAACATCCACAACAAAAGGTACAGTCTCTTCAAGAAATTTATACATCATCTTCTGTTATTGCTTTATTTGCTTGTGAGCCTAAAAAATTTGAAGAAGCGGCTAAAGAAGAAGTGTGGATTCAAGCAATGAATGAAGAGGTTGCAGCCATCAATAAAAATCACACTTGGGAGCTCATAGACCGACCTAAAGATAAAGATGTCATTGGTCTTAAATGGATTTATAAAGTCAAATATAATGAAGATGGCTCCATTCACAAGTATAAAGCTCGATTGATTGCTAAAGGCTATTCGCAACAACCAGGTATTGATTATAATGAAACTTTTGCACATGTTGCATGTATGGAGACAATTAGAATCTTACTTGCACTTGCTGCTCAAAAGAAGTTACCAGTTTATCAATTCGATGTTAAATCTGCATTTCTTAATGGAGATCTTGAAGAAGAGGTTTATGTTGAACAACCTCAAGGATATATCTCCAAAGATAATGAAGAAAAGGTCTATCGTCTCCGCAAAGCCTTGTATGACTTAAAGCAAGCACCAAGAGCTTGGAATAATAAAATTGATGGATATTTTCGTGATAATAGATTTCTAAGAAGTCCTAATGAGCCATCTCTTTATGTGAAGAAAGAAGGTACGCAGAATTTCCTTATCGTATGTCTTTATGTTGATGATCTTATATATACAAGTAATTCCTTCAAGATGATTGAAAAATTCAAGGAAGCAATGATGAAAGAATATGAAATGACAGATCTCGGTCTTATGAGATATTTTCTTGATATTCAAGTTCAACAGAAGGAAGGTGAAATATTTATCTCTCAAGAAAAATATGTTCATGATATTCTCAAGAAATTTCATATGTTAAATTACAAACCAGAAGCAACTCCTATGGCTGTTAATACAAAACTTTCTGCAAATGATGAAGCTCAAAAAGCTGATGGTTCTCTTTATAGGAGTCTTGTAGGCTCCTTGTTATAATTAACTAATACAAGACCAGATATAGTATATGCAGTCAATGTTGTATCAAGATTTATAAGCAAGCTGAGCAAGCTTCATTATACAGCCGTAAAAAGGATTCTTCGATATGTTCAAGGTACCAAGAATTTTGGGATTAAATATACTTTAGAAGAAGATAATTCTCTCAAAGGTTATTGAGATAGTGATTGGGATGGATCTATAGATGATAGAAAAAGTACATCGGGTTATTTATTCTGCATGGGATCTAAACTCATATTTTGGAGTTATAAGAAGCAAAAGACCATAGCCCTTTCCTCTGCTGAAGTGGAATATATTTCTGTTACAAGTACATCATGTGAAGCTGTATGGTTGAGAAGACTTCTTCATGATATTCAAGAAGAAAATATTCTTCCAACAACTATACTATGCGATAACATGTCAGCCATTGCTATGACGAAGAATCCAGTCTTTCATGGAAGAACAAAGCATATTGAACTTCGTCATCATTATGTATGCGATCTAGTGGAGAATGTCGACATCAAGCTGGAGTTCATCAACGTAGAGGATCAACTTGCAGATATTTTTACAAAGCCACTTCCAACAGAAAAGTTCTAATACTTCAGGAGGATAATGCAAATTACAAATTAAGATGGGGTGTTAAAAATATAATTTGTAATTTGCCCATGAAGTATTAATGGGCTATTATACATATGGGCCTACAATACTCCATCATATGAGAAGATGTGGGCCTATATCCTCTACTCACATAAGGAGAAGTTTCATGAAGATATGTACTTGGAAGAAGTTTCTAAAAAAGAGAGAGGTGGAGAAAATATCTAGATATTTCTCCACCTCCCACCAAAATATCTAGATATTTCCTCTTAAAAGATAAGCATAAAAGAGGATTCTAGATCCCTCTTGGGGGCCTATAAATACCACCCAAGAGGTCCTCATTTGATACACAACAACAACAAGAAGAAGAAGAAGTCTTCTATCAACACAAGAGTCTTTCAAGTGTCCTCCTTCCAAGTGTTGTAAGTCTCTCTTCCTTTATTGTAAACATTGTAAGTCCTCTTCTTGTAAAAGTTCAAGTATTGTATGCAAGTTCAAGTTCTTAATGAAAAGAAGTTCTTGAGTTCTTATCTGTGCATTGATGCATATCCTTTCCCTCTAATTTGCTTCTTATACACCACCAATCTTCCGCTGCTCCAACATGTATCTAGTGTGTAATGGTTGTCTCTGTACCCATCTCAAAGCTGGTGATACGATATCTTGTATTTGCAACTACTAGTATCTTTGCATGGTCATACATGAGATCTTTTCCGTCAACAGAAATTAATTCAAATAAGATAAACACGCTATAGGATAGCCATAATATAAAGACTGGAGAGAAATGGTTGTGCTGCTCACACACACAATACTGACGAGTTTGTGTTTGGGTACTGGGCACGACGATGCTACCACCTTACAAAATGTTACTCGGGCACAGAAATAGGGTCAATTGGAAATTTATGCATATAAAAATTAAATAAATTATGTATAAGCATTCACGTACAACAACACCTTCCGTATACTAAAGAAAAGATTAAGTTTAATATGACAAAGGCACGTCATGCACTATATTTCAAACATTGGGCTGGTTTCGATACCTTGGGCACGCAACTCTTTAGGGGCTAATGTTTGTTTTAGGCATTGCTTAGGTTGGATTTATCATAAATGATTTAGAAGAGACTAACTTAAAATACGTGAAATTTCCATGCAAACATGTGTGCCGTGTAATGCAGAAGCTACCTCCACCTCATTACATACCTTCGAAAAGGGATATAATTGTAGGAAATTCGCATTTATTCCTAATAAACTATTAAAAAATATGCCAAAGCTTTGTTAATTTTAGTATGATTGGGAGGTTTAGTATAAGTGCTGAGCATCACATCATTAGCTAAGCTTAAACATACTGAGTTAGCTTTCTTGCATCCATTGAAATAATCCAGATCCTAAAAGATATCATAATACCAGAAAAATCTAGAATGGAAATTCTGGAAAATATTACAGAAGGAGCCCCGAATGAGAGAGAAGCGTTACAACTAGAGCCGCAGTTGGAGTCAGTGTGACGAAGGCTTATGTTATCCACTTCAAGTGCGTGGGAGGTGAAGGAGGCAGTGTTGTGACCCGGTACGTGCGGCAATGGCACCAAAAAGGGGAATGTCGCCGGGAGGGAGCAAGTGGGCGGTGGACGAGGGAGTGGATCTTTGGGGTGGTGGGTGTGTTGGTTTGTCTTGATGAACGTGCTTGAAGGGCGAGTTGATGGAAACACCACCGTGGTGGAGTGATCAGAGGTTAAAAAATTAAGGAGGAAAATGCATCCGTACATTTTCATAAATATATATATCTATATTATGTTATTCAAATTTTGTGCGAAACAGAGACTAATAAAACCTCCATCCGGACATGATCAATTTCAACTATTCTACGACAGTTAAAAAATGACTGTCAGGATGAACACCGTAAGAGTCTCTGTTTCACATGAAACTTAATTGATATAATATAGAGATATAACGCTGAATTTCATGAAAGCATTTTTCAAAAAAATGGGAAAATGGGTGAAGGTGCTAAGTTAGCACCCTAAGGGGGCAGCCCCATTTATCCATATGTGTGTGTGTGTGTGTGTGTGTGTGTGTGTGTGTGTGTGTGTGTGTGTGTGTGTGTGTGTGTGTGTGTGTGTGTGTGTGTGTGTGTGTGTGTGTGTGTGTGTGTGTGTGTGTGTGTGTCTGACGAAATTCGAATGCATATAGGAGGGATATATGGATGAATATACATGGTTTTATTTTTCAAAAAAAAATAAAAAAACACGGAAAAATGAGGCGGGGAATCCAACATGGCTGCCCCTAGGGGGCAGCCCCATTTTTTCCTATATACACACACACACACACACACACACACACACACACACACATATGGAAAAATAGGGCTGCCCCCAGGGGTAGCCAACATGGCTGCCCCCACCCTATTTTTCGCAAAATTTTTTATTTTTTTGGAAAAATATCACCATGTGTATTCATCCCTATATCTCTCCTATATGTCATTCGAATTTCGTCAGAAACAGAGACTCCTACGGCCTCCATCCAGGCGTCATTTTTTAACGGTCGCAGGATTTTTTAAATCGACCCAGTCTGGATGGAGGCCGTAGCAGTCTCTGTTTCTGACGAAATTCGAAATACATATAAGAGGGATATAGGGATGAATATACATGGTGATATTTTTCCAAAAAAAATAAAAAAATTTGCAAAAAATGGGGTGGGAGCAGCCATGTTGGCTACCCCTAGGGTGCAGCCCCATTATATATATGGAAAAATGGGGCTGCCCCCTAGGGGTAGCCAACATGGCTGCTCCCACCCCATTTTTCGCAAAATTTTTTTATTTTTTTGGAAAAATATAACTATGTATATTCATCTTTTCGTCAGAAACAGAGACTCCTACGGCCTCCATCCAGACGTCATTTTTTTAATGGTCGCAGGATTTTTTAAATCAACCCTGTCTAGATGGAGGCCGTAAGAGTCTCTGTTTCTAACGAAATTCGAATGGCATATAGGAGGGATATAAGGATAAATTTACATGATGATATTTTTAAAAAAACTAAAACAATTGCCCAAAAATAGGACGGGACAACCATATTGGCTACCCCCAGGGGGCATCCCCATCAATCCCTATACACACACACATGAGTTTAATGGGGCTGCCCCCGCATCGATTTCGGTATTTTTTTTTAATTTTTTTTAAAAAATATCGTCATATATATTCATCCCTATATCCCTCCTATATACCTTTCGAATTTCGTTAGAAACAGAGACTCCTACGGCCCCAATTCAGACAGTCATATTTTAACGGTAAAAGGATTTTTTAAATTAACATCATCTCGATAGAGGCCGTAGAACTCTCTTTTTCTGATGAAATTCGAATGGTATATAGAAGAGATATAGGGATGAATATACATGGCGATATTTTTCAAAAAAAATGCCGAAATTGACGCGGGGGCAGCATTGTTGGCTGCCCCAAGGGGCTGCTCCATTATTCTCATATATATATATATATATATATATATATATATATATATATATGGGGTTGATGGGGCTGCCCCCTGAGGGCAGCCAACAAGGCTGCCCCGCCCCATTTTGGAGCAATTTTTTTTATTTTTTTTGAAAAATATCATCATGTATATTCATCCCTATATATCTCCTATATGACATTCGAATTTCGTCGGAATCAGAGGCTCATACGGCCTCCATCCAGACAGAGTCGATTTAAAAAATCTTGCGGCCGTTAAAAAATGACGTCTGGATGGAGGTCGTAGGAGTCTTTGTTTTTGACGAAATTCGAATTACATATAGGAGAGATATATGGATGAATATACATGGTGATATTTTTCCAAAAAATAAAAAAATTTGCGAAAAATAGGGTGGGGGCTGCCATGTTGGCTACCCTTAGGGGTCAGCCCCATTTTTCCCTATATATATACATACATTTTTCGCAAATTTTTTTTATTTTTTTGGAAAAATATCACCATGTATATTCATCTCTATATCCCTCCTATATGTCATTCGAATTTCGTCAGAAATAGAAACTCCTACGGCCTCCATCCAAATGTCAATTTTTTAACGGTTGCAGGATTTTTTAAATGGATACTGTCTGGATGGAGACTGTAGGAGTCTCTGTTTCTGAAAAAATCCGAATGACTTGTATGAGGGATATGGAGATAAATAAATGGTGATATTTTTCAAAAAAAATAAAAAAATTTGCCCAAAAATGGGGCAGCCATGTTGACTGCCCCCAGGGGGCTGCCCCATCAACCCCTATATATGTATATATATATATATATATGTATATATATATATACATATATATATATATATACATATATATATATATATACATATATATATATACATATAGAGGAGTGATCCTATGAGAGCAAAAAGTTGTGATAGCATGAGAGAGGTGATTCTGGATCACATGATTCACCCAGGAGTGAGAAGACCATGAGAGAGAAGACAGAATCATGTAGTCCAGAATCATTGCTCTAATGCTCTCACAACTTTTTGCTCTCATAGGATCACTCCTATATATATATATATATATATATATATATGAAAGGGATCCTACCCCATGGAGTAGGTAACTTACCTACTCCACGTTCTTTTTTTCAAATTTTTTTATTTTTTTTGAAAAATGCTTCCATGGATTTTAATAATTATATTCCTCTAATATATCATTCAAATTTCGTCAAAAAAAGAGACTCGTACGGCCTCCATCGAGAACATGAAAAATACAGTAAATCTGTGACCGTTAAAAAATGACTGTCTGGATGGAGGCCGTAGGAGTCTATGTTTCTGACGAAATTTGAATAACATATTAGAGGGATATAGTTATGAAAATCCATGGAAGCATTTTTCAAAAAAATAAAAAAATTTGAAAAAGAAGAAAATGGAGTAGGTAAGATACCTTCTCCATGGAGTAGGATCCCTTTTCTCATATATATATATATATATATGTATGTATGTATGTATGTATGTATATATATATATGTATATATATATGGGGTTGATGGGGCTGCCCCCTGGGGCATACCCGCCATATCTACCCTCGATTTGAAGATCGTTTCCGACATAGTTTTATAAATGGTTCTCGAAATCCTCTCTAAGATTGTTGTTAACAGGGTTATTAGTGCGTATAATAAACATTTATTATATGAATCTAAATGAATTAATAGAGAAACGGAAACAATCAAAAAAAATGATAACCATGTGTTTCCCATTCATTTCCAAATTAGAAAGTGTACAAAGGAACGAATTATTAAATCGGGAACACAACACAGGGCACGATCCAGAAAAGGCAAAGCAAAAAACGAATAGCAGTATGGAAATGAGAAAATAAATTAGATCAGAGATCATCGAAGCGTCCATGAAATGGACTGTCCTTAGAGAGAATTTCGCCCTCACAATATCGGTGCGAATGGTATTGGCGGTCCGCTCCCAGGATACGACGGTTCACGGTCGTCGTCCGTGCACACCGACGAGACCGTCCTCAAAAGTACCTTCGAGAACTTGCAGCCGAGAAGAAACAAGGTCGCAAGCGCGAGAGAGAGAGAGAGAGAGAACAAAAGTGACGGCGAGTTTTTATTACGAGTGAAGAAAAGCGACGTCAGGTGGGGGTTATAAAAAGAAAAGCTTGTGTGCCCTAGCGCGTAGTCCCTTCGATTTTCGAAAAATGCCCCTTAACGGTCGTGTCCTTTCGGATTCCAAAACCGCGGTTAAGTCGGGCCGTTTGGATCACGTCTGATTCCCAATGTGATCGAAATCAAATTAATCTGCCTAATTAATTTAATTGATCATCCAAATGAAACACGCAGCAAAAGTATCGAGATCCGAGATCCGAATTGTATCTTCCGAGCCGGAGCCCGAGTCGGAGCCGGTGCCGGTGCCGGAGCCGGAGATGGAGTGGAGCGTGCGCGCGCGCATGCGGTCCTCCATTCCTCCTCTCTACTATTGCAAAAGAGCTTGGGGTGTGAACTCATATATAAGTCCATCAAAAGTTTAGATCTCTAAGGTATGGAATAAACTTCAACCCAAACTCATCCATGTTTCAAATTTGGGAATTCTTAACTTTCCCTCCAAACCATTTGGTTTTCAAATTGAAACTAAATTAATTGCAATTGTAATTACATAAGTTTTCCAATTAAAACCTAAATACAATTTTTAATACAACAATCCCCATGATTCACTAATTTGAAAAAGAGATTCAAAAAGATTTAAGAGACTTCTTTCGGCTGCCCACACTTTGCTTTCAGTAAAGGTATCTTTCGATTTAAACCTCTACCTGAGTTTAGTACTTTCACTTTAACAGGAACGAAGTGAACTACGTCTTGAACTTCAGACCTTATTGTTAAAGTATACGGTAGAAACAACAAAGCGTTGTTCTTGATGTAATCTTTAGGGTTGGTGCTCTTAAAGGCCATGCACCATTATACTATTTCATGAGTGTATTCAGGAAAGACCCTCTTCCTTTAACTGCGGCCCACAGTAACACTCACATAGGTGGCGTTCTCCAAGGATGCACTGCTAACATCCTGCCCAAAGGCTTGAACCCATTCAGAGCCTATGCTCTTCCTAAACTTGCAGCTTAAACAACACTCATGCTTTCAGGGATAAGACATTCATGCTTACGCATAAAAATTAGAGTACCAACCAGTTCTCCAAACAGCTTATTATTACCACATTGAACCTACTTTGTGGAATCTTCACTCAGATAGGTTGGGTTGCTACTGCTGAGAAACTCTCAATAGGTCTCAGTCCCATCCCAAGCCTAGACTTTAGGACTAAAGATCTATCAAGTCCCTTAGTCAACGGATTTACCGTGTTGTCTTTGAATCCAACAAAATCCACAGCCAACACTCCTCGAGACACCAAATCCCTTAACGTCTTAAGTCTGATTTGTATGTATCTCCTCGTTTTCTGATTGAACTTTGAACTCTTTTATCTTGGCAATTGTGGTCATATTATCACAATGTATCGAGATCGCAGGAACAAGCTGACCTACCATGGGAATTTCAGACAGAAGTTCCCTTAGCCATTCAGCCTCAATTCCAGTGGTATCCAAAGTATACAGCTCGACCTCAAAGGTGGATCGAGCTAGAATGGTCTGCTTCACAGACCTCCAGGAGACTGCACCGCCTCCAAGGGTAAATACATACCCTGTAACACCATTACTCCCAGACTCTTCTATTTTCCCTATGCAGCTTGCATCACAGTATCCTTCTAGTACAGAAGGATGTCAACCATAATGCAAACTAAGGGAAATAGTTCCCTTCAAGTACTTCAGTACCCGATCCAGAGACTCCCAGTGAGTACGGTCAGGACAGCTAGTGTATCTACTCAACTTTGCAACCGAGAATGAAATATCAGGTCTCATGCAATTTGCAAGATACATTAAGTTTCCTATCACTTGTGAATACCTTAGCTGAGCTACAGGCACTCCACTTTTATTCTTAAACAGTTTTTTTGATGAATCAAAGGGAGTGCTTACATCTTTGCAATCTTGATATCCAAATTTCTCAAGTACCTTCTCAATATAGTGAGATTGAGAAATTACAATCCCATCAACTGACCTTGTCAGTTTGAGACCCAAGATAACATCAGCAACACCCATGTCCTTCATCTCAAACTTGCTACTTAAGAATGTCTTAGTCTCATTAATAATCCTCATATGTGATCCAAACAACAATATGTCATCAACATATATGCACAAGACAATACACTCATCACCTTTCACCTTGGAATAGACACACTTGTCGGATTCACGAACCTTAAAGACACATGACAAAATAGTCTTGTCAAATTTTTTATGCCACTGCCTTGGTGCTTGTTTCAATCCGTAAAGGGATTTGATAAGCTTGCAAACTTTTCCTCATTCCTAGGAGTCACAAGCCCATCAGGTTTATCCATATAGATCTCTTCTTCAAGATTGCCATGTAAGAAGGCAGTCTTCACATCCATCTGGTGGATAGAGAGATCATATACGGATGCCAATGCCATGAGCATCCGGATTGTGGTCATCCTAGTCACAAGGGAATAGGTATCAAAATAATCGATACCTTCCTTTTGCCTAAAGACCTTGGCAACTAATCTGGCTTTATACTTTTCAATTGATCCGTCAGGTCTAAGCTTTCTCTTAAACACCCACTTGCACCCAATGGTAGAGTACCTTTTGGGTAAATCAACCAACTCCCAAGTTCCATTAGCTATAATGGAATACATCTCAGATTTGATGCCTTCCTTCCATTGTTTTGCTTCCCAACCTATATGTGGGGAGAAGCCTTGAATACAGCTTACCATATTCTGAATAGAGTTCCTTCAAGACATATGGAAAAGTTTCCTTTTGAACTTTGGAAAAATAGAAAATTGAGTTTAAGATATCTCAAAGTGTGGGGATGTCCGCTAAGGTTAGTCCCAGAACACAAGAGAAAGAAACTTGGTCCTAAAACTGTTGATGCGGTCTTCTTAGGTTACTTGGAAAATAACTATGCATATAGGTTCTTGGTAATTCGGTCCGAGATACCGGGCATAGATGTCAACACTATTGTTGAACTCTGTGATGCTACCTTCTTTGAGGATGCCTTCCCATTGAAGATCGGGATTCCTCAGATTTTGACCATTGAGGGCGCCTCTACATCAGTATCTATTCCAGATCAAGTGGAAAAGATAACGAATGTGGGGGTTGAAACTCAATCTGAAACCAATGATCTTTCTGAAGAGATTGAGCCAAGGAGGAGTAAAAGACCTCGGATAGCCAAGGATTTGAGTAGCGACTTTGTTGTCTACTATATCGAGGGTGATCCACCAAGTTACAAGGAAGCTATGGCGTCCAGAACTTTGTAAGAGAGTATTGATCATGTCAGTTAAGATTCTATTTTACCGTTCTACTATCCCATTTGATTGCGGTGAATATGGGCCCTAACTTCATGAACTATGCCAAACGATTTGCATTGTTCATCAAATAAGTTAGAGGTATATCCACCTCCTCTATCTGACCTCCTGTTTGTGTCTCAGCCTCATTCTTAAATATAAGAAATTTCTCTAAGACTTCATCCTTGATTTTCATTAGATATATATAGCAGTATCTACTCCCATCATCTATAAAGGTGATAAAGTATTTCTTATTGTCTCGGGTCAACACACCATTAAACTCAGATATCCGTGTGCACTATATCCAAGATCTCACTATCTCTAGAGACGGACTGAAAAGACTTCCTAGGTGTCTTAGCTTGCACACATTTTTCAGTTTTATTAATAATGTGTTTAGGGATCAACTCTAAATTCATCATCCTTTTAATTGAATTTAAGTTTACATGTCCCAATCTACCATGTCACAGATCACAAGATTCTAGATTATTCACTACATGAGACACAGAACTAGAACATTCAGAATTCAAAACATTCAATTCATTAATGTTTACTGAATCACGTGTAATTCTAAACAACAAATCAAAATCAGCCAAATAGCCTTTTCCATAAAAAATGGCATGTCTCATAATAACAACTTTATTACATTTAAAGTTTAACTCAAAACTATTTCTAACTAAGATAGAGCCAGATAAAACATTCTTCTTGATGTCAGAAACATGCAGCACCCTGTGCAACGTCCAGACACGTACAGAGGAGAATCTCAAGTTGACTTGTCCCGACCCTAACACCTTAGCTGCAGAATCGTTCCCCATCTTCACAGTCCCACCACTGCAGGTCTGATAAGAAAAAAATAAAGTTCTGTCAGAACAGATATTTACATTGGCTCCCGTATCCACGAGCCACTCATTTGGATCATGTATATAGTATAGTTCAGGTTTTACAGAGACATACCCCTCGCTAGCCCCGAGTTCCATAGTGATCATATTCACTTGTGGACTCCCGTCTGCAGCTTTAGGTTGAGCCTTGAAGGACGTACAGTCCTTCTTCCAATGGCCAACCTGATTACAGTGCCAGTAGGGTTTATTCTTTACCTTTTTCTGGATCTTGCCCTTTGGTTTCATTTTATTGTTATTAGGACCATTTCCCTTCTTATCTTTGCCCTTCGAGGTCATGAAGTTGACCTTAGCCTGAATATCGACAGGAAGTACAGGTTTTTGTTTCCTTTGTTCCTCCTTTATGGCAATTGCCACCATCAAGTCATCTATAAAAATCTTCCCCTTTCTGTGTTTCAGGATCATACGGAAGTCTTCCCACGACTTGGAGAATTTTTCTATGATGCACATGACCTGAAACTTCTTTGGAAGTTTCATTTCGACATCTTCTAAACTATGGAGAAGGAGTAAAAATTCGTGTGCCTGTTCAGAAACTGACTTTCCCTCAGCCATGGAAAACTTCAAAAACTTGGTCACGGAGTATTTCTCAATAGCGAGATCTTTGGTATTATATTTCCGATCCAAATCTTCTCATATCCCCTTCGAGGTTTGCGTGGATGAACAGTACACGTCAAACAACGTGTTGAACAGAGCCAACAAGATGCAACCATGACGTATACGGTCGCGTTCCTTCCACGCAGATTGCGCCTTCTCGCTATCGGGTGAGGGGTTTTCCACCTCCACCGTAGGACAGTCGGTTTCAAGCATCGAGATTAACCCTATGGTGGTTAACCAGATCTTCATGCATTGTTGCCAACGCTTAAAGTTCTGTCCACTGAGCTTTTCAGGTATACCCGTCATATCTACCCTCGATTTGAACATCGTTTCCGACATGGTTTTATAAATGGTTCCCGAAATCCTCTCTAAGATTGTTGTTAACAGGGTTATCAATGCACATAATAAACATTTATTATATGAATCCAAATGAATTAACAGAAAAACAGAAACAATCAACAAAATGATAACCATACGTTTCCTATTCATTTCCAGATTACGAAGTGCACAAAGGAACCAATTATTAAATCGGGAACACAACATAGGGCGCGATCCAGAAAAGGCAAAGAAATAAACGAATAGCAGTAGGGAAATGAGAAAATAGATTAGATCAGAGATCACCGAAGCGTCCATGAAATGAACTGTCCTTAGAGAGGATTTCACCTCCACAATACCGGTGCGAAGGGTACTGGCGATTCGCTTCCAGGATACGATGGTTCACGGTCGTCGTCCGCGCACACCGACGAGACCGTCCTCGAAAGCACCTCCGAGAAATTGTAGCCGAGAAGAAATAGGGTCGCAAGCGAGAGAGAGAGAGAGAGAACAAAAGTGACGGCGAGTTTTTCTTGCGAGTGAAGAAAAGCGACGTCGGGTGGGGGTTATAAAAAGAGAAGCTTGCGTGCCCTAGCGCGTAGTCCCTTCGGTTTCCGAAAATGCCCCTCAACGGTCGTGTCCTTTCGGATTCCAAAACCACAGCTAAGTTGAGCCGTTTGGATCAAGTCCGATTCCTAATGTGATCGAAATCAATTAATCTGCCTGATTAATTTTATCGATCAGCCAAATGAAACCCGCAGCAAAAGTATCTAGATCCGAGATCCGAATTGACTCTCCCGAGCCCGAGCCGGAGCGGGAGCCGGTGCCGGTGCCGGAGTCGGAGACGGAGCGGAACGCGCGCGCGTGTGTGGTCATCCATTCCTCCTCTCTACTATTGCTACAAGAGCTTGGGGTGTGAACTCATATATAAGTCCACCAAAGTTTAGATCTCTAAGGTATGGTACTAAACTTCAACCCAAATTCATCCATGTTTCAAATTTGGGAATTCCTAACTTTCCCTCCAAATCATTTGGTTTCCAAATGAAACTCAATTAATTCCAATTGTAATTAGGGATATAGGGATGAATAAACATGGTGATATTTTTCCAAAAAAATAAAAAAAATTGCGAAAAATGAGGTGGGGGCAGCCATGTTGACTACCCCTAGGGGGCAGTCCCATTTTTCCATATATATATATATATATGTATATATATAGGGTAAAATGGGGCTGCCCCCAGGGAGTAGCCAACTTGGCTACTCCCACCCCTACTTTTCACTCATTTTTTTATTTTTTTGGAAAATAAAAATTTGTATATTCATCATTATATCCCTCTCATATTCTATTAAAATTTCGTCAGAAACAGAGACTCCTAAGCCCTCCATCCAGACATCATTTTTTTAACGGTCGCAGGATTTTTTAAATCGACCATGTTTGGATGGAGGCCGTAGGAGTCTCTGTTTCTGATGGAATTTTAATAGAATGTGAGAGGGATATAATGATGAATATACAAATTTTTATTTTTCAAAAAAATAAAAAAAATGAGGAGAAAATAGGGGTGGGAGTAGCCAAGTTGGCTACTCCCTGGGGGCAGCCCCATTTACCTCATATATATATATATATATATATGTATGTATGTATATATATATATATATATATATATATATATATATATATGTATATATATAGGGAGCCTTTCAAATAGGATGCAGTCCTTCCTGAGTTAAGGAAGGCCACCTCCTTTTTGTATAAAAACGAGCACTTTAGTAGAATACATATACAGTTTGTATTATAGGTGCACGTTATAGATACATAGCCGCATACAAAACTGTGTATTATAATACAAACATTAAAACTGTACATTATAATACAAAATTGTATATGTATTCTGCCGAAGTCATCATGTTTTATAAAAAAAAGAGGCTGGCCTTTCTGAACTATGGAAGGACTGCGTCCTATTTGAAAGAAACCCTATATATATATATATATATATATATATATATATATATCTGTGTGTGTATACGGTTAAATGGGGCTGCCCCCTGGGGGGAGCTAACTTGGCTCCCCTCTCCCCATTTCATCCGGTTTTTTTTATTTTTTTTGAAAATTTCTTCCGTGGAGTTTCATCACTATATCCTTTATGTTATTAAAATTTCGTGCATAACAGAGACTCCTAAAGCCTCCATCCAGACCCAGTAACGGAGAGAGGGAAGGGCGGGTGGGGGCTTAGCCCCCCCCCCCCCCGGCTCTCGACCAAAATCCGTATATACGTCTAATATATAGTACTATATATAATCTAAATACATTATTTAATAATTAAAATTTACATGTTATGTATAATAACCTCCCCATATCTCAACAAAAAAAGTCAATATATAGGGAATAAAGGGGCTGCCCCCACCACACTTTTCCGCAATTTTTTTTGAAAAATATCACAATGTATATTCATCTATCCTTCAAATATATCATTCAAATTTTGTCAGAAATAGATATTCCTTTACCCTCCATCTAGAACAGGTAGTTTTAATGGTATAAACATTGTTGTAATCGACCTGTTCTAGATGGAGGGCATAAGAATCTCTGTTTCTGATGAAATTCGAATGACATATAGGAGGTATATATAGATGAATAGACATGGTGATATTTTTAAAAAAAATAAAAAAAACTCGGAAAATGGGGGTGGCAGCAACCCTATTGCACCCATATATATAATCTAATTACAGTGATTAACTATTAAAATACATGATGTGCATAACCAGATATTGATACAACTTTATATGTCCATCATCATCATATATATATATATATATATATTTGTAAACCGTCATAGATATGCAATTGTTTTTATGATATATTATATAGATAATGATTTTTTTTTATTTTCTTGGCATATACAGATATGGATTTAGATAACTCGATCATTTTTTAGGATCGTAAAACATAGGTTACATATTTTTCTAGTGTATCCATATATGGATACAAATACCTATTTGTATATGCATGTTTGCAATCCTATTTATATCTGCGTCTGTTTTAAAATAGATATGGAGATAAATGTATACATGTCAAAATAAAAATAACAAATATGATAAAGGATTGATACATATATCCATGTTTGTTTTGCATCCATGTAAGTAAAAAGTATTGTATAGTGTTATTTGTTTGAAAATATTAAATCTAGTGGTATTACTTAATATCATTTTAATAAATGTATATTTCAATGATATGAACAGTTTTATGGGGATATTTTTGTCAATACGATGTTTATAGAGATTATTTATGTTTGATTATAAGTTTGTATAGATACTTCTATAAAAATCTATTCCCAATATTAATTTCGATCAATTAAGGAATTATTGGAAACTCACCTTAGATTGAATTCGTTTTCAAGAATCAAACTTTATGGATTGAAACTTCCATTAATGTTCTATATGTCCTCCAAATTTTGCTCAAATCGGATATCATTTCTTAGTTTATCTTAGTGGTTAAAAGTTCAATCAATATTTAAGAAATTTAAGTCTCGTTTCAAAGAGAAATAGACTTTTAGCCATTGATATAAAATAGCAAATGATTTTAAAAAACAAAATTGAAAAAAAATAGTTAAGCAAATATTTTGTAACTCACGTTACATCAGAGGAACCACTCCCCAAATATTAACAACTAAAATTCCAAGATAAATTGAAAAAATAATATCTAAATAATTTAGCCCCCCCAAGATGAATTTTCTGGCTTCGTCCCTGTCCAGACCATCATTTTTAATGGTAGCAGAATTGCTAAAAACGACCTGTCTAGATGGAGGCCGTAGGAGTCTCTCTTTCGCAAGAAATTTTAATGATATAATATAGAGATATATTGATGAAAATCCATGGAAGAAATTTTCAAAAAAATTAAAAAAACCAAGCAAAATAGGGCGGGAGGAACTAAGTTAGCTCCCCCATGGGGGCAGCCCTATTTTACCCACACACACACACATATATATATATATATATATATATATATATATATATATGGGTAAAATGGGGCTGCCCCCAGGGAGTAGCCAACTTGGCTACTCCCACCCCTATTTTTCCGTCATTTTTTTATTTTTTTGGAAAATAAAAATTTGTATATTCATCACTATATCCCTCTCACATTCTATTAAAATTTCATCAGAAACAGAGACTCCTAAGCCCTCCATCCAGACGTCATTTTTTTAACGGTCGCAGGATTTTTTAAATCGACCATGTTTGGATGGAGGCCGTAGGAGTCTCTGTTTCTGACGAAATTTTAATAGAATGTGAGAGATATATAATGATGAATATACAAATTTTTATTTTCCAAAAAAATAAAAAAAATGAGGGAAAAATAGGGGTGGGAGTAGCCCCATTTACCTCTCTCTCTCTCTCTCTCTCTCTATATATATATATATATATATATATATGGGATTGATTGGGCTGCCCCCTAGTTGGCTGCCCCGCCTCATTTTTACGCAATTTTTTTTATTTTTTTGAAAAATATAAATATCGTCATGTATATTCATCCCTATATCCCTCCTATATGTCATTCGAATTTTGTTATAAACAGAGACTCCTATGTCCTCCATCCAGACAGGGTCGATTTAAAAAATCCTACGACTGTTAAAAAAATGTCGTCTGGAAGGAGGTCGTAGGAGTCTCTGTTTCTGATGAAGTTCGAATGAAATATAGGAGGGATATAGAGATGAATATACATGGTGATATTTTTCCAAAAAATAAAAAAAAATTGCGAAAAATAAGGTGAGGGCAGCTTCCCTATATATATATATATATATATAGGGGCTGGGGAAAGCTGCACCCGCCCATTTTTTTCATTAATTTTTTTGTTTTTGAAATGAAACCTAGGGGGATTTAAATCACTATATATCACATATTATACTAATTTCAACTAAATTCGGTATTTCTATCATCTCCATCAAGGCTATGACATTTTAACGGTTTCAGAATTATTGAAATTGACCATATCTAGATGGGCATGCTAGGAGTGTTTGTTTTGCATAAAATTTGAAACACATTTTCCATACAATAACCTCAGTAAATCCCCTATAAGTTTCCTTCAAAAAAATCAAAAATGAAAGAGAAAAATACCCGGGTGTAGTTAGTTGGTTGCACTCCCCGGTGTAGCTTCCCTTTTCCCATATATATATATATATATATATATATATATATATATATATATATATATATATATATATATATAGGAAAAACTTGAATTGAGGTGGCGCCTCATTGCAAACATGGTGCGACACTCAATTAGACCCGTCAGATTACCATCGACGGCCATAGTAAAAACCACCTTTGGAGAGTCGATACCACTACGACTTTATTAATTGGAATTTGCTATTTATAGAAAATTATCATATTCTATTAATGACGACAGATATGGTGTAAATCAATTGAATTCCTATTTTTTAGCGGATTGGTTATGTTCGAATTGAATTCTATTTCTTCCTAAAATACGATTTCTTCCTTAACGTTTCATTGAACCAGTATTCAGAATTTGGAGACATACCTCCGTGAAATTCAATGGAAATCGGCGAAACAGTAGATCCGGAATTTTACAGAGATAATGCCCAGGTAATGTACGGTTTTCATTTCCGGTTAATAATTTTATTTATGCAAATCACGAGAAATATTGTAATTTTTGTTGAAAGACGATCTTGTTCTTGAATCGAAGTCGTATTATGCTTTAATATTTTGGGCTTTTTTATGTTAATATTTGACATTATTATATTTTGTTTCTCCAGTTATCTGACGGAGAGGGTGAACTTATTGGACTCGGGGCACGAACTGATGATAATTTACATCAACCAGGTATGCTGAACTACACAGATGTTTTAAAGCTTTGCAGCCTTTGTTCATTTATATGTTCTTGTTATAAAAATTTGCAAATTACGTAAATTATGTATATTTGATGGTATAGTTCATTATTTTACATTAATGAACTACAATTTACAATCTTGAACAACATTTTACATTATATGATCCTATGTAATATCGTCCAAATGGTGTCATTTCCAGTCCATTACCCGATATTCTACATATACGTGCATCATTTTACATTATCTGACATTATTTTACATTTATAGGTAATACTTTAAATTAAAAATAACTAATTTTTGCAACCATATTTCTAATGAATTTCAGATAACTGCTCTATCAGTGACCCTGTCAATGCTATCACACCGCATATAGGCCAAATATTTCTATCTATTCAAGATGCATATACATTTTATGAGGCATACGCAACTGAGATTGGATTCAATGTTAGGAAAGCAAGCTCTAGAGTTGGTAAAGATAAGATTTCCAAGGAGCGCAAAATTATATTTAAATTTTTTGTTTGCTGGAAAGAGGGGTTTTCTAAAAATACAGATAAAACAATGTCAGTGGACAATGCAAGAAGTGATGAGAGTGATGAATCTATTTTTTATAAGGAGGAGCGCCGTGTTGGCATATCAAGGACTGGGTGCAAAGCTTTCATGTCTGTCTCATATAGGCCTGATCTCAATGATTGGTTTGTATCGAATTTTGAACCTGATCACAATCACAATCTTGTTTCTCCATCTAAACGCAGATACCTCAGACCAAATAAACGTTTTTCAAAAGCCACTAAAATGCTTGTGAAGTCAATGAATGATGTAAACATACCTGTATCCAAGGAGTCAGCTTTCATAAACATGTCCAGTGGTCAAGTTGGTAGCATTGTTCAAGATATTTATAACTTGAAAAGAAAGGAGAAGAAACAACGTATTGGGATGAATGTGCACCTTCTAATTGAACATTTTGAAAGTTGTAAGGCCAATACACCTGAATTTTACTATGCTTACATAACCGATGATGATAACAGGCTTACTCAGTGTATATGGATTGATAGTGCCTCCATTGAGGATTACAAATTATTCGGAGATACAATATCGTTTGACACAACATATAGGACCAATGAATACAACCTGGTATTTGGATCTTTTTGTGGTGTTAACCATCACGGTTACACAATCTTCTTTGGGAATTCGTTCATGAGCAGGGAGACAAACGAGTCATTCTCGTGGTTATTTGAGAGATTTCTAAAAGTAATGACCAAACATCCAGTATCTATAATCACAGATGAAGATCCTGCAATCTGTGCAGCTGTTAGGATATGCTTCCCACATACTGTTCATAAATTCTGCACTTGGCATATAATGGCCAAGCTTAAAAGTAAGCTTGGAAAGATTAAAGATATAAATGAAGTTCTATCTGCGTTTTCCATAGTTGTATGGAAAAGTATTACTATAAGGGAGTTTGAGCAGGGTTGGTGCAAGATAATTGATCAGTATGATCTATCATCTAATGTCTGGTTGAACGAGAAGTATAGTATCAGATTTAAATGGATTAG
The DNA here is from genome assembly GCA_037367405.1 of Ottelia alismoides. NCBI lineage: Eukaryota > Viridiplantae > Streptophyta > Magnoliopsida > Alismatales > Hydrocharitaceae > Ottelia > Ottelia alismoides. The sequence goes on along the minus strand of JAZKJV010005783.1, from coordinate 292,952 downwards.
TTTATATCTTAAGGATTATTTTTGGGCTGGTCAGCGTAGTACACAGAGGAGTGAAAGTATGAATGCATTTTTGCAACATCACATCACTAAACAGAACTCCTTGCTAGAATTTGTCTGTAGATTTCAAAGTGCAATTCAACGACGCAGGGAAAGAGAGAATGACATGGATAACATTGGCGATATTTACACTCCAAAATCAAACTTCAAATGGAAGATGGAGGTACAGATGGTTCGTATCTACACCAAGTTCATATTTTATAAATTTCGATATGAATTGAACGAAGTGAAGGAACTTAATGTTCGAACTCATCTGAACTCCCCGGATTACTGTCAATATTTTGTGTCATATATTGGGAAGTCTGATGAAGAATTATGTGTTTCATCGTCAACAGAAAGCGACTTTCTTGTTTGTGAATGCAAGAATACGCAATTCTTTGGATATCCATGTAGGCACATACTTGCAGTATTGAAGATACTGAACATGGAGCGTTTGAATGAGGAATATATTCTGAAAAGGTGGACAAGAACCATTAAAAAATCAGGAAATTATCCTATTTATGTGAAAGTTGCACACCAAGAAAGGTCGTCTCAGCTAAATCAATTGTGTTCGCATATTATTTCAGCTTCGGTTGAACATGATGAGGATATATTCTTATTTGCCAAAGAAAGATTAAGTGATTTATGTAGCAACATTGATCGCATGATAAGTAACAAACCTTCTTCGAGTTCTACAACAGTGAACAATACAAATGTTCCAGATATGATTACTGAACCAGCTGTTAAAGAACCTAATGTTGTTAGAACGAAAGGAAGTGGTCGCGGTGGTAGACCTAAGGGCGTTGGCAATCGTATTAGATTGGAATCTGAAATGAGAAGAAACAGAGGCTGACAATGCAAATCTTGCCTCAAATACAATGTTGGACACGATTCTAGGAATTGTCCTAATAACAAATCTGCGAATCATGGTAAATATTTAACATTCGTTGTTTACTGATATGTTTATTTTTTCACTAATCTTTGTGTTTTATTGTGCAGTTGAAAATGAACGAATTTAAAGTGATTTGATCAAATTCTAATAAAGTAAGATTATATTTTTTGATATTTTGTTGCAACATTTTATACATCTCATATAAACCATTTTAATATTGCTTATTATTTTCCTTTTTATTCTGTTTGTTTCTGCAGGTTTGCAATCTTCTGAAAGATTCTTGGATGCAAATGAGCTTTGACGTTTGGATGCTTATTAGACTTAGATTTTCTATTTTTATGTATGTTTGTTGCTTATTGTTCTTTGATCATTTTTTTGTAGAATTCAAAGAATGTGTTATTTATGTTGTTTCAGATCAGATGTATCCATTGGTATTATCATAACATAGAGTATTTCAGGGATTTGATTATAAAGTTGACACATTTCCGTAAGCCAGTTGATTATAAAGTTGATTATAAATTAATAATGAAGAATAACAAACAATTAGTAATCATCGTGCACCCATCATCGTGATGTTATTCTTTAAAGTATAAGAAGATTTTCGATCATTGGAAAAATCTAATCTAATCAGAAAGTCGTTTAGTTATCGATAAATGCAATATATATTATACTTTTTACAAATAACTTCTATATTCTACATGATATAGAAATAGTTTACAATATGTTACCATTATTTACATAAAGCTACATCATTTTACATATTTATTTTTACCTGCAAGATTGCAATGTTGAGTGAGATTCTTTGATGAAAGGTTGCAATTTTATGAAAGTTTCATTATTTTACAACTATATTATTGGTTGAAAGATTGCAATTGTTAACATTATTGTTACCGTAATAACGAATTGCAATTCTTTACGTAAATTTTCATTGTTTTAGAATCTTGTTCATGATATGTAATAATGAAGAATAACAAACAATTAGTAATCAGCGTGCACCCATCATCGTGATCTTAATCTTTAAAGTATAAGAAGTTTTTCTATCATTGAAAAACTCTAATCTCACAAGGAAGTCGTTTAGATATTGCGCATTGCAATATATCTCATATGTTTTACAAATATGTTCAGTATTTTACATACAATGTTATTATTTTACAAATCGTTTTCATAATTTACATAAAGCCTCAATATTTTACAACTATTTTCTTTACTGAAAGATTGAATTATCTGAAAGTTTCTTTGATGAAAGGTTGCAATTTTCTGAAAGTTTCATTATTTTACGACTAGATTATTGGCTGAAAGTTTGCAATTGTTACCATAATTGTTTACATAATAACGAATTGCAATACTTTACGTAAATTTTAATTACTTTAGAAATATGTAGATCATATGAAGCATAACAAACAATTAGTAATCATCGTACACCCATCATCGTGATGTTAATCTTTAAAGTAGAAGAAGTTTTTCTATCATTGGAAAACTCTAATATTACAAGGAAGTCGTTTAGATATCGAGCATTGCAATATATATCATAAGTTTTACAAATATGTTCAATATTTTACATACAACATTTTTATTTTACCAATCGTTATCATAATTTACATAAAGTGTCATTATTTTACAACTATTTTCTTGACTGAAAGATTGAATTATCTGAAAGTTTCTTTGATGAAAGGTTGCAATTTTCTGAAAGTTTCATTATTTTACGACTAGATTATTGGCAGAAATTGTGAAATTGTTACCATAATTGTTTCCATAATAATGAATTGCAAAACCTTACGTAAATTAACAACATTATTTGTATCCTAATTGTTTAGTTATGCGCAAATACAAGTCGAAATCAGTATGAGTAATAACAAATTGTTACTGATGTGTATCTTTAAAGTAGAAGAAGATTTTCGATCATTCGAAAACTTTAACACAAACAGAATGTTGTGTAGTTATAAATCATTATAATATATCATAGACTTTTTACGAATATATTTACTATTTTACATATAAGAACAATAGTTTACGTATTGGTACTATAGTTTACAAACATTTTCATTATAATACATTTAGCTACATTACTCCTGACAATATTTTGATACTATCTGCAAATTCAAGTCTATATCAGCATCAGTAATGACAAACAAATAGTAATCATTGCGATGTCAATTGGAATCTATAACATAACCACAATGTCCTTTAGTTATCGAGCATTATAATTTATCTTATGTCTTCCTGTCTTTCATGAATATATTGACTACAACATGTAACATATAGTCAATGCAAACATAGATTACTCGTCAGATTTAAATGAAATGTTTGTTTCTAAAGAAGTTACAAAGTAGAAACTGTTGAAACATACACAATTTAAGACAATTAAACAGTACATAGTTCTGACTTAAAATAAAAAACTCTAAGATATGTATTTAATTTGTCATCTAGCTTTATCATTGTGTCGCCGAGTTCTCTATGTGACCACACGTTAACAATAACGAAGCTATTTCAGATCTGAATCTGTCAATATCATCGTAGGTGAAGTCCAACGCCCTTCCTTCACATAGGTAGTCCATCATCTTCATCACGTAAATCCCACAATCCAGACTTTGTGAAGGTTGTTGCGGGCAATCTTGCACGTAAATGATCTCCCAACCTGCAAGGCAATCATCTGGAATGCTGTCCATGAAGTACTCAGAAATCCATCCATGCTGACATGTAATTAAAAAAGAATATTATTAACAGTCAATCAAGAATTTTAATAAAATATAAACTTTAATTATCTCATACCCATTTCAATACATCCTTCTTATGGAATCTTGTTCCTTTCATAGAATTGTATGAAAGGAACTTTCTTGCTTTAAAATCGGTAACAAGAAGGTGCCAATGGTTTCTTGTAGGGATAACAATGAAGATTTTCTCCAACTCTGGCATGAATAATCATTCGTTGTATAGCTCCTCAAGCTTATCAAATTCACTTTCCGTAGCATTAACCACCAGGTTCACAAGATATTTCTGCAAAAATACAAGTTTTAATACTAAATTAGGATGATTATAGATATTTGAGATTAATTATATCAGTAATCATAATCTCACCATTTGAAATATTGGTGTGAATACAAATGGGACATGATCATTAGTTGTGCTGTATTTATGTTGCAGCACATCCATAAACATGTCGATTATCTACAATATCAAAAATAATTTAGTCATAAACAAATATAAAAAGGTAAATATTATAAACATACGTACCGTATCCTCAATCATTCTTTCGTACAAGAAGTTATGAATATCTCTTCCTTTACAACTCTGATTTCCCGGAGTGAAGTATGTGACGTTTAATCTGATGAATTTTATTTAATTAATATTATATAGCTAAAATTAAAGATTTTTACATATAAAATATGAAATTTATGGTAAATTACTTACTTGTCGGCAGGATCTCGAAGAAATTCTTGGATCGTTTTCTTTGTCTGTTCCGACACTTTTTCGTAACCAATGAAATCGGTTACTAGATCGCAGAGATACTGATTCTTATTCAATCAATTATAGACAAGGTTAGAAACAGTTGATATCATCATCATATAGAATATATATAGTTGTATGAACAATATTGAAAATATACATTATAGGACAAATGTATTCAATGATACAAAAGGATTTGTTTTATTTTTTATGGCTTACCTCACTGCATGTGTCATCCTCTTGTTTTCCAATTTCTTCTTTCCCTTGCTTCTCTGCTTCTTGTACAAATTTTTTTGCTTCTCTTCTTTGTTTCAATCTTTTTATTATTGAGCTCTGTTGCACAGTGACTTTTTCCCTCTTTCTTCTCTTTGTAATAGGCTGTGTGTTCTCATTTTCTGATTTTGAATGGTCACCAATGTTCAGATCGAAAGAAGGCATGTCACTCTTGAGAGGTGAATCTTTTTTTGTTGTATCTTGAGATTGATACAGTGGATCTTCATCACAGATTTCAGAAATTAAATTCTGAAGTTTTTCTCCGATATCTGAGTCACTAGGTTCCAAATCTCCTACATTGACATCAGATTCATTTCGTGTTGTTGCATCCATGTCTTGGTCCTTGTCATCAATGTCACCTTCATCTTTATTTCCAGATATATTCTCCAAAGTTTCTTCTGAATCTAATGCTTTATGACCAAGATCAATCATATCATGATCAGGAACCATTTTTATTTTTTCCTTCAGCTCCGTAATCTCAGTTGTCAACCTAATATTCTCCTTCTTCAATTCTGAATTTATTCTGATATGTTCTTCAACTTTTGTCCTATATGTTTCACTTATTCCTTTGATTTTCTCTTTCAACTCCTCTATCTCAATGGAAAATGCAGCACACATACATGTTTTTTGTTTCTTTTTTTACAATGTCTGCACTGGAAACCCAAGCATCTTTTTTTTGGTCACTCATTTCTTCGAGCTGTTGCTTTCCTTTCTTTTTTAAAGCATCCTCTGGTACTGGGATTGGGTGTATGATCAAAATTTCTGGTCTTCTAACCGCAAAACCATCCATTGTAAACTTCTCAAAAGGAAAGACATACTCGTCTGCTCCTATCTTTACAATTTCATTTTTTTGAAGTTGTAAAGCAGACAATATCTATATAAACAAGATAATTTATTATTGGAAAAAATGAAATTACGAGTCATTCAGTATATTATTAATCATCTCAACAAGGCTTACTTGATCACAACTTATTGAAACCAATGCTCTTGAAACTCCTTTGATTGGTCCAGCCCACTTCCTTATTCGTGGCCTAAGATCTCTGCTGACCACAAGCTCCTTGCAACAGTACTCCATCATCCATACCTGATACATTGGTGTTATTAATATTTATGTTTTTTATCATTTAATAAAATATATTTTCAAAGAACTCACATATAAGCAGGCAACACATCCTGTAAGGTAACCAAGTGTTACCCTTGATGAACCTGCTCTTCTCTTCTGAACTCTACTCACAACGTCATCCATGTTGAATAGTATCATCCTTGCTACAGCCCCAGACCAGTTAAAGTATCTTGTATCTTCAAGTGATTCTACATAGTGTAACAAATCTTTCGGAAAAGAATAAGAACTGTCTGGGAAAAGGAATGTGGCAAACATCAAAAGTATCAAGCATGTAACATAAATAGAGACAGAGTTGTCATCATCTCTATTGTAGTAGTCCTCGAGTATGTTGTTCAACTTCCTTCTATTGAAAATCATTCCTTCTACAAACATTTTGTGAGATATAAAAGACTTCCATTGAAGGTGTCTTCCTCTCACTGTTATTGAAAATCCGGAGCTTGGCAGGCCCAAAATTGCTCCAACTTCTTCATCACTGAAACTCACTACCTTATTCCCAAATCTGAAATTTCTGCTTCTTTGGTATTGCTCAACCAACCATTGAAGGTTTTTTCTTTGTATTTCAACATGGCTAATGTTAATTATTTTCCCAAAAGCCGTCTTTGACAGTAGTGCTTGTTGTTTCGGCGTGGGTCTATGGTTATCAATGAACTGAACAAAATGTTCAATGTAGCACCTGTGTTGTACATAACCTTTGCCTAAAGAAGAGGAAAAAATATATTTGTGTTTGCAATAATCAGTGATTTTATTCATACAGATAAAAAACGCAATTTTTATTTAAGTAAACATAAATATTCATACTTCCAAAATCATCATTAAGCTTCAGAGCATCCTTATCAACATCGAATTCCTTTTTTTTGATAACTTGTAGTTGTGGTCCTTCTGTTCATACCATTTACCAGAGATATAATTTGACTAAAAATGTTAAAATAGTCGTATAAATTTGAAAATGTACTTACTTTTGATTTGTTGCTTCGGCCGATGGATCTGGAGTTCCATCATTGCACCCCCACTGTACTGATCTGAGTCTTCATCCCGTTCCCTCGTTGGTTCAACCAAGTTCGATTGCATCTCCTCCATCGTCGCCTGATGTCCTTCTTTTCTCCTTAGATAGCGATTTCTCGAGTGGAAACTCTCTCCTAAATCGAATCGCTAGAAGATCGTCCGCCTTGCCGTCGTCGCCCTTATGCGGTAAGTTCTTTTTGATTAATTTCAAATTAGGTTTTCTTGTAACTTTATTATATGAATATACTTCATATGTTACTTTCCTTAAATTCGATTTAATTTACTCACATATCTCTTTTTTTGAATTATTGGCAATTTTGTATTTTTTGAAATTAAACGGGAGCTCGTTTTCGGTTTTGACTAAAAATAGAAAGAATTTGAATTTTTAAATTACAAATTGATTTAACTTAATCAATGAGTAATCATTAATTTGGTGATTAAGTAATTATCGAAAACTTCATTTCCTCTTTTTCCTTTGCTCTTCAACCATTGTTAGCTATCTTTTGCTTTTGAAATTCATTTCTGCTTTATCTTCTCTACGTCTAAACAGGTCAGTATTTTATCTTCATCTACTCACTATGTTTATTCTTCTTCTTTTTTTCCTTTGTTCAAAATTCCAGTATCTGTTTTCATCAATCTTTATGCACAATTTAAATGTAAAAGATTAATTTTGTGTTTAGCTTTTGATTCTCTGAATCAGACATGTGTTTCTCGTAAGAAATTATTCATACCATCTGCAATCTCATTCTCTAGCGAAATTTTCCTGTTGTATATAAAATCACTAATTTCATATTTCAAATCCGTAATTCAGGAAATCATACATTGTTTATTTATCACTGCTTATGTTCTCTTTTGAAAGCATCAAAAATTTCAAAGATAAAATTTTTAAAATGTTATATAATTCAAATATCACCGTGAGAGCATCATTGTCAGCACTTACCATGTATATATTCCCATTTTATTTGTAGAATCGAGAATATCAAACCAAGAGAAATTTCAAATTGTAGAATAGAAGACGAAGCTGTAAAATATAACATGGTTTTGTAAAATATAGACTAATAATGTTAAATAGGGGCAACATTGGCAATTACTTAATGCAAAATATCACAATTCACAGTAAAATACCCTCAATTCTTGCAAAATAAATAGTACATTTGTAATAAATGGAGGCCGTAGGGGTCTCTGTTTCTGACGAAATTTTAAAAGAATGTGAGAGGGATATAATGATGAATATACAAATTTTTATTTTCCAAAAAAATAAAAAATGAGAGAGAAATAGGGGTGGGAGTAGCCAAGTTGGCTACTCCCTGAGGGCAATGGGGCTTGGGAAGCTGCACCCGAAGGTGTAGCTAACTAGTTGCACCCGACCATTTTTTTCATTATTTTTTTGTGTTTTTGAAATAAAACCCAGGGGATTTAAATCACTATATATCACCATGATATCATACCAATTTCAACTAAATTCAACATTTCTATCATCTCCATCAAGGATATCTCATTTTAATGGTTTCAGAATTATTGAAATTCACCATATCTAGATGGGCGTGTTAGGAGTGTTTGTTTTACATGAAATTTGAAACACATATTCCACACAATAAACTAAATAAATCCCCCATAAGTTTCCTTCAAAAAATCAAAAATTAATGAGAAAAATAGCCGGGTGTAGCTAGTTAGCTGCACCCCCCGGTGTAGCTTCCCTTTTCCCTATATATATATATATATATATATATGGTTAAATGGGGCTGCCCCCTGGGAGTAGCCAACTTGGCTACTCCCACCCATATTTTCCCCCCCATTTTTTTATTTCTTTGGAAAATAAAAATTTGTAAATTCATCATTATATCCCTCTAACATTCTATTAAAATTTCGTCAGAAACAGAGACTCCTACGGCCTCCATCCAAACAAAGTCGATTTAAAAAATCCTACGACCATTAAAAAATGACGTCCGGATGGAGGGCCTAGGAGTCTCTGTTTCTGACGAAATTTTAATAGAATGTTAGAGGGATATAGTGATGAATATACCATCTAGACGTCTTTAACGGTCGCAGGATTTTTAAATCGACCCTATTTGGATGGAGGATGTAGGAGTCTCTGTTTTTGACAAAATTTTAATGGAATGTTAGAGGGATATAGTGATGAATTTACAATTTTTTATTTTCCAAAGAAATAAAAAAATGAGAGAAAAATAGGGGTGGGAGTAGCCAAGTTGGCTACTCCCAGGGGGCAGCCCCATTTAACCCATATATATATATATTATATATATATATATATATATATATATATATGGAGCTTATCCAATGAGCCCTGTGCCCATTAGCAACCTAATGAGCACGCGATCTGAGCCATTCATTTCTTATCTACAGACGTTATTTATTGAATGAAAACCACCGAATGGTTTTACAAAAAAGGTATTTCATTGCTTCCATTTTTAAATGTTTGCAAAATGAGTAACATAATTCATACCTATTTAAGAAGATTCTGAAGAGGCATTTGATTTATAATAGGCAACTTCATAAATACTTTATTACAAATATTATTGATATTGTGTCATTGTTATAGAAATAATTAACTGATGTTGTGTTATTATTTACTACTGTCTGAATAAAAATACTAATGCTATATTAATAGTTACCGATATTATGATACTGACGTATTATTATTTACTACTGAACCAATCAAAACTATTACTGATATGTTACTATTTACTATTGCAATGTTACTTATGTTGTGCCATTATTATAGAGATAAATTGCTTATGTTATGTTATTATTTACTAATGAGCGGATAAAAAACACTAATACTAATGTATTATTATTTACCACATTACATATAACATCTGTATAAGTTACTAATACAAAATACTTTCGGAGTTTTGAGTTGTGATTGTTTGTGTTACTGATAACATTTGCATAAGTTACTTGCTATTTATTAGGTGTTAATTGTCCTTCAATCATTCTTACTAATACAAATCTATTAGCTTAGTTATTTAAGTAGCTCAAGAAATATATATGCTTTACGTTGAGTTACTGAAATAAAATAAAGTTACTTTTCGTGTATTTTTTATAAAGAATTACTGATTCCATTACAAACGTTACTGAAATAAATACAAAGTTACTTTTCATATATGTTTTTATTTGCACAAAGTTACTGATAACATTTATATAAGTTACTTGTTATTTATTGGATGTTACTTGTCTTTCAATGATTCTTACTAATACAAATCTATTAGCTTAGTTACTTAAGTATCCCAACAAATTACTTTTGCTTCACATTGAGTTACTGAAATAAATACAAAAGTTAATTTCATGTATGTTTTTATACAAAGTTACATATTCCATTGCAAGTGTTACCTACAATATATTAGATGTTACCGGTCTTCAATTATTCCCATTGACCTAATTATATTTATTACTGAACAAATCAAAACTATTATTGATATGTTACTGTTTACTATTGCAATGTTACAGATGTTGTGTCATTATTATAGGGATAAATTACTTAATGTTGTATTATTATTTACTAATGAGTGAATAAAAAATACTGATGCTATGTTACTTTTTACTAATGTGTTACTATTGACTACATAACAAGTAAAAAGCATGTAAGTTACTGAACGTGTTATTATTTACTATTGATTGAATAAAAATTACTGATGATATGTTACTATTTACTAATGTATTACTATTTGTTGTATAACAAATAAACGTATAGGAATTGTTGATGATTTGTTATTTCTTACTGCTACGAAAAAATACAACTCTATTCTTTCAATACTACAACTTCTCTGCATATAAAACAGTTCACTTTTGAATCCGTAAGATCTGAAATAGGCATAGAGTACACTTCTTTCTCATGAACATCTAGGGTTCCGAGATGGGGAACCCATATTGACTGCCATTGGCGTTGCTAGGGGCGATTGAAGATGGACGAGTTGCGCGAGGAACTGTTGTATGGAGGTTGACGTTGCCCATGGTGGTGATACCTCCATTAGGTGCGGCATGGAGGCGCACTGCTTGTGGACTCTTGAGGGCCATCGCTTGTAATGAGTGAAAGAGGCGGGACATGACGTATGATAGCTGTGGCAACTTGTCGCCTCCGTGGAAATAGATTCTCGCATCTATTACAATCATAAGCACCACCATAATGTGTGGTCCTAAGCTTCCAAGCTCTTGAAACTATTCTTGTTTTTTTAAAGGTCCTTGTTGGATTTCAGATCAAGCGTATACCTATCATTTGTAATCTTCACTTACACAGGAAACCTACAAAACAAGGTGTCAAGTTATACGCAAAATTTTAACATTTGGAATTCAAGCAATCTAACCAGAACTTCTAGATGATAACATGAAACTATTCGTTAATAAAAGGAATGCAAGTCGTACAATCCTATGTACCTGGAGCACAAAGAAGCATTGCCGTTGCCGGAGGGGCTCTTGTTCTTGACATTTGCATCTCCCGTTTCCATGCGTACCCACTGAATTCGTGAGGATTTCATTGTAGTCGTGAGAATGTAGATGAATAGATGCGTTAAAAAAGGAAAATAGTTTTTCTTTCCTATTTTAATGGTGAGAGAATAATGAGAGAGAAATATCCACCATAATCACTTTCCTAATGTAAAAGATTTCAAAACCACATACTGGGTTAAGAGTAGTTATGATCGCAGACGTCGGATTTAAAATTGATGGATGGGATCGGGTGCTCATCAACTTCCTAATGGGCTTAGTGCTCATTGGATAAAATCCCTATATATATATATATATATATATGCTCCCTTGGTGTAGCTAACTTACATGCTCTTACCCCTTTTTCGTTATATCTTTTGTTTTTTTGAAATGGAACTTATTGGAATTCAGATCACAATATGTCATCATGGTTTCCTTAAAATTTCGACTTAATTCGAGACTTATATCTCCTCCATCAAGACTGTCAAATTTTAATGGTCTCAGAATTCCTAAAATTGACCCCCTTCAGATGGATGACATATGAGTCTCTATTTGTGACGAAATTGGAATGACATGTTTGGGGGGATATACTAATGAATATACATTTTTTATTTTCCAAAAAAAGTAGAGGGAAATTGAGGGTGGGAGTAGCCAACTGACTACATCCAGGGTGTAGCCCCCATTTAACCCATATATATATGTATATATATAAAGGAGTGATCCTATGAGAGCAAAAAGTTGTGAGAGCATGAGAGGGATGATTCTGGACTACATGATTCACCCAGGAGAGAGAAGACCATGAGAGAGAAGACCAGGAGAGAGAAAACATAATCATGTGATCCAGAATCATCCCTCTCATTCTCTCACAATTTTTTGCTCTCATAAGATCACTCCTCTCTCTCTCTCTCTCTCTCTCTCTATATATATATATATATATATATGGAAAAATGTGTATGCCCCCTAGGGGGAGCTAACTTAGCTCCCCCCCGTCCCCTTTTGACATAAATTTGTTATTTTTTTTTGAAATCCAAAACCGTGTAAATTCAGTATTAAATCCCTATATTATTTTATTCAAATTTCATGCGAAACAGAGACTCATACGACCTCCATCGAAACAGGATCGATTTAAAAAATCCTGTTACAGTTAAAAAATGACTATCTGGATGGAGGCCGTAGGAGTCTCTGTTTCACACGAATATTTAATAGCATAATATAGGGATATAGTGATGAATATTCATGTAAGAAATTTTCAAAAAAAATTTAAAAAAATGGTGAAAATGGGGCGGGGGGAACCAAGTTAGCTCCCCCTAGGAGGCAGTTCCATTTATCCCATATATATATATATATATATATATATATATATATATATATATATATATAGAGAGAGAGAGAGAGAGAGAGAGAGGGAGGGAGGGAGGGAGGGAGGGAGGGAGGGAGCGAGAGCGAGAAGAGTGATCCTACGAGAGCAAAGAAATGTGAGAGAATGGGACCATGCATTTTGGACCACATGATTCTGTTTTCTCTCTCATTGTTGGATCATGTGGTCCATAATGCATGCTCTCATGCTCTCACATGTTTTGGCTCTCATAGGATCACTCCTAATACACACACACGTTGGGGAGCATGCACCTAGGTGTATGTAATTTTACATGCACCGGGCCTATATCTTCGACATTTTTCTACTTATTTTTAGAAAATATCATCTTGTATGTTCATCTATATATCCCACCATTATACCATTCGAAATTCCTCAGAAACAGAGACTTCTATGCCCTTATCTAGAACAGGTCGTTTACAACAATTCTAAGACCGTTAAAATTACCTGTTTTAGATGGAAGACATAGGAGTCTATGTTTCCGACGAAATTGGAATGGCATATATGAGCGATATAGGGATGAATAGACATGGTGATATTTTTCAAAAAAGTAAAAAATCGTGGAAGATATAAATCTCCCTGGTGCATACTCCATTTTTCTATATATATATATATATAGAGAGAGAGAGAGAGAGAGGGGAAAGAGATCTGCTCTTGAAAGCAGGGAACTTGCCTGCTGCATGCATCTCGACCGTCCATTCCAAATCACCTCTGCCGTCAGATCAAATTTCCTGTTCGAACGAATCCGTCCCCCTCCCCGTGACCAAAATCCTCTCTATGCCCAACCTCCTGCCGCTTGCTCTTCGCACGACGACTGACCCCGCCCAACCTCCTCCCCATCTCTCATCGCACGACGACTCCTACTCTTGCCCCCGTCCTATCTTCTCCCGCGCTCCTTCCAGTGACGTCGCATGCACGCATCTCCCTCCCACCTTCCACCGCAACTGCCGCAGCAATGCATCCCCTGTGCTCCCCTCCTCCCTCCACAATCTCACGTGTGCACACATGACGACGGCCTCAGCAGCGATGCCTCATCCTCACGTCACCCGGCTGCCTCCCACACCCATCCTCCTACTCCCTCACCAGCCGCCTACACGTGCTCCCTCCACCAGCACGCAGGTGCAGAGATGATGGCGACCACGTCGACGGTAGTTCCGCCTCATGGGACGCGCCAACTCTTCCCCCTCTCTCGGTGCAACTCACAAGAAGGTATTTCCTACTCCCTCGCCGGCTATGTCCACATGCGCCCGGCATCCTCCCTACGTGCTCCCATCCCTCCAGCAGCACACGCATTAGACAGTGGCTCCTTGCTAAACTCGCGGGACGACCCCTCCCCTCCGGCTCCAAGCGAATTCGAGGTGATTCCGTCTATTGATGAAACGGTACTAGCAGCAGAGAGAACAAATGGAATAACCAATTAGATCAGCATTTAAATAAAATTCCAGATAACCTGCAGAGTACAGTGGTGCAGGGTTTTTTGAGAAGGTGAATTGTGATATGAAGCAGAGGCGTGAAGAGGGTTGTAGCTATATGCCTTATGGTTGTCACTTCCCATGCTCCCCTTATGTGCTCACTGGGGATGTGGAGGCACTTTTGATGCACCTAAGGATCGAGTTCAATACAGTGTTCGAGCAAGAAAATCCGTTATGCTGGCGAGGATACATCTATGAATCTTACTGTAAGGATTTTCATTGTTGATTGCCTTAATTCAAGTGTTTGTGTGTCTGGATATTAAGGTGGCATTTTGGGAAAGAATAAAGGAGTGCGACAATTATGAGATTAGTAATGCTGGATGATTTTTGAGATTTCCAATTCCAATTTGGTGAATGAGGGTAACTGAGCTCCTTATTTGAACTTGTTGATCGGTGTGATGGGAAGAACACATTAAAGTAAATCACCACATCGTCATACAGAGCTTTGTAGAGGTTAACACTATAGGTGTTAAGGCAGAGAGTTCGGACTTGATTGAGAAATAATTTGTGAGAGCCTTCTCCTCGTGTCCTTAATGATGCTCCTCACCTACACGGCCCCGCAACATCTGTCCTCCCTCTCTTTTCTGTTGTCCACGCACAATGGGCGCCCCTAACATAGCTAACTATCATGGCACCGCCTTCCATCGAGGAAGCTCACTGCTATTCCCTTTTTGCATTTGTTGGATTTGGATTTGGATGCTCCATATATCTTCTAGAACACAGTCTCTGCTATTCCCTTTTTCTTCTTCTCTTGTTTCCTTTGTGTTTCACTTTCAATGAATGATTCTTCTTCTTTTTGTTGAAGTTATGTTAGTCTAGATGTATTTATGTATAGATACGGGGTTCTGCACAGGTAGTTTGATTTTCTATATAATGAAGTTCTTTCAACTGTTTGTATATTATAATATTTTCTTGCAAATCTGAAGTTTTAGAACATCGATTTCATAGATTTTCCATTTGATAAGATTTTTTGCCGTTATATATGCCACAACATTTGATTACTTTTATATGGGGAGCAGGAACCATTTCTACAAGAGTGTCAGAATGACGATGCTCTTTTGATATTTCTAGATGCAATTCTCCGCAAGATATGCAATTCTCCAAAGGATACGGTGCAAAAGCAGTACTTAGGTTACCAGCTGAGAACAAGGAAAAGTCAGAAAAATAAGGTGGCCACCAGATTGGTGCAACAATGTTTATGGTGTCTATACCGTGTATTGTAATGGAGTATCTATTGTAGAAGTTTTGTAACATGTAATAGGGTTGTTGCAATACATTTTGTTGTTTGTTACATGCATATTTGTTTCAAACTAAATGTCAGTTGTTATCTCCCCGTTTTCAAATTATAAAGTCAACTAACCAGCAGTTGGGATGAGACTTGGAGCATTGATAGGAGATTTAGAGCAATGGAATCCTGTTTTATGTTCTGGTTATAAACAGGAGGTGTGTGTTGCCATATTATCAGTGCTCTTTGGAATCATTTCAAGTGTGACATGTTTTGAAGACTTGGGAATGCGTAAATTGAAGATATACAATATTGTAGTTTTTTTAGAAAGGCAAATTTGTTTTTAGTAGATTCGAAGATATGCGAGCATACTTTTGAAGAACAGTAGTGAATATACATAACTTCAAGGACTCCATCATTCTTGGTATCTCTGTTCTGTTTGGTTTTGATGAACTTCACTAATAACGAGTAAGACGATTGAATTGTAATGTTCTATGGCATTAGATCGTCAAGAGATCCTAACGAGAATAATATGATGCAATTGCAAAGTGTTCGATCATGCATGCAACCCACATAAAATTATCTCCACCAAGTCGATTCTTTAGATATCGATTGCATGGATTAAAATACATAAACTACATGTCATGTAGTCATCACCCTCTAAGTAATGCCAAAACTAATATAAAGCAACATTTGATCTATTAGTTTTAATAGGAATATATTTTTGATACGTTTAATATATGCACTTAGTTAGACATATTCTACTTCATGGTTATTTAAACTTAGGGCATCTGGAATGTGCTTCTAATTGTTTAAGGCTTCTGATTTCTCCTGCAGTTCAAAGCATATAATTCCCTCAATCAAGCCAATAGTATCCGTTTTCCTAAATCAGGGACACAACATGAACTATGAACAATCAACCTACATAATCTGGTGAAGAAAAACTCCACTAATAGTATAAGCACAACAAAATACTTGAATTGCAATTTTTATATCAGTTATTGCTTAGCATTCTAAACATAGTTGATTGGACATATAAACATCCAAGCATTCACCTCCATCTAAACAGCCACTACATATGCACACTACAACCAGCCTTCTAACTATCCAGATGCAATATACTGCCATTGCTGCAATCAGAAAACGGCCACTGCGGACCGATACCTTCCCCCCTCAATAGACCATGCGTCACCAGAGCTACTATGGCTTCAAAGCAACCCAATCAAGCGAGGTGAGGCGATAGTCTTCAGCTCCCGTGGTCGTCAGAACGAGGAGGCGAGACAACATGCCTTCAACGACGCAAGCGAGCGAGGAGATCGGGGCAATGGGTTTTCCTGCTTGTGGTGGCGTGCATGTTGGGGCTGCCGTCGGTAGGGGCTGGAGTAGGTAGGGAGATGGGGGAGTGGATCCTCTGCCGTAAGTGGATTGCAGCAGAGTCTGCTGCAATCCACGGATGGCTGACATGTGGCGCGGATCTGATCCAACGGTCCGCCCCCAACCCCTCCTCTCTCCCGAATTCCTACCCTCGTCCCCGACCCTCGCCGCCTCGACTCTCTCTCACCCACCATCGCCGCCTCCCCGACTCTCTCTCGTCCACCCCTCGCCGCCTCGTCCCCATCGCCCGAGTCCCCCCTCGTCGCCCACCCACCGCCTCTCGCCCTCTCTCGACCATCCACTATCCTCTCCCACTGTTATTCTCACTGCCCAACAATGGATCCCTCCGGCGGCATCTTAACGTATGTCGTCAAGAAGGTCGGAGACACCATCCTCAACGAGGCCGCTCTCCTCGGTAACACTCGACGAGATCTCGAGTGGGTGCAAAACGAGCTCGGGGCAATGCTGGCCTTCCTTGAGGATGCTGCCAACGTCCAACCGAAGGAAGCCATAGTGGAAACATGGATCAAGGAAGTAAGGGAGATGGCTTTCCATGCCGAGGACATCGTCGACACCTTGTCTCTCCACGTTGGTGATGCTACACCGGAATCCTTCCTCCCCGACTTTCTTTCTGAATGGCGCCACGACTTTGATACGCAAATTGCAACTCTGAAGGAGGATGTTGCCGCTTTCAAGAGGAGGAAGGAAACCTATGACATCAAGTTTCTCAACACAAGGAGCGTCGACACCGTTGAGCAGACGCGGGTTTGAAGCACCATGTGGAGGCAGTGACCAAACTGCTCATTCGTGAGGGAAGCAGGAAATCGGTTGTGTCCATCGTGGGGATGGGCGGCCTTGGTAAAACCACTCTCGCCAAGAAGGTTTATAAGATACTTCAATCATCTTCAAGCTTTGAATATACTGCCTGGGTTGTTGCTTGATTAAAGTTGTTGAAGAATATTCGCACTTGAAGTATAAATGTCGTGTCCATGACTTGATTCTTGAGTTGGCAGTTAAGGAGGCTAAGAAGATTCAATTCCTAGATGTTTGGAGGAGTGCTCATGAGAAGAGTCCCGGGGCTCTAATGCGACGCCTCTCATATACTGCCGATAGGTTATGTAAACACACTTCATAGGAAGAAACGTATTTTTGTATGAACTCAAAGATATATGTATGAACTCAAAGATATATGTAAACGCACTTCACAGGAAGAAGCGTATTTTTGTATATGTATGCTCGTTTTGGTATGAAAGAGGCTCGAATTGGATAAATGGTCCTTTGGTATATATGTGCGTGTTTTTGTATATATGTGCAAGTTTGGTATGCTCTTACTCTCTGTTGTATGGAAGTGTCTCCTTTGGTATATATGTGCTCATTTTGGTATGGAAGAGGCTCTACTAGGATAAATGGTCGTTTGGTATATATGTGCATGTTTTTGTATATATGTGCAAGTTTTGGTATGCTCTTGCTCTCTATTGTATGGAAGTGACTCCTTTGGTATATATGCGCTCGTTTTGGTATGGAAGAGGATCTACTAGAATAAATAGTCCTTTGGTATATATGTGCGTGTTTTTGTATATATGTGCAAGTTTTGGTATGCTTTTGCTCTCTTTTGTATGGAAGTGTTTCCTTTGGTATATTTGTGCTCGTTTTGGTATGTAAGAGGCTCGAATTGGATAAATGGTCCTTTGTTATATATGTGCGTGTTTTTGTATATATGTGCAAGTTTTGGTATGGTCGTGATCTATGTTGTATGGAAGTGTTCCCTTTGGTGTATTTGTGCTCGTTTTGGTATATATGTGCAAGTTTTGGTATGAACGTGATCTCTGTTGTATGGAAGTGTTCCCTTTGGTGTATTTGTGCTCGTTTTGGTATGGAAGAGGCTCGAATTAGATAAATGGTCCTTTGGTATATATGTGCGTGTTTTTGTATATATATGCAAGTTTTGGTATGATTGTGATCTCTGTTGTATGGAAGTGTTCCCTTTGGTGTATTTGTGCTCGTTTTTGTATGGAAGATGCTCGAATTAGATAAATGGTCCTTTGGTATATATATGCGTGTTTTTGTATATATATGCAAGTTTTGGTATGCTTGTGATCTCTGTTATATGGAAGTGTTCCCTTTGGTGTATTTGTGCTCGTTTTGGTATGGAAGAGGCTTGAATTAGATAAATGATCCTTTGGTATATATGTACGTGTTTTTGTATATATGTGCAAGTTTTGGTATGATTGTGATCTCTGTTGTATGGAAGTGTTCCCTTTGGTGTATTTGTGCTCGTTTTGGTATGGAAGAGGCTCGAATTGGATAAATAATCCTTTGGTATATATGTACGTGTTTTTGTATATATGTGTAAGTTTTGGTATGATTGTGATCTCTTTTGTATGGAAGTGTTCCCTTTGGTGTATTTGTGCTCGTTTTGGTATGGAAGAGGCTTGAATTGGATAAATGGTCCTTTGTTATATATGTGCGTGTTTTTGTATATATGTACATGTTTTGGTATGCTCTTGCTCTCTGTCCATCTCCGACCTTCTTGACAACGTACGTTAAGATGCCGCCGGAGGGATCCATTGTTGGGCAGTGAGAACAGCAGTGGGAGAGGATAGTGGATGGTCGAGAGAAGGCGAGAGGCGGTGGGTGGGTGGCGAGGGGTGTCTCGGGCGAGGGGGACGAGGAGACGATGGTCGAGAGAGGGCGAGAGGCGGCGATGCTCGGGGGTGGGCGAGAGAGAGTCGGGGTAGGCAGCGTGGGTGGCGAGGTAGAGATGGTCGGGGGCGAGAGAGGGCTTGGCAGCGGGTGGGCAGCGAGGGGCGGCTCGGGGAAGAGGCGACGAGAGGCGGCGGGTGGGCGAGAGAGAGTCGGGGAGGCGGAGAGAGGGTGGGGGGCGAGAGAGGGCTCGAGGTCTGGGGTAGGCGGCGAGGGCGGCGAGGGAGAGATGGTCGAGGGTGAGAGAGGGCTTGGCAGCGGGTGGGCGGCGAGGGGCGGCTCGGGGAAGAGGCGGCGAGAGGCGGCGGGTGGGCGAGAGAGAGTCGGGGAGGGATGCTCTGGGGTGGGCGAGAGAGAGTCGGGGAGGCGGCGATGGTGGGCGAGAGGGATTCGGGAGGGGTGGGGACGAGAGGGATTCGGGAGAGAGGAGGAGCGAGAGCGCACCGTCGGATCAAGACTAGGCCACGTGTCAGCCATCCGTGGATTGCAGCAGACTCTGCTGCAATCCACTTACGGCAGAGGTCCGCTCCCGGGAGATGGTGGGCCGCTAAAGACACCGCATGAGAGAGGAGGGTGCATAAAGGGGAGGTACGAGAGGCTCCTCCATGCGCTGCTAGAAGAAGAAGGCGGGCGAGGAGGAGGTAGGGTGTCGCTGAAGAGAGGATAGGTGGGAGGGAGTGCGAGGATGGGGTCTGTTGGTGAGGGTTTTTTTGTTACCCATCCATCAAGTGCAGAGAGGGAGGACGTGGTTGCCGCCGGAGAAGGAGTGCGTGCAAGGTTGGCGCCAGAGATGGAGAGTGACGTTGGAGGAGGTGTGCAAGGGTGCCGACGAGGAGGTGCGCCGCTGGAGGAGGGCACACGGGAGTAGGTAGGGCACGGGGAGGCGAGGCGAAAGGTGCGAGGTCAGGTTATCTGGAGGGGGAGTTTGGGCACGGGAGGGGAGGGCTGGAACTTTGCTCGGATGTAATTTTCATCCAACAACATGACATTTGGAATCGACGGAAGGAGATGGAAGCAGCAGGGAAGCTGCCTGCTTTAGAGCTTTAGGGAGTAGATCCCTTTCCTCATATATATATATATATATATATATATGTATATATGTAGGGAAAAATGTGTATGCCCCCTAGGGGGAGCTAACTTAGCTCCCCCCGCCCCTTTTTGACATAATTTTTTTATTTCTTTTGAAATCTAAAACCGTGTAAATTCATTATTAAATCCCTATATTATGCTATTAAAATTTCGTGCGAAACAGAGACTCCTACGACCTCCATCCAAACGGGGTCGATTTAAAAAATCCTGTTACCGTTAAAAAATGACTGTCTGGATGGAGGCCGTAGGAGTCTCTGTTTCGCACGAAATTTTAATAGCATAATATAGGGATATAGTGATGAATATTCATAGAAGAAATTTTCAAAAAAAATAAAAAAATGGTGAAAATGGGGCGGGGGGAGCCAACTTAGCTCCCCCTAGGGGGCATCCCCATTTATCCCATATATGTATATATATATATATGTCTATATATATATATCTGTATATATATATATATATATATAGGGATAAATGGGGCTGCCCCCTGGGGGGAGCTAACTTGGCTCCCCCCGCCCCATTTCGTCCGGTTTTTTTATTTTTTTTTTGAAATTTTCTTCCGTGGAATTTCATCACTATATCCCTATATTATGTCATTAAAATTTCGTGCGAAACAGAGACTCCTATGGCCTCCATCCAGACAGTCATTTTTTAACGGTAACAGGATTTTTTAAATCGACCCCATTTGGATGGAGGTCGTAGAAGTCTCTGTTTCGCATGAAATTTTAATAGCATAATAAAGTGATTTAATAATGAATTTACACGGTTTTAGATTTCAAAAAAATAAAAAAATTATGTCAAAAAGGGGCGGGGGGAGCTAAGTTAGCTCCCCCTAGGGGGCATACACATTTTTCCCATATATATATATATATATATATATATATATATATATATATATATAGAGGGGCGATCCTATGAGATGAGATTTTATGAGATGGTGAGATGGGGCATTCTGGACCACAAGTTGTTGTATTCTCTCTCCTGCCTTTCTCTCTCCTGGTTGGAACTAGTGGTCCAGAATGTCCCATCTCACCATCTCACCAAAATCCCATCTCATAGGATCACCCCTCTATATATATATCTGTATATATATGTATATATATGTATATATATATATGTATGTATATATATGTATATAGACACACACACGCACACACACATATATATAGGGTTTCGGGAAGTTGCATCCTACCATTTTTTTCATTGATTTTTCTTGTTTTTGAAATAAAACCTAGGGGGATTTAAATCACCATATATCACCATGATATCATATCAATTTCAACTAAATTCGACACTTCTATCATCTTCATCAAGAATATCACATTTTAACGGTCTCAGAATTATTGAAATTGACCGTATCTAGATGGGCATGTTAGGAATGTTTGTTTTCCATGAAATTTGAAACACATATTCCCCACAATAAACTAAGTAAATCGCTATAAGTTTCCTTAAAAAAATCAAAAATCAATAAGAAAAATAACTAGTTGTAGCTAGTTAGTTGCACCTCCCGGTGTAGCTTCCCTCGCCCCTCCCCCCCACAGACATATAGGGTTTGGGGATCCTAAACCCAGGTGTATGTGTGGGCAACTTTCTACACCCACCCTATTTTCTCTCAATTTTTTAATTTTTTTGAAATGGATCCTATTGAGATAATTCCTAATTTTATATTAAGATAATTCCTATGTTTCCTTTTTTTTGCTTTATCTTTTGTAATTCTCTATTTATCTTTTTTCTTTTTCTGTATTTTATCCAATGGGTTCTTCTCCAATATAAGAGAACCCTTGGACCTTTCATAATCCATCTAAGTATATCCCTTTCACATGGTATCAAAGCCATGTTTTTATTCCTAATACCTAACCCTTTCCTAATCGCCCGCGTGAACCCATGTGCCTCGACGCCTCGACACCTCGCCCCGCGCTTGGCCCCAGGGCCCTGGGCCCCTCGCCCCGCGCGTGGTGCCCTTTCCCCGTGTGTGGCCCCCGGGCTCTGCACCCCTCCCCCAGTGTGTAAACCCCAGGCTCTGCGCCCCTCGCCCTGAGCGGCCTCTCGCGACCTCGCCTTGCGCATCCAGGCGACCTCCGCAGCCCGTGCCTCCAAGCCTAGGCTTCTGCGCGCGTGAACAAGGGTCCCGTGAACAAGCATCTGCGCACGTGGGATCTACGAGCATGAGGATCATGTAGCGCTTGAGCATCTACGCGTGAGCATCTGCGCGAGAGGATCTACGCGCGTGAGGACCTGTAGCGCGTAAGGATCCTGTAGCGGGACTAGTGGAAACTTGAAAAGCATCTGCATACTGAAGCCATAATTCACAGATCTGCACGTGTGCTGATCCCCGTATTCTAGCCTCTAACATATTTTTTTCAGGCTCTAGCAAACAACAAGGGTTAAAGGATGGTTGTATGAGTCTACACGTACAACCAATCCTTCATATGATTATTTAGACTTCATTATATCGGTCTACTCTCCGGTCAAACTCTGTTATTTGGCTATTTCACATCATGTTAGACAACAAGGGTGACATCTTCTCGTCGGGAGCCTTCAAGGGCCTGGCTCCTATTATTAAGATGGATGGGACCAACTATGAATTGTGGTCCATGCAGTTTCTCACCCTCATGCAGTGCAACAACAAGGAGCACATCTTGACGGATCCAGAGCCAACGGACAAGACCGGAGCAAATGCTTCTTGGAAGCAAGATGACGCGTATGTGCGTGTTTGGCTTTGCGGGACTCTTTCTACAGAGATTGCCAATGATATTCTAACCAACCCACTGCCAAGGCAATGTGGGATACTTTGACATCCACTTATGCACATGCAAAGAATGAGGCCAAGATCTGCGTGTTTGGCTTTGCGGGACTCTTTCTACAGAGATTGCCAATGATATTCTAACCAACCCACTGCCAAGGCAATGTGGGATACTTTGACATCCACTTATGCACATGCAAAGAATGAGGCCAAGATCCTTCAACTACAGTTTGATATCTATAACACCAAGAAGAATGGCCGCCCTCTGCATGTCTACCACTCTTCGTTACGTGGCATGTTTGAAAAAAATTCATAGCTACATGCCGATTACGACGTCTACTGAACTACAGAAGACATATAAGAACTCCACGATGGTTGGACTTTTCATGGCCGGACTTGATGCAGAGTATGATGCTGCACATACTCATCTTCTTACTGGAGCAACCATTCCTCCTATAGAGGAGGCCTATAGCCGTCTCAGCCGACTCAACATCCCTTCAACAACATCCGCGCACTCCTCAACGATGGCCGCTTCTCGTGGTCGAGGTGGGGCGATCCAGTCCAGGAGTCGCACACCTCGAGGAAGAGGCGGTGGACGCCAACGTGGTCCCTGCACCTACTACCGCAAGCCTGGACATACAGAGGATACATGCTATCAAAAGCATGGATATCCTATTTCTGGTCGATTAGCAGAGCAGATTGGGTCTTCAGAGACCAGCTCCCCAGGCCGATCCTCGCCTAGATGACGTTATCTCTCGTATTCGAGAGATCATGACTACCAGTGCTGACACCACCACAGATACTGCTGCAACAGTCAAAGCCTCTTCGAGCTCCCCAGGTATCACCTATGCCTTTACTGGTAGTACGAATGCAGATATGACTGAGTGGATTGTGGACTATGGTGCTTCTCACCACTTATGTGGAGACAGAACACAACTGAAGTCCTACAGGGCTATACGACCTGGCAGATGGGTCGTCATCTCTAATGGCGACCACTTTTCTGTTACAGGATGGGGGGAGGGGCAGTTGACACCGTCCATGCGCGTAAAGAATGTTTTATATGCTCCTACTTTTCAGATGCATTTACTTTCTGTTAGTCAGATCACTAAGGATCTGCACTGTCGTGACATCTTTGACCCTCCATCTTTTGTGTTTTGGAACATACTTACGGGCAGGATGATTGGAAGTGGCCGTGAGCAGCGGGGACTCTACAGACTGGTCCAACCTCCTCATGCTAGTATTTCTACTATACCTACTGGACCTGTCTCTCCTTATCTGTGGCACCTTAGGTTTGGACATCTTCCTCTGTAGAACTTATGTCATGTTTTCCCTCAGAATTCTACGAGATCCTCCTTTAAGTGTGAAGCATATCAACTTCGGAAGCATCACCGTTCATCTTTTCCATCCCGTCAGAGTTGGAGCAGCTCTCAACTATTTGAGCTCCTTCATTTAGACATTTGGGGTCCTAGTCGTGTTCCTGATCTCCAAGGATACCGTTTTTATCTTGTAGTGGTCGATGATTTTTCTAGACTTTCCTGGGTCTTCTTATTGAAGAATAAGTTTGAGGCTGGATCTACTATCAAGTATTTTATTAATGAAATAAAGAATATTTTTTCTGCAATATCAAGTATATTCGTTCTGACAATGCCGTGGAATTTTACACCTTACATCTTTCTGAGTTCCTTAGATCACATGGCATTGTTCACCAGACTTCATGTGTCTACACTTCCCAGCAGAATGGTATTGCCGTGCACAAACACCGTCACTTACTTGATGCGACCAGAACAATGTTGATACAGAGTCGTGCTCCTCATTCTTATTGGGGTGTTGCGGTCCTTACTGCTTGTTATCTGGTAAACCGTATGCCCTCGTCCGTGTTAGGAGAGAAAATTCCTTACTCGATTGCGTTTCCCGAGAAGGATCTTTTCTCTCTTACACCTCATGTATTTGGATCTGTTGCCTTTGTTCATGATGTCTCTCCAGGGCGTGACAAGATCTCTCCTAGAGCTATCAAGTGTGTGTTTGTCGGCTATTCTCGTACCCAAAAGGGGTATCGCTGCTTGAATCCATTAAGCTACAAATATTTTGTTAGTGCTGTCGTTACTTTCTTTGAGTCGATCATGTATTTTTCTCCTACATGTGACAGACTTAATCTATCTGACTCTGATGATGAGATTTACATACCACCACCTCCTACTGTTGATTCTTCACCTTCACCTACTCCTTCTCCTCCATGACCTCCACCACCTCTTCCACCACCTCCGCTGGTTCGGTTCATGCCTCATGTTTTTCCTCGCAAATCCCAGTCTATTTGCCTTGCTCACAAGCCTTTCCCATCATCCAACATGCCTCAGGTATGTAATGAGCATATTGTTTCTGCTGATGGCACTACTGAATTGACTGTACAACAGGATCCTAGACATGAGGAGCATGTACCCTCTCAAGAGGAAGATATCCAGGCCCATGATTTAGCAGATGATCTTGACGTACCAATTGCTCTGCGAAAGCGAAAAAGGACATGTGCTACTTACCCTCTTGCAGCCCAGAGTTCTTTGGATAGGTTGTCAGAAGATTTCAGGAGATTTACGCTAGCACTATCAGCCGTGCAAATACCATAGACATACCAGGAAGCTCTCAAAGATAGTCATTGGAGGATTGCCATGGAAGAGGAGATGGCTGCGCTACAATCACGTGGTACATGGAGTCTTGTTTCTGCTCCTATTGATGCATCTGTTGTGGGATGCAAATGGGTGTTCACTGTGAAACACCGTGCGGATGGGAGTGTGGATCGCTATAAGGCGAGACTTGTGGCACGAAGGTTTATCCAGACGTAAGGGGTAGACTATCACGATACTTTCTCCCCAGTTGTCAGATATTCTACTCTACATATTCTCCTGGCCGTTGTTGTGACACAAGATTGGACTCTTTATCAACTTGATGTGAAAAATGCATTCCTCTATGGTTACCTACAAGAGGAGGTCTACATGCAGCAACCACCTGGGTTTACTGCTGAGGGGGAGTGTCATAGGGTATGCAGGTTACACAAGGCTATCTATGGCCTCAAGCAGAGTCCGAGAGCATGGTTCCAGAAGCTCTCGGACTTGATAGAGTAGCAAGGCTTTGTGAGATCAACTGCAGATCGCTCTTTGTTCATACAAAAGGCCCAGAGAGGTATTACAGTCATTCTTGTTTATGTTGATGACATTATTGTTACAGGAGATGACGAGAATGATATTCAGGGAGCCAAGGACTTCCTAGGTCAGCAGTTTGTGACCAAGGACCTTGAGCATTTACGGTACTTTCTTGGAATAGAGTTTGCCAGTAATCAACAGGGTCTTGTAATGACCCAAAGAAAGTATGTTATAGATCTTCTTTCAGAGAAAGGCATGGCAAATTGCAGACCTGTCACTACTCCACTTGACCCAAGCATGAAGTTCTATGATTATGATACCGAGGAAGTCGATAAGAGAAGGTACAGAGAGCTTGTTGGCAAGCTACTATATGTAACTATTACTAGGCCCGCCATAGCATTTGCTGTGAGCAAGGTAAGTCAGTTTTTGGAGCAACCCAGACAAGCACATATGGATGCAGTCCATATGATTCTGAGATACTTAAAGACTTCACCTGGTATTGGACTTCTTTTCAGCAGAAGTACATCTCTCTCAGTGACAGCATGCGCAGATGCAAATTATGCTAGGTGTCCAAATGATAGAAAGTCTACATCTGGATTTGTTGTATTCATAGGAAATTCTCTTGTTTCATGGAAAATTAAGAAGCGGACGATGGTTGCTAGATCAAGTGCTGAATCAGAATACAGGGCCATGGCACATGCTAGTACAGAATTGATGTAGGTCAGATCTGTTCTTACTGACCTAACTATAGAAGTACCTCTTCCCATGCATCTCTAGTGTGATAATCAAGCTGCTCTCTTCATTGCAAATAACCCGACCTTTCATGAAAGGACGAAAACATAGAGGTGGATTGTCACTACACTCGTGACATGATACAGAAGGGCATTATCACTACTACACATGTTAGCTCTGGAGACCAGACAACAGATATACTTACAAAGGCTATAGCAAGAGGACCTTATCAGAAATGTTGTCCAAGCTGAGTCTTATTGATATCTACGCTCCAGCTTGAGGGGGAGTGTTGAGATAATTCCTAATTTTGTATTAAGATAATTCCTATATTTCCTTTTTTTTGCTTTATCTTTTGTAATTCTCTATTTATCTTTTTCCTCTTTCTGTATTTTATCCCATGGGTTCTTCTCCTATATAAGAGAACCCTTGGACCTTTCATAATCCATCTAAGTTTATCCCTTTCACAGATCCTTAGGGGATTTTCTTAAAATATTAAGTGGAATATGTGTTTCAAATCCCATGTAAAACAAGCATCTCTAACATGTCCATCGGAAGGGGTTGATTTCAGCAAATTTGAGGTCGTTAAAATTTGACTGCCTGTGCGTGCGTGCGTACATGCGTGCGTGCGTGGGTGGTTGCGTGGGTGCGCGGGCACGTGCGCGTGCGCGTGTGCGTGCGTGTGTTAAAATGGGGTTGTCCCCTATGGGAAGTTAATTTAGCTCACTCTCTCCCATTTTTTAAAAAAAATACTTATATGGATTTTTATTATTATATCCATATATTATGTCATTAAAATTTTGTGCGAAATAGAGATTCTTACGGCTTCCATCCAGATGAGATTGATTTCAATAATTCTACGACCGTTAAAATGATTGTTTAGATAAAGGCAATTGGAGTTTCTCTTTATCATGAAACTTGAATGACATAATATAAGAATATAGTGGTGAATTTTCACGGACTCATTACCAAAAAAATGCAAAAAATATGGGGAAAATGGGACGAGAGGGGCCAAAGTTAGCTCCCCCTAGGGGGCAACCCCATTTTTCCATATATAAAATATAAAAAAAGGGGTTTCCCTCTTGAGCAGCCAACATGGCTACCCCCGTCCATTTTCCAATATTTTCTATTTTTTCAAAAATAAAGCCATGTATTTTTATCACTATCTCCCTTTAATATGTCATTCCAATTTATTTAGAAACAAAGACTCTCATGCCTTCCATCTAGAACGTGTAATTTTAACGGTCTTAGAATTGATGTAATCGAACTATTCTACATGAAGGGCATATGAGTTTCTGTTTCTGATGACATTCGAATGACATGTTAGGGGGATATATTGATGAAACTACCTGACTTTATTTTTTGAAAAAATAAGGGGCATCTCCATTGAACCCAATATATATGGGGAAATTGAGGTTACCCCATTGGGGAGCTAACTCAACTCCCCCTCCCCCTCATTTCCCATATTTTCTTTAATTTTTTTGAAAAATATTTCCGTAGATTTTCATCACTATATCCCTACATTACGTCATTCAAGTTTCGTAAGATATAGACTCCTATGACCTCTATTCAGACAGTCATTTTTAACGGTCGCATAGTTGTTGAGATCGACCCCGTCTGGATAGAAGCCACAGGAGTCTCCGTTTCATACAAAATTTGAATGACATAACATGAAATGAAAATTTACGGAAGCATTTTTCAAAAAAATAAAAAATGGGAAAATTTGAGCAGCAAGAGTCAAGTTAGCTCCCCTTAAGGGCAACCCCATTTTTCCTATATGTATGACTTCTCTAGAGTGTTCGGTGCGCAATAAAATTGAGTTGATCTCGTCGTACCATCCATTGGATGTCAATCCAACAATCAAAAGTAAAATTACGTTAAATACTATTTTTAGCACTAAAGAATGTGTTGTTATAACAATTTCTACATTGTG
Source organism: Ottelia alismoides (assembly GCA_037367405.1). Classification (NCBI taxonomy): domain Eukaryota; kingdom Viridiplantae; phylum Streptophyta; class Magnoliopsida; order Alismatales; family Hydrocharitaceae; genus Ottelia; species Ottelia alismoides. The sequence continues at coordinate 263,971 of JAZKJV010005783.1, read as the reverse complement.
CTCGTAATTTTATTTCGTTTTTTCCACATGTGGTTACATCTTCCCACATTATCACATTTTTTCTTCCAAAATGGAATTCTGAATCTTATTGTTCCTCCGACGGCGATCAGACACAAATGAGATATATGGCTTTGATTCGTAAATTTTTTCGATCTTATAACAGTAATACTATTTGATAAGAAGTTTCATATTTATAAGTTGTGATTGTTGACATATATCAACTATTAATCCTTATTGATACTTCAAAAACTTATTACTAAAGATAATACTATTTGAGATATAGGGCTTGGATTTATAAGTTTTTTTTCGATATTATACCAGTATAATATTTGCGAAGAACTTTTGGATTGTTATGTTGTGATTGTTCATATGTATCAACTATTAATCCCTACTGATACTTCAAAAATTATTACTGAAGGTATTAGTAAAGTTACTTGTCATATGTGTTGTTTTATTATACTAAAGTTATTGTTGGTACTTATATGCGTGACAAAAAATATGCATGTGTTACAACTCTATCTCATATTCTTACATATATTGTTATGTTTCATTAATTACTTATATATTCTAATAAATTACTGATACTTTGTATAGTGTTAGTGATACCAATACTAAAAGCTACTTGTCATAGACGTTTATTTTATTATACCAGATTACTGGTGCCAGTTGCTGATGTTACAAAAAATGTTATGTACTACTAGTTCTCTCATTATTACTTATTCATGTTATATGGCATTATGTATTTTAAAAACTTATTAATGCTTCAGATCTTGTTACATAATGCAATAATAAAGTTACTTTTCATAAATCTTGTTTTATTATATCAAACTTATTGATGTTTCAAAAATCATTTTATATGCTAGGTGTTACTTGTAGGCAATATGGATTTCAATTCAAATGAGGTCGCACCTAAATTTGATATTGAAGAAATACCTAACTTCTGCGTCGAGATTGCTTCTATTTTTGTGAAGTTTGGATGCAAAAAGAACTTTAAGAAATGAATTACTCATTAGCTTCTCTTGAGAACCTTTTGTAAATGTATGAGGGAAATGTCAAATTCATAGTAATTAGTATATAATTGTTTAAACTTCTTATGTAATGGATGAACAAAGGTTTAATTCAAACTTTCTCAAATAAATATCTTTTAGTTTTTTAAATGAAAGAATTTGTTGATGACTTCTTAGTTTTGCAATTATTGTTTCAACAACAAAAATAATGATGTGATGACTCCTAAATGAAGTCATGTGTATAGTTATTTGTGATTGTAATTTTATGGTTGTTACAAAGTCGGCAAAATATTTATATTGCCTTGATTACTTACGTATCATAACAAAGTACTGATACTTTAAAGTTTTATTGATGACAACAATAAAGTTACTTGTCAAATATGCTATTTTATTATACCAAATTTACTAATGACAATGCCTATATTACAATAATTTTATTAGGTGTTATTAGTCTTTCTTCCTTACTGGTACAAATTTATATGACCTTACTTATTTACGTATCCTAAACAAATTAGTTATACTACGAATAGTGTTACTGATGGCAACACTAAAAATTATGTACAATTTTAATATAGATTCAATGGGGCCAGCCCTCGTCCCATTTTGACCTTTTTTGTCAATATCACCATGTATATTCATGTTTATATCCATCCTATGCCATTTGAATTCCGTCAAAAACATAGACTCATGTACCCTCTATCTAGAATAGGTCAATTACAACAATGTTTAGACCGTTAAAATTACATGTTCTAGATGGAAGGCATAAGAGTCTCTGTTTCTGATGAAATTTGAATGACATATTAGAGGGATACATAGATGAATATACATTGTGATATTTTTCAAAAAATATAAAATTTACGAAAAAATAGGGACTGGGGCAACCATGTTGGTTGTCTCTAGGGGGCAAACCTATTTTTTTCTTTTAATATACCAAGTAACTGATGCTAGTTGATGTTATTACAAAAAAAATTTGTTAGGGACGCTAGTCTTTCTCTCATAGTTACTAATACAAGTTATATGACCTTACTTATATACGTATGCTAATAAATTACTTATACTTCGAAAAATGTTATCGATGACAACATTAAAGTTACTTGTCATAAAAGTTTTTTTGTATACCAAGTTACCGATGCCAATAGCATGTATTACCAGTTAGATTTTACTCCTCTCATTCTTACTGATACAAATGAGTAGTCAACATCCAAATATACCACATAACATGTTTTATTCGAGCTCCTAACCAAAGCTTAGTAACAAACTAATAAATAGATTTGTGTTCTTATACATCGTCCTCGTTGGAAATAAATGACATATGTGTACATACATAAAGGATTGATAATTAATAGATGTGGAAAAATATGACATGTGCGCCTCCATGGTGATAAGAATATTGGTCGTTCCGCGACATGATCTAGTGAGATGATGAATCCACACAGGAATCTCTATGAGAAAAGAGTTGATCATCGCACGTGATAGGGTTGATTATCCAGACATCTAGCATACCTGAAAAATAAAGCAGTGAAAATTAGATGCAAGTCGTAAGAATTAATCATGGAATAGAAAAAATAATACAATGAATTGTAATTATAATGCAGTCGTGAATAAATAATTTGTAATTTTTGTCAAAGTGTTAACACATGGGAGAAATCTTACAAACAGTAGCCATATAGTACATGATGTTAGTAATTGATTGGGATTCAAAAGTAACTAAGAACTAGACATTAGTAAATCAGTGTATAAAATTAGTAATTAAAATGACATACCAAAAAGTCTCAATGAATTGTGTTAGTAATTAGAGCATTAGTAGAATGAGTAATCGATGTTAGTAATTAATGAACTTCAAAAAGTAATATTAAGTAAAACAATAGTAATACAGAAATAAAATACTAATCCGATATTGTATAATAGTAAAAATTCAAGGATTGCTACTTAGATGATTGCAGAAATTACTATTGTATCTGATATATTATGTTGGAAGGTGTTAAAAAATTCTTACTAAAATTTCAGTAACACTTCTTGACATTACTTCAATAACATTTGATACTACTTCAAGCAACATTTGGAATTACATCAGTAACATATAATGTTGGAAGATGATACATTTATTTCAGAAACATCTTTATTTATTTTAATAACATTTTGAACTAGTATCAGAAATAATGAAGATAGGAGCAATAAAAATGTAATATAATGACACTAAAGTTTGCAAATGGAATATGTAACTATGCATAAATAAAAATAGTGAAGAGAAATTATTAATTTAAATCAGGGAGTCAATGCAAAGTAAAGTTACGTAAGTAACATAAATAATATACTTATTTCAATAAGAATCATTCATAAACAAGTAACATCTAATGAATTGTCAGTAACGTCTCTAATATGAACCGTTAATCATGTAAAATAAATATATATCTATGAAAATAAGAATTATATTTATAAAAGTAACTCGATGCAAAGTATAAGTAATTCGATGAGTTACTTCAGTAACTTTCTTCGATAAATTGTTTAACAAAGAAGGATGAAATAGAAAATTTTAGGTTTATATAATACGAATGAAGGATATTGAGAATCCTTAAGCGCATCACGGAAGCGTGTCGATCACATTGTATGCAATCGAAGCAACTAGTCGCTAGATGCGGCGGAAATTAAAATTTTTAAAAGTAAAGATGAAACCACATGATCACGAGAACACTTCTCGGATCGTTTCATCAAACCACAAAGTATAAGGAATACCTCTTGGAGCGTGGTTGTGATCGCGAGATCCCAAACAAGAGATCCTCCTGTCTCAAGTCTGATCCACGAAGAACGCACTTGCAGGCACGATGATGAGTCGCGTTCCTCCCGCAATCCTCGATGAAGATCCAAGTAATGGATCCCCTGATTTCGTCAAGTGAAATCCGTTGTCTTCCTTTAGAGTAAGCAACTCCAAAGAAGAAGGAGATCCTCGAGTCGTCGAAGGCGAAGGCAAGATGCTCTCCTCCTTAATACACAAAGTGGACGGCCACTTGAAATTGAGAGAGAGAGGCTAGACGAGAATGAGAGAGAGAGAGAGTCGTAGTCTTCTACCACTCTTGATGATGTACCAAGAAAGGCTAGGCTAGCCCTCCTTTTATATTAGTTTAGGATCCAATGGATCTCAATCCACGGGACACATAGATCTAACGACCATGCTTGGTCTATGTAATAATCAATGGCTATGATTGTTGTTGGCTAAAACCAACAACATTAATTTATATTTAAATTAAATATATATTGCAACATTATCAACACAATTTAATTTAACATAAATTAATTTATCAAGAGATAATATAGCAACAAAAAAAGAGAGGCAACAAACCACCCTAAATTATAGGGGGCGTCACCTATGAATAAGTCATAGGTGACGCCACCTTTATTTAGGAGGTAATTTTTGTCTCCTTTTATTTTATCTTATTATCTCTATTATTGCAATAATATCCACCAAATTAATTCTAAATTAATTTGTGAATATTTCAATCATGCCATCGAAAAATATGTGAACCAAATTCACAACCCAAACTAATTTGTAAATTACATTTCCAATTAATTACTTAATGTGAATCCAATTCACATTAATAATTAACAAACACTATTTACATAGTTTCTCTCTCTCTAATATATTATAAATCATATTTATAATATATATATATATATATATGATTCATATGGATAGTCCTATCCACATTATTCATATCCATGATAATTAAATCACGTTTAATCATCTTGGATCTCTTTTCTAATGTGCCCAAATAACATGAATCACATTTACGTTATTCATATCTTTGATAATTAAATCACATTTAACTATCTTAGATATCGCTTCTTATAATATGAATTAAATTCATATTATTCATGATAATTAAATCATATTTAATTATCCATTTTCTCGATGCTTGGATACAGAATTCATCAAATGAATTATTTTTGAACTCCTTCAAGAATAATGTGCTTTCTTCGCAGATACTTGGAGATAAGGACATGGCGATTGTATTGTTCCATGTATAGTGACTTCGATGTTGAGATTTTATCTCAAATCCAGATCTTACGAACCTCCCACAATGCTTGATTAAATCAAGACCGCAAATCTAATCTTCTCATTGCATATGAATCTCATTCAGACCAATGTCCAAGACTTGGACTAAGATTAGATTGCTTCTCTACTAGACCTGGCCAAAGTCCGGACCGGGCCGGGCCATGGGCCGGGCCGAGGTTTTAAAACTCCTTGTCCAAGGCTCGGCCCGGCTCGGTCCACGGGCCATACTTCAAGACTCGAGCTCGGCCCAGGTCTGGGCTGGGCCGGGCCGGCCCATGGGCCGAATGTACTTCAGGCTTGATCACTTGTTTTCTTACTGTAAATGTCGCTACTAACCTGTATATTTTTTTTGCAATTTTGAAAATCGTGAATGTTTTCTTTAATTTAATAGAAGTTTGTCTTTTTTTGGAGATTTATCATTTGTATTTTGCCCAGATGGGCCTTATGAAAAGGCATCCTTCTATAATTCCATTCATGCTTTATATCTCAAATGAGGAGAAGCACATGGAAAGATTTGTTGTTCGCACAAAGTACATGACCTTAGATCCTTCGAAAAATAAATACATCAAATACATTCGCAATATCAGAACCATTCAGGGATATCTTTGTAATCGAGGAGAGAAACATCTTGTGCCCAAGGTAAACAACTCTAATGTTAACAGAAGTGTAGAAGCTACTCATGCCACTGTTTTCGGTTGTCTACGGAGGCGAGAAGCTGGGGAGCAACTCTATAACCACAAACACTGTTCCTTTAATAGATGAAGAATATAGGAGCCAATGTGCTGCTAACACACTCAGTTCGAAGGGAATGTTCCAGCTAATTCAAAGGAAAGGCTCATCACGGCATCTGATGGCCCTTGTAAATAGAGATGGAACTGTTGCAAAGGCATGGCATGTGGAGTCTGTTGATGGTGCTGAGAAACCTAAATAAGGCAATGGCAATGATAAATGCATCGGTAGCCCATTGTATGGTCCATTACAGATTGGAAAGGCAGAACCTGTTAATCTTCAGTTTGGTAGTTTTGGCATTAGTGCTTGGCCTAATGACACTGGTGGCACGAGTCATAATGGAAGTGTTGATGATTCCAGAGGCGATGGGACAGACACTGGCAATAGATATTATTCCTCTTGTTGCAGCTCACCTAGGATGTCAGATGGACCTGCAAAGGAGGTATATTCTGATTTTCTTATCTGTTGTACTTTCACAGGATATAAAATAAGATGTAATTTTGATAATGTAAAATGAAAACTTGAAGTATATTATATGAAATGTATATAAAATATAGTTTTGAAACATATATTTTTTATATGTGCGGGCCGGGCCGGGTTTTATAGCACATGCCCACGGCCCGCCCAAATGACAGGCGGGCCAAAGAGCGGGCCGGGCCGGCCCCTTTTCAAAATCTCTTGCCCAAGCTCGGCCCATGAACGGGCTGGGCGGGCGGGCCCTCGGCCCATTGGCCATGTCTATTCTCTACTGAAAGGAGTCACTAAAATCCAGACCTGTTTCATCACTCCCTCGAAATGGAAGCGTCATGGATATACAATCGTTTATGATCACATCACCCTCAGGTATTCCCAATACATGTACATCTTGCATACTGGATGACCTATGACCAACCCGAAGATCAAGATCAATTTTATACTGTCTTCTTCAGGGTTTTATCAGTAAGTTTCTCATTTGATCATTGAGATTTGGTATCGATCATATACTTTCCAAAAGCATATATCATACCTAGGTCTTGATCTTATACTTTCCAAAAGAATATATCAAACCTACAAATTCAGTCAAGCTTCCAAAGCGAGATGACCGTGCACGGAATTTGATTCTTCCCAATATCTCATGAGTGAGCTCTATGATTCAATAATTGAATCAACAGTTGTATGATCATCAAGATGGCCATGGTACATAACCCTAATTGTACAGAGGGACCTATTATGCAAATTATTTATTCTTCACTTCAGATCAGGGAATGATATTTGCAATAACATTTATTGTATAATGGCTCGCCGTGGGCTCACATGTCCAACAACGAATCCTATCCTTTTAAAATAATGTTCTCATTTTGCAAATCCATTTGCAAGTCAATCATCGTCTCTCCTTCTGATATGATCCTCTCACGATCCAAATAACTCTGGAAGCATCGTTTACCATTTCTTTTGATAAATTACGATCAAAATACATTCGCAAAATCATCCAACGCGTATGAAACTAATATAGAGAAAAAAACTAATAGATTGTACGATGAATGAAAAAAATAGCATCAACACTTAAAATACAATACCTTAAATATGAAAAAAATGATCGAATAAGATTACAAAATCCTCACGTTGCAAATGATCATACCAATTACCTCTCGATGCAAAATCCAAACCTCAGTTTACAAGAGTGATCACCTCGCATTGCAAATGGACATATCAAATACCTCTTGATGCCATCAAAAGATTACCAGAAACACTTACTATTTTGGGAATTTAATTAAAATTCCATTTTAATTTTTTCCATTATTGTTACATGCCCCTAATATTTGAGGATTAAAAAGAGTAGATCCAACGACTTAGATGATGGACTCATCTCATATCTAATGGGAATGGGGCTTATTGGATAATAATCATATATATATATATATATATATATATATATATGGAAAAAATGGGGCTTCCCCCGCCCCATTTTTCGGCGTTTTTTTTATTTTTTTTGAAAAATAAAACCATGTATATTCATCCATATATCCCTCCTACATGCCATTCGAATTTCGTCAGAAACAGAGACTCCTACGGCCTCCATCTCGATGGTATCGATTTAAAAAAATCCTGTTACCGTTAAAAAATTACTGTCCGGATGGAGGCCGTAGGAGTCTCTGTTTCTGACGAAATTCGAATGGTATATAGGAGGGATATAGGGATGAATGTAAATGGTGTTATTTTTCAAAAAAAATAAAAAAATTTGCCCAAATAAGGCGGGGGCAGCCATGTTGGCTGCCCCTAGGGGGCAGCCACATATGACCCTATATATATATCCTAATTCATTGGGCTTTTCGGTACACTCAAAAAGATTATCACAAAGATGTCATATTCTCGAAGCCCAAACTATTCTCGAAGCCCAAACTATGTGATTTAATAAATCATCCTCTATTTGTTGCGGATCGACATCTCATTCTCCTTCAAACTCTTATTCGTATTTTTCATATAAAAATCTACGATCAACGATGGAACAAGATCCATTTTACATCATATCTAAATGATTCCTTAGTTCGAACCAAATAAGCAATGCTGCTCGATTATTATCAAACTGACTGCAATATATATAGATAGATAGAGAGGGGGGACCCTTCCAATGATGTGCATCTTTCCTAGGTCAATGGAAAGCCCATCGCAAGATCTATTAGATCCCAATCTGACGGTTCTTTATTCAAAAGGGTATTTTAGTCATTGGCTTTTTGCTTTGAATTTGAATTTTACTTAATCCTTTTATTTTACCAATTTTAGCCTGGTTGATTTGGTAATTTTTATTGTTATTTGTTCAATAAAGTTTCATCAACGAGGGAGCATTTTTGTGCTATGCAGAATGTTAAACCTCTTTGTAAAATTCACATCCACATAGTAAATTTGTATCATGCATTGTAAAATAAGATCGTTGTTAATACTACAATTATTGTTGTAATTGCAAATTTGTTAATGCCTTTGTAAAAAGCAGTCTCAGATTTGTAGGAAATGCCTTGCTATTTGTAAAATCTGATCTGAAATTGTAAAAACTAAATTGAGATTTTACAAAACCATCTGAAATTGTTAGAAATGAAAAAAGAGACGATAAATGAAAAATGATATTGGAAACGTATTTTGAGATTTGTAAAAAAATGAACTCATATTGTAAAAAATACATGAAAATGAAAAACTTGATACAAAATATCTAAGATAAATGGAAAAAATAATAGGAGATAGTAAAAAATGCGTTATCATTAGTTGTAAAAGGAACAAGCGTTGTAAAAAAGAATTAAGATTGTAAAAATCGAATGTAAAACTAATGAATGGATTAGAAAAATTAATGAGTCAATTTATAAAAATCAGCACATCAGTTGTAAAATTAGAGCATCTATTTGTAAAATCAAATAATCAATGAATCAAAATAAAAAAAATAAATAATGTGTGTCGGCATCAACTCAGGAGGATTGATGCCAACACCTTCTTCAAGGTCTATGCCCTCCCTATGCGCGGTCTCAAGCATCGACACCCTCTTCCTCCCCGTACATCATCGCCCTCCCCCGCCCCTTGCATTGTTGCCACCTCCCTCATCATACGTGGTCTCGAACGTTGTGCCCTCTAGCATTGTCGCCATCGACGCTCTCCCCCTCCCCGTCCCTGTGTAGTCTCGACTCTCATCACCCTCCCCGTGCACGACCTTTAGGGTTTGTTTGGATAGAGGGTTTAGGTGGGTTAACCTGGTAGCAGGTAACCCATATGTTGGTTTTGGTGTTTGGATAGAGGGTTAAACTGGGGGTGGGTTAGAAGTGGGTTTATTATAATATGATTGTATTGGAGTTTGAAAAAGTGAGTAGTTATTGTGATGTGATTGTATTGGAGTTTGAAAAAGTGAGTAGAAGTGGAGTAGTTTATAATTTTTATATGATATGATGGTATAGTATATTATTTTTTGATGGAATTGATGATGGAGAATTGATTTATTTAATTTTTTTAAAAAGATAAAAAGTGGGACCCACGTGGAGGGAGACAATATGGGGTACCGTTACACGAACGGGGTCTTAGTGTCATCACCTTCCCCCTCCCCATGTGTCGCGTCCTCGAGCATTGTTGTCACCACCATCGCTAGTTTTGGGAGGAGAAAATCCTAACAAGGATTCTCCCAAAGAAGAATCCGAAAATAGAATGTGAGTTGTCACATTCTATTTTTTGAATGAGAAAAATGACTAAACTAGATTTTTAACATTAAAAAAATTAAAATAAAAAAAACATTAATCGGATCCATTGGATTAATTACATACATATGAGATAGTAGGCTTTCCATGCACCCAGGAAATGTGCACTTTATTGGAAATAAATCATATATATATATATATATATATATATATAAAATAGAAACTTCCAATGAGGCAGGGTCTCTCCTATATATGGTGAGTCACCATCAATTTAGACATCTTTCCAACGTATTTGCACTCCACTCTGGCCTCAAATTCATGTCAAGCCAAAGTCACGCAGCGGTGACAACAGCAGTAAAGACCCGTGGTTGTGTGCATGCGACCATTGCGCATGTTGTTGTGCACTATGTGTGGCACCGGTGACAACGGTGGTAGTGGAGATCATTCGTAGTAGTGTTGGAGGTTGGTTAAGGATAGAGTTTTGGTGGAGAGGATGTACAGAGGTGTATTTGGATGTGGGTAGTCTGCTCTGATACCAAGCAGGGAGAAATAAATGACTTGTACAGAAAGCTGGAAGTCTAGGGTTGATAAGATTATTAAATAAATGCCTCAAAAAGAAATAAGAAAAGAAATAACAAAATACAAATTCTTTCTCACTATAAACAATAACTGACATTAAACAATATTCCGAAATTGTTTGGTTTGTCTTTGACATAGTGCATAAACTTAATAATCGAACACAATCGGAAAAGAAAAAAAAGCAAAATATCAGACGAGATTCTCTCTAGTAGAACTACAAGTTCCGGAACAGAGTATTCTACTGTACAATCATGTGAACTTTACAGGCTCCATGTGTCCATGATAACAAAATTGGAGGTTTCTGCTAGATGATTATAATGTTATCGCAAAATGTCAGTTCTAATAAATCAACCATATTTCACATCACTTTGTTCTTGGCATTCTATCCACCTAGGAATAAATCATCAGTAATAGATTTCCTATATTTTTCCCTAGTGCAAAAATATCAAACATTGATTTTTTTCATATATAACAGCTAAACCCCTGTATTTTATTACTAAAGTCTAGAGCCATAAATCCCCTTCTGATTTAAGAACGAGTATGACCACTAATTATCATCTCAAAATGGTCAGTCCCTTGCAATACTAGATGTGATTGTGGCCACTATAAAGAAACAAGTATATTGCATTAAGAGCTGAAAATTCAACCAATCTAAGCATCTGCATATACCGTATATAAGATGTCACCAGTCATCGGAAAAGATGGAGCAGCTCAACGTCGGCTCAAGGAGATTCATACTATATGTATCAACCCTAATTGTATGCACGTTCAACTTTCACATTAACAGAGAGAAGATTAAAATGAATAAATGAAATATCCGAATAATAATTCTAATTTCTTTCATTGCAATGGCTTGGCAAGCAATTGATTAAGTGTATAAATCAACATCACGAATGTTAATACATACTGTATTAATATGGCGGCTCAGGGTTGAACCTCAATGATTCCCTCCAAACAAGTTCCATGATATCTTCTTCCGTAAAAGAAGGCTGCTCAAAATCAAAACTGAAAATGGTTGGACAAACAGGTTCGTCATTTAAATCATGAAGTGGAGCCAAATATGGGTGCCTTAGAGCCTCGTCAACTGCAAAATAAATATCACCATTTAGTGGTCATTATGTCTAATTTCAAACTCATGCTGGAACTTTGTTACCAGATATCCTCTTGCTCGGATCAAAAACAAGCATTTTCTCCAACAAATCAGCAGCACCCGCTGACATGGTTGGAAACCTGGCTGAAAATTGTTGCCTTGGAAACTGAGGAAGTTGCCTAACATATCTCCGCGCATTATCACTTCGAAGAAAGCCCAGACTCGACTCATCCGGAGAACCTATGAGCTTTAGGAGAGCAAAAACAGACTCAAACCAAGGCACATGTTCACAAGAAATTTGCTTTATGGCAATTTAAAGAATTATCAATATGACAGCAGTCCAAACCCACAGCTATTTTAAATTAGCCGTTTTTGTTAAAAATGGTCAGGAAAAAACGATCGACCAAAACAATAAAAAATTGGCCAATCTGATCTTTTCTTATATATTTGATTTTGGACTATTCCGCCCCTTCAAAAAAAAAGAACTAGCAATCTTTTGAGAGTTTTTAGGTTTGCCATAATAAAAGTTGTTTGTTCTCATTTTCAGTGTGATAGCAAACTGTACTCTAATCTCTTTTGAGAGAGATTAGGATTTGTGTGCACTAAGTGGTTTTTCCCTCACCGTAGGATTTTCCACATAAATCCTTTGTATTTAGGGATTTTTACCCTACGAACCCGATAAACTTTGTAAATTACCTTGTCAACCTTTGAAACATCGATATTTCTCCCTCGATCCAAACTTGCTAACCCTTACCCAACGGACCATGCGGTTGAGAAGAAAAGGGAAAACATGGCCGTCAGGAGATGAAGGAAGGTGAGGGCCATTCACCATTGGTTGAAGACCGACAACCCAACGGCCTCCTCCTCCCTTTGCTCCTATGCATCTGCCCCCTCCACATCCTCCCCCCTTACCTTGCTTCTCCCCTAACCACTTCCTTCCCTTGCTCCACCCCCATTGGCCTCCTCCTCCCCTTGCTCCTCCGCCTCCGCCTCCACCTCCTCTCCTCACCTTGCTCTACCCCAGCCGGCCATGCACGTCACTGAAGACATGGGTATGGTTGAGCCCACTTCTGCAGAATGGAAAGAGAAGGGAGGAGAGAGATTACCTTAAAATCCACCAGTTGTTTTGATGTGGTTTAATTAACTCAACTTAAACCCAAGCAAGTTGACTCAAGATGAGTCAGATTAATTGTAGGGGTCGTGGGGTAAGATGAAGCATGTTTACGGGATCAAGGGAGGAATATCGATATTTAAAAGGTTGAGAAGGTAATTTACAAAATTTATAGGGTTTGTGGGGTAAAAATACCTTGTCTTTATCTTTGATTGATGTTCATCATTATTCTACTTGGTATCAGAGTGAGGTCGATAATCTGTATCATATCGTTGGAAGTTCTTCTCATTGCATGATCATCGTGTACCTGGCAGTTTCCTTGCAAGCAGTGACACCTACGTCCCTGGTGGCACTCAATTGGTCCAGCAACACCCATTACATTGAGTATCAGATCCCTAGCAACCTCTTGTTAGCACATGAGGTGCTCCCTTTCCTCTCGACAACAAGCAATGGCTCTCCAGTAGGAGGCAACGATGCTGTTATTAGCAGCAACATGCAGTGCTCCCAAGGAGAGGGTACCCTCTCGATCGCAGCAGCGATCCTTGTTAGCAGTAAGCCCTCCCTTGTTGTTGTGAAGGTGTGTTCATGTTTTCTTTTTCCACAAACGGTTGTGTCATCCACTATAAGTTCGCTTCTTCCTCCGAGCCTCATTATTATTTATCATGGATGTTGAAGACGGTGAAGAAAGGATGCCCATCAAGATGGATAATGTTCCAGCTCAAGTCACCACAATAGAATTAACAAAAGCTAATTATTTGATGTAACTTGCCCCTATGGGAGTGTCTCTTGCTTCTTGTGGTTGAGGTGGCTATATTAATGGGCGGAAAAATCGTTGGATATCATGGTAAAATATGAGCACCGGTATGTCATAGACATTCAATGTAGATATTGGATCATAAATGTTGTTTCCCCGGATATAACCACTTTTGCTCCATAAGAATTCAGTTAGAGCATAGTAGCTCACCCTAGAGGACATGTATGGTCGGAAACAACAAGACATCCACCTATATCAACTGAGAAGGGATGCCTTTTCTGCGACAAGGAGGTCTATGTTGAGAAATTAGTTATATTTATCATTGTTTTCTTATTTACTTTTTCTTTTTCTTTTTCCTTCTTATTGTAATTTGCCCACTAGGTTCCTTTCCTATATAAGAGAACCCTAGGGCCTCTCATAATGATATGAATTCTTTTTCCCTCAACATGGTATCAGATCGATGGTCCTATACCAGAGTTCTCCTACCCCACCAAACCCTAGACCTACACCCACGCCACCCCCCCCTCCCTCCTCTCCTTCACCGCCCCTCCCTCCGACAGAACCATAGGACCGCAACTTGGACTCACAAGCCACAGCTCAGGCCTCCAGGTCGACCCCCATGGCCACAGCCCGGTGCTGCACGACCTCCACCGTCGCACAACCTCCAGGGCAGTCGCACGACCTTGGTACCAGCAATCCAGGCCCCATGGCTACCACGCCGACCCCGTAGCACCTCTGCACGGCCCCCAGGCCATTGCCCCATCCCCACCTTTTGATCGCCCAAGCTGCCGTAGGACCTCTTGTGTGCCTCCACGCTTCTATGCACATCGTTCTGTGGTCTGATTTTGATCGGAAATCGTGATTTCAGACCTATAAATCACATTTTCCGACCCTAGCAAGTAGAGAAGATTGGTAAGGATGGTTGAATAAGTCTACACGTACAACCAATCCTCTATATGATAGTACAGACTCGTTTCAATGAGTTTACTCCCCATTCGAGTTCCGTTATTCGGCTATCTTTATGTCAGAGAACAAGGGTGACATTTTTTCATCTGGAACCTTCAAGGGTCCAACTCCCATCGCTAAGATGGATGGGACCAACTATGACTAGTTGTGGTCCATGCAGTTTCTCACCCTCATGCAGTGCAACAATAAGGAGCATATACTGACAGATCCAGAGCCAACGGATAAGACTGGGGCAAATGCTTCTTGGAAGCAAGATGATGTGTATGCACGTGTTTAGCTATGTCATACACTCACCACAGAGACCGCCAATAATATTCTGAACCAGCCTATCGTCAAGGCGATGTGGGATACTTTGGCTTCCACCTATGCTCAAGGAAGAATGAGAGCAAGATTCTTTAGCCACAATTTGACATCTACAAGGGCAAGCAGCATGGTCGTCCTCTACATCTGTACTACAGTTCACTTCGAGGCATGTTTGAGAAGCTACATAGATATATTCCTACTAAGACATCTCTTGAGTAGCAAAAGGCATATAGGAACTCCACGATGGTCGGAGTTTTTATGGTCGGCCTTGATACAGAGTATGATGCAACATGGACTCAACTTCTCACTGGAGCTACCATACCTCCCATGGAGGAGGCCTATAGCTGACTCAGCTGGATTATCATGCCTCATACGGTCACTCCTCAGCCCTCGTCAGTTATGTCCGTTTCTCATGGTCGAGGAGTGGTGACTCAATCTAAAGGATGCACTCCTCGTGACAGAGGCGGTGGGCGTCCGCATGGTCCTTGCACCTTTTGCCATTGACCGAGACATGCAGAGGATACATGCTACCAGAAGCATGGATATCTCGTTTCTGATCGTGTGGCTGAACATATTGAGGCTTCAGATACTCTTGCTTCACATGCAGATCCTCGCCTGGATGATATAGTCTCTTGTATTTGAGAGATTATGACTCCTTCTGCAGGAACCACAGCTACTGACACAGTTGCCGCAGTTAGAGTCTCTTCGAGCTCCTCAAGTATCGCTTATACTTTCCATGATAGTAATGGTACATATGTGATAGAGTGGATTATGGACTCTGGTGCTTCTCGTCATCATTGTGGAGACAAAGCACAGCTGAGTTCCTACAAGACCATACCACCTGATAGATGGGTTGTCATTGCCAATGGTGACCACCTACCAATTACATGTCAGGGGGAGGTGCATTTGACGCCATCCATGCGTCTTCAGAATGTTTTATATGTTCCTAACTTTCAGATGAATTTACTTTCCATGCATTGTCATGCCATCTTTGATCCATCGTATGAATTTACTTTCTACTAATCAGATTACTAAGGAACTGCATTATCGTGCCATCTTTGACCCATCGTCTCTGATATTTCAGGACATACTCACAGGCATGGCGATTGGATGTGGACGTGAGCAGTGGGGACTCTACAAACTGGTTCAACCTCCTCTTGTTGGAGTTTCTACTATACCTACTGGACCAGTCTCTCTATATCTGTGGCACCTTCATTTCATCCACCTTCCTCTGCAGAAGCTATGTCATGTTCTCCCTCAGATTTTCATGAGATCCCCTTTTCAGTGTGAAGCATGTCAGCTTAGGAAGCATCATCACTCATCCTTTCCATCCCGTCAGAGTCAGAGCATTTCTTAGTTATTTGAGCTCCTTCATTTAGATATCTAGGGTCCGAGTCGTGTTCCTTATCATCAAGGACATTGTTTTTTATCTTATTGTTGTTGACAATTTCCCTAGACTTTCCTGGGTCTTTCTTTTGTAGAACAAGTTTGAGGCTGGATATGTGATAAAATATTTTATTAACGAAATCAAGAATACTTTTGCTGCTAATGTCAAATATCTTCGCATTGATAATGCCTTAGAATTTTACACCTTACAGCTTTCTGAGTTTCTAAGATCTCTTGGCATTGTTCAGCAGACCTCATGTGCCTGTACTTCCCAGCAGAACAATGTTGCCGAGTGCAAACATCGTCACTTACTTGATGTGACCAGAACCTTGTTGATACAGAGTCATGCTCCTCATTCTTACTGGGGCGATGTTGTCATTATTGCATGCTATTTGGTGAACCACATGCCCTCGTCTGTGTTGGGAGAGAAGATCCCTTTTTCGATTGTGTTTCCCGAGAAGAATCTTTTCTCCCTTACACCTCGTGTGTTCGGATCCGTCACCTTTGTTCATGTTGTCTCTCCATGTCGTGACAAACTCTCTCCTAGAGTTGTCAAGTGTATGTTTGTTGGCTACTCCCGTAACCAGAAGGGGTACCGTTGCTTTGATACGCTAAGGCAGAAGTACTTTGTCAGTGCTGACGTTATTTTCTTTGAGTCTGTTATGTATTTTTCTACTGCAAGAGACAGACTTGCCTCATTTGACTCTAACAGTGAGATCTACATGCCTCCACATCCTACCATCGTTCCTCTACCTCCTGTTCTACCACCACCTCCTCAACCACCACCACCACCACAACCTACACCTATTTTTGTTGTTACACCTGCTCTTGTGGCTCCACCTTCTACTGTGACCCAGATTTTACCATGTATTTTTACTCGCAGGTCTCATTCAATTCCCCCTGCTCACAGGTCCTGTCTGTCATCCAGCATGCCTCAAGTATGTAATGATCACATTATTTTGACCGATGGCACTATTCAGTTGTCTGTACAGCAAGATACCATACAGGATGAGCAAGTGCCCTCTCAATAAGGGAACTCACAGGTTATAGATTTGGCAGATGATCTTGATGTACCGATTGCTCTGCGTAAGTCAAAACGTAGGCGTGCTACTTATCCTCTTGCAACCCAGGTCTCCTTGAGCAGGCTATCAGAAGATTTCAAGAGATTTGCCTTGCCACTATCAGCTGTGGAGATACCACAGACGTATTAGGAGGCTCTTCAAGACAATCAGTACAGATTGGCCATGGAGGAGATGGCTACGCTACAGTCACAGGATATATGGAGTCTTGTCTCGGCTCCAGTCGATGCATCAATTGTGGGATGCAAATGGGTGTTCACTGTGAAACACCGTGCATATGGTAGCACGGGTCACTATAAGATGAGACTTGTGGCAATGGACTATCAGGATACTTTCTCACCAGTTGCCAGACATTCTACTCTGCGTATTCTACTCTCTGTTGTTGTGACACAAGATTGGCCCCTTTATCAGCTTGATGTGAAGAATGTCGTCCTTAGTGATATGCAGGAGGAGACCTACATGCAGCAGCCACCTGGGTTTGTTGCTGAGGGGGAGTGTCAGAAGGTTTGCAGACTACATAAGGCTATCTATGGCATTAAGCAGAGTCTAAGAGCGCGATTCTAGAAGCTCTCAGACTTAATAGAACAACATGGGTTTGTGAGATCGACTGCCGATCACTCCTTGTTTGTGCAGAGGACTCAAACAGGTACTATTGGCATTTTTGTTTACGTTGATGATATTATTGTTACAGGGGATAACGAGCAGGGCATTCAGGTTGCCAAGGACTTCATAGGTCAACAGTTTCTGACCAAGGACCTTGGACATTTACGTTACTTCCTTGGACTTGAGTTTGCCAGAAACCAGCGAGGTCTTGTGATGACCCAGAGGAAGTACGTCACATATCTTCTTTCAAAGACAGGTATGGCAGATTGCAGACCTACCAGTACTCCTCTTGACTCAATCATGAATCTCTATGATGATGATACTGAGGAGGTACAGAGAGCTTGTTCGCAAGCTACTATATGTGACTATTACCAGGCCCGACATAGCCTTTGTTGTAAGCAAAGTGAGTAAGTTTATGGAGCATCTCAGACAGGCACATATGGATGCAGTCCATATGATTCTGAGATACCTAGAGACTTCACTTGGTACTGGAATTCTTTTTAGCAGAGGCACATCTCTTTCAGTCACAGCGTGTGCAGACGCATATTATGCTGGGTGTCCAAAGGATAGAAAGTCTACATTAGGCTTTGCAGTGTTCATAGGAAATGCTCGTGTTTCATGGAAGAGTAAGAAGCAGACTATGGTTACCAAATCAAGTGCTGAGTTAGAATACAGGATCATGGCGCAAACTAGCAAAGAGATGAAGTAGGTCAGATCTGTCCTTACCATGGAAGGCCGTATCGATATCGATATCGTTTCGATATCGTATCGATACGATATTTCGACGATATATCGATGATATATCACCCATATCAACAAGCCTTTGTGAAGAAAATGCCTGGAAATCGGGATATATCGCCATATCGATGCCCATATCGTTCACATGTCGATATCGATATATCGGCTATATATCACGATATTTCCTTCCATGGTCCTTACTGACCTGACTACAGAGGTGCCTCTTCACAAGCATCTCCGATGTGATAATCAGGCTACTCTTTTCATTACCAACAATCCAGCCTTTCATGAGAGGACAAAGCACATAGAGGTAAACTGCCACTAAACTCGTGACATGATATAGAAGGGTCTTATAGCCACTACACATGTCAACTTTGGAGTGCAGACAACAGATATTCTTACAAAGGCTCTAGCAGGAGGACCTTATCAAAGATGTTGTTCCAAGCTGAGTTTGCTTGATATCTACGCTCCAGCTTAAGGGGGGTGTTGAGATATTAGTTATATTTATCATTGTTTTCCTATTTATTTTTTCCTTTTTCCTTCTTATTGTAATTTGCCCAATAGGTTCCTATCCTATATAAGAGAACCCTAGGGCCTCTCATAATGATATGAATTCTTTTTTCCTCAACAGTCTACAACTGCTTTTATGTTTTTTAAAAGCAAAATGAGAGGAAATCGACTATTACTGTGAGGATACTTGAAAAGATTATGTTGACAGAAGGAAGTATTGGGATGAGATTAAGGAATAGGGAATCCTCATTTTCCTTGGTAGCCTTAATTCAGGAATTAAGGCTACGAGAAGTCAACTTATGACCGATCGAATCAAGTCTGATATTGAAGAAATCTATTATGCGATTGAATCTGAGGAGCAATGTCACATTCAACACTGAAAGATGATCATACCATTGTCTTTGAGAAGTCTGCTATTCTTGCTAAAGGTACCAAAGGCAGCTACTAGAGAGATAAAAATGTGGAAATTGCCAGAAAATTAGCCATGAAATTGATTAGCACTTGGAACTTTATCATGAGAAACGATCAAAAAAGGGGAAGGAACCTACAGAAATGGTGCCTGAAGGCAAGAAACTTATAGATAGTCATATGAAGGATCCTCATGAGTATGTTCAGAGGATAATAAAGATACAAATTTCATTTATGATGATTGTGTTATTGATAGTAGCACCTTCGAACTTATGGCAGATAATTCTAAGATGTTTCAAGATAAAAAAACTGACATCTAGAAGAGAATGTGTGAAACTGGTAAATGGGACAACCGTTATTGTTGTTATTGCTGTAGGAAAAGGAAACATATCTACTATTTCAAATTTTCTTCTAAAAGATGCTTTTTATGCCCTGTATTTTCCTATTAACTTGCTTTATGTTCATTGCATCATTAGAAAACTCAATTGTAGATTAGTTTTTGATGCGAACTCGTGTCATGTAGGACTTCGTGACGGGAAGGAGGATTGTGACTGGTTTGGTTACTGATGGTCTCTATCGTCTTCCAACTAATGTGGTCTCTGCATGGAAAACCAAGAAAAACAAGAAACAGAATGAAGATTCCTTGAAGCTCCTATAGTGACATGAAAGGCTCGGTCATCTTGGATTTGCAATGTTGCAACAACTATGTCATGATCTATGTAAAATGGTAGATACTAAGAGTAAAAAGCTATGAAATTTTCTATTTTTCCAAACAAACAAGAACTACTTATCTGACTTCCTTGCATGTGAGTACTTATTTATTTGAAATTGTTTATTCTGATGTTTGGAGACCTCAAGTGTAAAGAGCTTGAGAGGTTATTGCTACTTTATCATGTTCATTGATGATTTTTCAAGAAATACCCATGTCTTTCTTTTGAAGATTAGAAGTGAAATGTCTAATGCTGTGAAAATGTTTGTTAACATAATTAATAACCAACTTAAGAAGAAGATCAATATTCTACAAGCATATAATGCTATAGAGTATTTGGAAGGATCTCTATAGTGCTTTCTTGATGGGAAAAGGGTTGTGCACTAAACTTCTTGTACTTATACACCTCAACAGAATAACGTTGCTGAAAGAAAGAATCGTCACTTTTTGAATGAGATCATGACACTTCTCTATCAAGGAAATATGTCAAAGAGCAGTGGGGCCTTACCCCCCTTAACCCACATCCCCCTCTCTCCCCGTGGAAGCGCAAATGCCATTACCTTCTTGATGTTACTAGGACTCTTCTTATCTATGGTCATGCTCCCACTCTTTCCGGGGGTGATGCAGTCCTCACTACCTGCTACCCTGGTCAATCGTATGTCATCGTCTGTGTTAAGAGAAAAGGTTGCCTTTTTTACTGTGCTTCCCAATAAGGGCCTTTTCTCTTTAATAGCTTGTATCTTTGGCTTTGTGGCTTTTGTTCATCACTTGACTCGTGGACATGACAAGCTATTACCAAGAGCTATCAATAGTGTTGTTATTGGATAATGTTGGACCAGAAAGGGTACAAGTGCTTTGATCCTTTCAAACGGAAGTACTATGTCAATGCTTACATCACCTTCTTTGAGTTTGTTATGTATTTTTCTTCCACAAGTAACATATGACTCCATCTGAGTCTGCTGAGGAGGTGCACATTCCACCTCCTCCTTCGCCTCTGCCACCACCACTCCATTTGTGGCTCAGACTTTGCCTCATCACTACATTCATAGGCCGATTGTTATACCCCCTATTCATGTGCCTTTCCCATCCTCTAGCACATCCCAGGTAAATTCTGAGCACTTGGTTTTTACTGACGGCATCGTAGATTTGTTTGTACAGCATGAGACATTACAGGTTGATCGTGTAGCACAATAGGATAGTATTATATGGGAGAGAGATCATCCAGAGGATCTTGATCATACCATTGCTCTTCGGAAAAGGATGCGTACTTGTGCTAGATATCCCTTTGCAACACATGTTTCATAGGAGCATCATTTAGCAGATTTCAAGAAGTTCGTGGTGGGCTATCTATTGTTGCGATTCCACACACAAATGAAGAGGCTATGCGAGATAGCCAATAGTGTCTTCCTATGAAGGAGGAAATGGCTACACTCCAGCCATGTGGCACATGAAGCTTAATTACTAGCCCAATAATGGCATCTATGGTTGACTACATATGGATCTTTAGAGTGAAACAACGACCAAATGGTAATATTAATCGATACAAGGCTAGCTTTGTAGCATGTGGTATCATCCAAACATATGGGATAGACTATCAGGACACATTTTCCCTCATGGGTCATCATTCTACCTTTCAGATCCTTGTCTCAATTGTTGTGGTACGAAACTGGTCAATTTTCCAACTTGATGTCAAGAATATTTTTTTGTATGGTGACCAACATAAGGAAGTTTATATGCAGTATCCACATGGGTTTAATGCTGAGGACGAGGGTCAAAAGATATGATCCTTCATAAGGCTATTTATGGCCTTAAGTAGAGTCCTAAAGCATGGTTTCAAATTCTCTTAGACTTGATAGAGCAGCATGCCTTTACGAAATTGACTGTAGATCACTCATTCTTTGTACACAACACTCGGAGAGGTATTGTTGTCATCCATATTTATGTTGATGACATTATTTGTTGTAAGAAATGGCATACAGGGCACCAACGAGGCTAAGGAGTTTCTTGGACAACAATTTGTCACCAAGGACCTTAACGAACTACGATACTTCCGTGGACTTGAGTTTGATAGGAACCAGAGAGATCTTGTGATGAAACAGAGGATGTACATTAAAAATCTCCTTCTAGAGACATGGATGGCATATTGTAACCCTGTAACTACTCCCATGGATCCTAGCATGAAGCTCTATGATGAAACTACAGAAGAAGTGGACAAACGGAGATACAAGGAGCTTATTGGGAAGCTCCTCTACGCGAGTATTATCAAGAGAGATATCTCAATTGCAATGCCAAAGTCAGTCAGATTATGGAGCAGCCATAACATGCTCATATAGATGTAGTTTACATGATCCTAAGTTGTTTGAAGTCTTCCCCTCGTATAGTTTGCTATTTAGCAGAGAGACATCTCTTGCCATTACGACCTGTGCAGATGTTGACTACGTAGGGCGTCCGAAAGACATCAAGTCTACCTCTCATTTTACAATCTTCATATGATGCTCTTTGATCTCATGGGGAAAGCAAGAAGCAAACTGTAGTTACTAGATCTAATACTAAGTCCGAGTACAGAGCTATGGCACAAGGGAGCACTGAGATAATTGTTGGTTCTATATCAGGATGAGGGGGATGGCTCGGGGAAATTGGATCTCGTACTGGGTAAGAAGCACATGTTGTTGCTCCAATCATTGTTTCGGTGGGAAGGTAAATGAGTCATGAGGTGGACTGGACTCATATGGAATGCCACCAAAGGTCAAAGTTTTTTTTCCTGGACTATTAGGCATGGGCAGCTACTGATCAAGGTGCGACGTGATAGGATACTACAATCAGGCGAGCTCCTTTGCAGTAGATGTGGAGAGGAGAATGAAGACACGAACCATCTTTTCTTTGGGTGTACAACATCATCTCTGATATAGGAAAGGGCTAATACTCCTTGGCTTCAAACTAACGACTCTTTCTGGACTTCAATCAAATCTAATTGTGGGAACTTACATGAGGACACATCCCCTATTTTTGATTTATTATTGGTCGTTTTGCATGCTAGGAATGAGAATATTTTCTGGGGTCAGCGCTTTTATGCGGACAATGTACTAGGTCACTATAGGGCTCTTACCTCGGCATGGTTTCATGTTTAACTGCTATCATTTTTTATGGGAGAAAAGAATGACTTAAATTAGACGTACCCGAGGGCTCTCTTATATAGGAGAAAAGTCCTTGGGTTACTGACATGATAAGTACTAGGAGAAACTGAAATTACATGAAAGAGACAGAAAGCTATATTTATCTTAACACTCCCCCTCAAGCTGGAGCATATATATCTATCATGCTCAGCTTGGAACAACACTTTTGAAATGGGCTTCGAGATAGAGCCTTGGTGAAGATATTTGTCGTCTGATCTCCTGTAGACACATGAGAGGTAGATACAAGTCCTTTCTGTATCAAGTCTCGAGTGTAATGACAGTCCACCTCGATATGTTTTGTATGTTCATGGAATGCAGGATCATTCGCAATGAATAATGCAGCTTGATTATCACATAAGAGTTGCATAAGAAGAGGAACTTCTATGGTAGGATCAGTTAACACCTATCTAACCTACATCATCTCTGCACTCCCTTGAGCCATAGCTCTGTACGCAGATTCTGCACTTGATCTAGCCACCACAGTTTGCTTTTTGCTTTTCCATGAGACAAGTGAGTGTCCAACAAACACTGCAAACCCCGAAGTAGACTTTCTGTCTGTGGGACATCCTGCATAGTCAGCATCTGCGCAAGCTGCTACATCCAAGGAAGCATCCCTACTGAATAAGAGTCCCGAACCGGGTGAGTTCTTCAGATATCTCAAAAGCATAAAGATAACATCCATATGCGCCTTTCTGGGATGTTCCATGAATTGACTGACCTTGCTTACAGCAAATATAATATCTGACCTATGATAGTAATGTATAGAAGCTTTCCAACCAGTTCCATGTACCTCCTACTATCAACTTCTTCAATATCCTCATCATACAATTTCATACTTGGATCCATGGGAGTCATAGCAGGCATACACCCGGTCATACATGTCTCAGAAAGGAGATCCATGACAAACTTTCTCTGGGTCATCACTAGACCACGATGATTCCTGGCAAACTCCAATCCCAGGAAGTAGCGAAGGGTACCAAGATCCTTGGTCACAAACTCTTTACCTAGGAACTTCTTACCTATCTGAATGTCCTGAGCATCATCTCCTGTAACAATAATATCATCTACATACACAAGAATGGCAACCGTACCTCTATGTGTCTTCTGGACGAAAAGCGAGTGGTCTGCAATGGACCTCTTAAACTCCTGTTGCTCAATCAATTCTGAAAGCTTTTGGTACCAAGCTCTAGGGGTTCGTTTGGCTACAGGGTTGGGCAGGGTTGGGTTGGGTTGGGGTATCCATGTGAATAGTAAACTGTGAGGAGGATTGAGAGGGTTGGAAGGAGGGGTACCTCGGTGTACCCCAACCCAACCCTGCCCAACCTTGCAACCAAACGAAGCCTAGGACTTTGCTTCAGGCCATAAATTGCCTTATGCAATCTGCATACCTTCTAGGACTCCCCCTCAACAGTAAACCCAGGTGGCTGCTGCTTGTAAACTTCCTCCTGAAGGTCTCCATAGAGAAATGCATTCTTTACATCAAGCTGAAACAACGACCAATCACGTGAAACAGCCACAGCTAGTAAGACCCGAAGCATCGAGTGTCTCGCTAATGGAGAAAAAGTGTCCTGGTAGTCCAACCAATATGTCTGGGTAAAGCCACGGGCCACCAACCTAGCCTTGTAGCGATCCACACTCTCATCTGCATTTTGCTTAATGGAAAATATCCACTTGCAGCTGACAATCGATGCACCTCATGGAGCCGAGACAATAGTCCATGTCCCTTTTGACGTTAGTGTTGCCATTACATCGTCCATGGCTTGACGCCACTTGTTGTCCTGTAAAGCCTCTATATATGTTCGGGGTATAGTAGCTGCAGAAAGTCCTACAACAACTTCTTGTAATCATCATAAAGATGATCCAAAGAAACATGTGCAGCCAGTGGGTATGTGGCACATTTGCGTCGAGGCTTCCTCAGCGTAATAGGAACATCCAAATCTGCATCTTCTTTGTCTTCTGTAGCAGAATCATCCTGTGTATGCTGTAAAACTCCAGTGCCATCAATAGAAATACTGTTATCAAGACATACCTGAGGCGTGCTGGATGATGTGGACGACCCATGAGCAGAAGAGCTAGTAGAAGACCTGCGAGTGTAAACAATGGGTAAGAATTTAGGCGCAGGTGGTGGTGGTGGTAACGGTGGCGAAGCTGGAGGTAATGGTTGCTCAGGTTCAGATGCTGGAAGAGATGGAGGTGGAGGAACAACAATGTCATCCGCGTTATTATTGGACAGCCTGTCACCTGTAGGAGAGAAGTACATGATGGACTCAAAGAAAGTAACATCAGCACTGACATAATATCGCCGACTCACCAGATCATAAGATCTATACCATTTTTTAGTACGAGAGTACCCTGTTGGGAAAAATAGAAGAAGTTGTTTATTCCATCAGCCCTAGGCTCTCTTATATAGGAGAGTAGCCTATGGGTAAATTACATAAAGCATACGGCAGAAAAGAAAAATAACAGAGAAACACAAAGTAAACTAATATATGTTTACACTCCCCCTCAAGATGGAGCATAGATGCCAATCATGCTCAGCTTGGACGCACACTTCTGAAATGGGCCTCGTAGTAATGCCTTGGTGAATATATCTGCCGTTTGATTCTCTGAACTAACATGGGATGTAGCAATGAATCCCTTCTGAATCATGTCACGTATGAAGTGACAGTCAACCTCGATGTGCTTGGTTCGCTCATGGAATGCTGGATTGTTTGCAATGAACAAGGCTGCCTGATTGTCACATTCTAAGGTCATAGGAAGTGGGACTTCTATACATAGATCTGTAAGCACAGCCTTTATCCACATCATTTCCGTGCTAACCTGAGCCATAGCCCTATATTCAGATTCAGCACTAGACCTGGCTACCACCGTTTGTTTCTTGCTTCTCCATGAGATTAGAGAATCTCCAATGTAAACCGCAAACCCAGAGGTGGACTTCCTGTCCTTGGGACACCCTGCATAATCTGCATTTGCACAGGCTGAGATGGAGATCACCTTGCCTTTCTTGAACAGTAGACCCGCGCCTAGTGATGACTTGAGGTACCTGAGTATCATCTGTATTACATCCATGTGAACCTGACGTGGTTGTTCCACGAACTGGCTCACTCGATTCACAGCAAAGGCTATGCCGGGCCTGGTAATAGTGACGTATAGAAGTTTGCCCACCAATTCTCTGTATCTTCTCTTGTCCACCTCCTCTGTATCATCATCATATAGTTTCATGCTGGGATCCATTGGTGTTATAGCAGGCCGGCATCCAAGCATTCCTGTCTCACTCAACAGATCCGTAATATATTTTCTCTGCGACATTACTAGTCCATACGGATTTCTGGCAAATTCCAGCCCCAGAAAATATCTAAGGACTCCAAGATCCTTAGTAACAAATTCGCTGCCCAGCTTTTCTTTCGCCTTCTTTATCCCTTATGCATCATCTCCTGTAATCAAGATGTCATCTACATAAACCATAATTGCAATAATACCTCTGGAAGTCTTCTGTACAAACAAGGAATGATCAGCATTAGAGCGTTTGTATCCCTATTTTTCAAATAGGTCTGAGAGCTTCTGAAACCATGCTCTGGGGCTCTGCTTAAGGCCATAGATAGCCTTATGAAGTCTGCACACCTTGGAACACTCCCCCTCAACAGCAAAACCAGGTGGTCGTTGCATGTAGACTTCCTCCTGTAAGTCACCATATAGGAACGCATTCTTCACATCCAATTGATATAGTGTCCACTTACGAGTAACAGCAACAGACAGCAAGATCCGTAGGGTATAATGACGGGCTACTGGCGAGAATGTATCAAGATAGTCTACCCTGTATGTTTGTGTAAAGCCACAAGCAACAAGGCGAGCCTTGTATCTATCAATACTGCCATCCGCATTCTGCTTGATTGTAAATACCCACTTGCAGCTCACTGGGGACACATCTGCAGGTATAGGAACTAGACTCCAAGTTCCTCTAGATTGAAGAGCTGCCATTTCTTCCTCCATTGCTTGACGCCATCTACTGTCCTTCAGAGCGTCTTGGTAATTCCGTGAAATATCTACAGCTGACAAGGCCACCACAAAGTTCTTGAAGTCCCCAGATAGTCGTTCAAATGACACAGAAGCTGCCAAAGGATATGTAGCGCAACTCCTCTTCGATTTGTGTATAGCAATAGGAACATCTAAATCAACCGTGTCCTCATCTGCCCTCTGCAACACATCCTGCTCAGAAACATCGTTAGATCCATCACGAGTAATATCTTCAGAACATACCTTAGGCGAGCTAGGTGATGAGTCTTGACCATGAGCTGGAGGAGGCCTGCGGGTATAATGAAAAGGTAGTGGTGAAACAGGAATAGAAGGTAGAGGAGCTGGTGGTGATGGTGGTGGTGGTGGCACATAGATGGCATCGGTAATAGGTGGAGGTAGCTGCTGATCACCTGAGGATGAGATATACATTACGGACTAAAAAAATGTAACATCTGCACTAACAATATATCGCCTGCGCAATGGATCAAAACACTTGTACCCCTTTTGAGTTTGGAGTACCCAACAAACACACACTTGACAACCCTAGGAGAGAGCTTGTCAGTACCTGGAGACAACTGGTGGACAAAGGCAACCGAACCAAACACACGAGGAGTAAGGGAAAACAGATCCTTACCAGGAAAGATAAGGGAGAAAGGAATATGTTCACCTAAGACAGAGGACGGCATACGATTTATTAGGTAGCATGCTGTGAGAACCGCGTCACCCCAGTAAGAATAAGGAGCATGACTCCGTATAAGAAGGGACCTGGTGACTAGTAAGTGGTGATGTTTCCTTTCAGCGATCCCATTTTGTTGAGAGGTATAAGCACAAGATGTCTGATGGATAATCCCTTGGGATGAGTACTAATTGGCTAGGACATGAGTACACAATTCCAGGGCATTATATGAGAAAACATTACGAATTTCATTAAGAAAATGGATAATAATATTCCCTGCTTCAGATTTATTTTTCAACAAAAATACCCATGACACACGAGAGAAGTCATGCACAATAACTATATAAAATCTGTGTCCCTGATGATCAGGAACACGACTCGGACCCCAGATATCAATATGAAATAACTCAAACGTGGAGGTACTACTCCGACCCGAACGACTGGGAAAGGTAGACCGGTGATGCTTTCCCAACTGACAAGCCTCACATTGGATGGATGTGTGAGGCAGACCTTGGGGTAACACACGACGCAACTTCTGAAGCGGTAGATGTCCAAAGCGCAGATGCCACAGCAGAGGAGATACGGGTCCAATAGGTAGGGATGAGGTTCCAGCAAAAGGAGTCTGGTTGAGGCGATAGAGGCCTCCTTGCTCATAGCCACGACTAATCACGTTGCCCATAAGGATGTCCTGAAAAATAAGAGAAGATGGATCAAAGATTGCCCGACATTGTAAATCCTTTGTAATCTGATTGATTGATAATAAATTCATTGAAAAACCAGGCGCATGTAACACATTCTTGAGCTGCATAGAAGATGTCAATCTAATCTCCCCCTGACCAGTAATTGGGGAATGTCTACCATTGGCAATGACCACTGTTCGGCCTGGAGGAGTCTGAGAATATCCTGTAAGTAAACTCTAATCGCCACATAGATGATGTGTAGCGCCCGAGTCCATAATCCAAGGTAATGTATCTGATCTACTACTGGTAAATGCAAGTATGCTACCTGATGCACTGGTAGACGTAGAGGCAGATGCAGCAGCATCAGATTGACTCTCAATAGTGGGTGCTGGGCCAGATGGAGGAATAATGCCCCTTAGACGGGCAACTAGATCATCGAACCGCTGATACAAAGTGGCAGCAGATGGAGGCTCTATCTGCTCAGCGACTCATGCAGATGCAAGAAATCCATGCTTAGAGTAGCATGTGTCTTCATTGTGTCCGGCGCGAGGGCAGTAGGTACATGTTGGCCGAGTGCGGCCTCCTCTGCCACGAGGTCCACGTCCACGGGTCTGATGATGAAATCCACAGCCCCTGTTGGCGGCCATGGCTGAAGCATTCTGATTCGTGGCCGTAGAAGGGACGGTGATACGGCTTAGTCAGCGGAAGGCTTCCTCCATGGGAGGAATAGTAGAGTCGGCCAAGATCTGGGATCGTGCCGCCTCATACTCTGGATCAAATGCAGCAAGGAAAACGCCCACCATAGTCGCATTCCGGTATGTCTTCTGTTGCTCTAGCGTGGCTGTCAGGGGCATGAAGCTGTATAGCTTCTCGAACATCCCTCGCAGGGATGTGTAGAGTGAATGTAGAGGGCGACAATTTTGCTTTATAGTGGATATATCATGCTGAATCTGCAGATTCTTTGTCTCATTCTTCGCTTGAGAATATGATGCCGCCAGAATATCCCACATGTCTTTGGCCGTGGGCTGATGGAGAATATCGTTGGCAATCTCGATTGTCAAAGTTCCAGATAACCAGACTTTGGCGTATGCATCATCGGCCTCCCATGAGGCATTGGATCCAGTCTTCTCAGCAGGCTCTTTTTCGGTAAGAATGTGCTTCTTACCAGTTGACTTCATCATACTCATGAACTGCATCGCCCACAGTTCATAGTTCGTACCGTCCATCTTTACGATAGGCGTTGGACCACGAAAGGCGCCAAAAGATGGAATATCCGCCTTGCTTTCTGACATACTGGAAACCGAAGACTGGAGCGATGAACTGAAGATAAGAGTCGTCTACACGAACATAGACGGGTTTAGTTGCATGTGTAGACTTCAAGCAACCAAACCCATTTAGTTGACGGTGTGCGCTCTAGACGGTGATTCAGGGGCACACGCACATGCGCTTTCAGGAGCGCACGCACGTGAGATGAGGCGCGCACAGAGCGCTGAGATGCGCGGTGGAGGGCACGGAGATGCGTGTTGAAAAACACACAAGGGCGCGCTGGAGCGCGCAAAAGGGCGCAAAGATGCGCGCAGGTGCAAGCGCGAGGGCGCGAGAGCGCGCAGGCGCAAGGGCGCGCTGGTGCAGGAGCGCGCAACGCACGGGAGGTGCCTATGCACTGGAGGCGCACACGCGCGGAGAGGCGGAGGCACGGAGGAGGCGCCGGCGGCGGAGAGAGTGGCTCGCGGGTGAGGGGGGTAGGAATAGGGTTAGGGTTTCAAGAACTCTGGTCTAGGACCGTCGCTCTGATACCATGTTGGGAAAAATAGAAGAAGTTGTTTATTCCATCAGCCCTAGGCTCTCTTATATAGGAGAGTAGCCTATGGGTAAATTACATAAAGCATACAACAGGAAAGAAAAATAACAGAGAAACACAAAGTAAACTAATATATGTTACATACCCAACAAATACACATTTGATAGCTCTTGGTGAGAGTTTATCACGACCAAGGGTAGAAATTTGCACAAACGCCACAGATCCAAAGACTCGAGGTGTCATGGAGAATAGGTCCTTCTCGGAAAACGCAATCAAGAAGGGAACCTTTTCTCCAATAACAGTAGACGGCATACGATTCACCAGGTAGCAAGTAGTAAGAACATCATCCCCCCAAAAAGAATGAGGGGCACGACTATGGATCAACAATGTTCGAGTGACATCAAGAAGGTGACGGTGTTTGAGTTCCGCCACACCATTTTTTTGCGAAGTGTAATTACATGAAGTTCGGTGAACAATGCCCTGTGAACTGAAAAAATCGGACAAATGTAATGTTGAAAACTCCAAAGCATTATCAGTGTGAATTACTTTGACATTGGTTGAGAAGATATTATTAACTTCAAGAATAAATTTTCGAATAACAGTACCAGCTTCAGACTTTTGTTTCAATAAAAAACCCATGATAGTCTAGAATAATCATCCATAGCAACCATATAATAATGATGGCCCTGAAGATCACGGACACGACTTGGACCCCAAATATCAAAGTGAAACAACTCAAATGATCGACTACTATGACGACTCGAACGACCTGGAAACGAAGACCGATGGCTTCCCAAGCTGACAGGATTCACAATTCAGTGCAGTGCAGGTAGATATTTGTAGTAAGACATGACACATCTTCTGCAGAGGAAGGTGGCCAAATCGAAGATGCCAAAGAAATGGAGAAACAGATCCAGAGGGAATAGTAGCAAGTCCAGCACATAGTGATATAGCAAGCTTATACAAGCCTCTCTGCTCACGACCACTTCCAATCATCCTGTCAGTCAGTATGTCCTGAAACACGAAAGTAGAAGGGTCAAAGATGGCACGACAATGTAAATCTTTAGTAAGCTGGCTAACAGACAACATGTTCATCTTAAAGTCAGGTGCATGTAAGACATTCTGAAGGCTCAAGGAAGGCATTAGAGTAATCTCCCCCTGACCAACAATGGGTAATCGAACCCCATTGGCTATGACTACAGATCGTCTTGGCGCAAGTGCTCTGTAGGTAGTAAATTGCATTCTGTCGCCACACATATGATGGGAAACCCTGGAATCTATAATCCAATCTGTCAAGTCTGAGCAAGTAAAACTGCTAAGCGCATAGTGGATACCTGAGGAGCTAGATGCCGCTATGGCAGGAGCTGCCGCTTCTGTAGAACCTGGAGAAGGAGACGTAGGTGTAGCCATCATCTCACAGAGTCTGGAGATGAAGTCATCAAAGCGAGCATCTGGGAGAGGCATTGTTGCAGCCTCGGTCTACTCCGCAACACGTGCAGTGGCTGGATATCCATGCTTGTGAAAGCATGTTTCCTCAGAGTGGCCTGGACGGTGACAGTGAGTACAGGGACCACGATGTTTGCCTCCCCCTCTACCACGAGGTCCACAACCTCGAAAATGTGACGATCCTCCTCTGCCACGGGTGACAGCCATAGCCGAAGGAGTAGGTTGTGCTGTAGACGCTGATGCACTAGTAATCCTACTCAATCTCTTATACACCTCCTCCATAGGTGGAATAGTCTCGCCAGTCAGAAGTTGAGTACGGGCTGCATCGTACTCAGGATCAAGGGAGGACAGAAATACCCCCGTCATCGTGGCATTCCGATATGACTGTTGTTGTTCCGTACTGGTTGTGATCGGCATGAAGCTATGAAATCTCTCGAACATGCCCCGCAGATGAGAGAAATGTACATGGATTGGCCTTCCATTCTGTTTGGTGGAAAAGATGTCGTATTGTAACTGAAGGATTTTGTTCTCATTCTTCGACTGCCCATATGTAGCTGCCAGTATATCCCACATAGCCTTTATTGTGGGTTGATTCACAATGTCATTAGCAATCTCTGTAGCCAGCATCCCATAGAGCCATATACGAGCATAAGCATCGTCGTGCTTCCACGTCGCATTCGCCCCAGTCTTGTCTTCAGGCTCGGATTCTATCAGTATGTGCTCCTTATTATGGCACTGCATCAAGGTTCGAAACTGCATGGACCATAGTTCATAGTTGGTCCCGTCCATCTTTATTAAGGGGTCGGGCCTTTGAAGGCACACGAAGATGTAAAGATGTCACCCTTGTTCTCTGACATGATGAAGAAGAGCAGCAGACCGACAGAGGTAAACAACTGGTCGGTCTACAGTATCGTATGAGGGATAGGTTGTATGTGTAGACTCATACAACCATCCCTAATCTCCGTTTATATTCGTTTATAGCTTACATGATTAAGATAACTTTCACTATTACCTTTCACAAAGTGATATCGTTATTCCCTTGCCTAATGAAAGATGTGTGAAATATTGCTTATATTTAGTCTCTATATCCTTCTGAGTAACAAGCACGTGTCCTTCCTCATCCTTAATGAATCTCACTTGTTTATCTTTCTTTCTTTTGCTTTGGTCAATCTAAATATGTCCTTCTGGACCTCCATAGAATCAAGCTTTTTGTACAAAAACTGACGAGTTTTTTTTTCCGGGCTTCACTTATAGGTTTTTTTTGCTTCCTTCTAAGTTGTTTTCTAGTTTATGCCAGTTAGAAAACAATCTATTCCAAAAAAACATTTCTGGGATATCGCTATAATAAGGTGGAATAATGGATTGAATTACACAAAAATCAATATGAAAATTTAAAAAAGGCCATAAATGCAAGCTGATTGAAATGAAGATACTACCAAAACTAAAAGGCAAGTATCACTGTGCATCAGCCAGACTCACCATACTCTGTTTCTAATTGTTGTTATTTAGACATGGAAAACAAAATCCTACCACAAACTAAAAAAAATAAAGAAGTAATTTGGCTTGCCTTGGGAATCACCCAGATTGATTTGAAGGCGAGAATTATGTAGCTGATGCCACTAAATGTGGATTAGAGCCTAGAGGGTAAGTTTGGACCTTTGGGTTAGGTTTGTCTTAAGTATTATTTAAAATTAGCATCAGAATTATACGAAAAAATGATCACACTCACAATAAGCAAATAAACCAGAAATCCATAAGACAATATTTGCATCGTGATAGAAAATAGTGGCTGTTAGTATTTTACTAGAAAATTTACCAGCAAATGTTACAAAAATGTAACAAATCAAGCCGCGGACAAAAGAAAACCAATACACCCATACCTGAGTTATAAGTTTTAGCTGATGAACGTAATCCTTTCCTGGAAATAGAGCTTGTCTAGTGACAATCTCACCAAGTATACACCCCACAGACCATATGTCAATAGCAGCAGTATATTCAGAGCAATTGAGAAGCAGCTCCGGAGCCCGGTACCAACGAGTTACAACATATTCTGTCATAAAATCTGTTTCAGATGTAGTTCTTGCAAGTCCAAAGTCTCCAATTTTCAGATCGCAATTTGCATTCAGAAACAAGTTGCTTGGTTTAAGATCACGGTGCAGGACACTTGCTGAATGTACATACTTCAATCCTCGCAGCAACTGGTATATGAAAAACTGCAGGCAGCTTGTACAAAATTAGATGTACACCAAGTAATATAAGATATATATAAGATGTGTAAGTACTAAAGTGTGATTAAAATCTTCCTACCACTAGCACAATTCTAATGAAGATCTTTTTAGGGTAAAAATTTGAACTCTTCTTTTTCTTAAGAAACTTGCAATATTTACCCTCTTTTTAAGGTTAGTCTTTGTACTAGCAGAATAGATGATCGTCTCCCCAGACCCCTCCCACCCCCACACCCCACGCTTTTTTTGAAGAAAATGATGACAAGTGGAGATCGATGTCATCCAAAATTTTTACAAGCATTTTCTTTAAAATAAAGGCAACACTGAACTCACATGAACAACATTTTCAACATGAGGTCCCTCCCATAAAAATGGTGTCATCCCCTTGTCTCGGATAATGGAGATTGCTCTTTCTTTTTGCCATGAGGAGCAAGCATATGACTAGGCTCAACCATTCCCAAAAATCCAAAGTTATGTGATGATCTAAGCCGCTAATTGGCAGTCGGGTTTCAATTTGTATGTTTTTTTTTTGAAACCAAAGCTTTTCGGGGGAAGCACGTCCTGGTGATCGCCCCAAATATTATTAGAATAAAAAAGGAGCGGGAAGGGAGGGAGAAAGAAGAGAGATACAGACACAGGGGATCGAGAGGATCCAACAGCACACACAACAAAAACTACAACAACAGCCAGTCACCCAGAAGACAACCAATGTGTGCTAGAACATTCTCCTTATAAAATCTTTGACCCCTGAAAATCTTAGCATTCCTAGCGAGCCACAGTGCCCAAATGCAAGCGAACGGGCAAAGCACTTCCCGTCTAGGTCGATCGGCACCCGAGCGCACGGAGGCCCAAAAAGAGTCAGCCGAGGAAGCATTGAGCCAAGAAACATTGAGGTCGGCCCAAACAGCAGCAGTTGTCGGACAAAGGAAGAATAAGTGCTCCAGAGTCTCCGCAAACTCGCCACACAGCACGCAATCCAAGGATTCAGATTCCGAGAGAAACCTCGCACATCTATCTCGAGTCAAGATCCTCCCACGCCTCAAGAGCCAAAGAAAGAAAGTCACCCTCTCCGGAAGCTTTAAGCGCCACAGCCAACCCAGATCATTGCAAAGAAGGCCCCGCTCAGTACTCAGCTGCTGAGAGATGACGTGGAAAGCCCTCCTAGACGAGAAAGGGCCGTCGCGCCAAACCCAATGGTCCCTGGAAGATGAGGAAGATGGTTTTGGCGCAGTCGAAAGGTGCTGTAGAAGCCTCAAGAAATCATCGAAACGCTCGTCGGATAGATTGCTAGTAAACTCTGGGAACCAATCGCTCCCATTCCAAGAAGATGCCACCGTCGCCCAAGAGTTCGAGGACAGCGCACAAAGGCGGGGGAAAGAAGAAGCAAGCGAGGTCTCCCCCGCCCAAGCGTCGTGCCAAAAAAGCAAAGAGCAACCATCTCCCATCGCCTGCTTGAAGCAATGGGAGAAGCGCCTAACCGCCGAAGCAACCCCTCTCCAGAAAGGGGTACCAGAGCGCACAGAGACGACATCCCGCATCATGTTCCCCCCGAAGACATCCCGCATATGGAATGCGATGGTGGTCTCGGCATTCGAAGACTTGATTTGGTTAACGACGCGCTGATGCTGAAGTGGGTCAACACGCTTTGGGGTAGCGTCATCGGATTCTTTCCTTCTATGCTGCGGGAGGTTCTTTCAATTTGTATGTTAATAACAGATGCTCAGAATCCTCCTTGCTAAAGTGATAAAAGCAACATCAAGAATCAGCCTCCAAAGCGCACCATCTTTACAATTATTTCGCAACCTATCTTTGCCACTAAAAAAACCAAAGAAAATGTCCTAGAGTTCTAAATCCTCTTTTTCACCCATGTCGTTTTCAAGAACCAGGTCAAATTGCTTTGATCCATGAATTACCCAGCCTCTGATCTGCGAATTCGTTGTTCATCCTGATTGGTTTGAGTGCCAGGGAGGCATACTGGAAAGGGTTGTAAACGACTGTGTTGCCAAGAGCATCTTGATCTCCACCATTCATTGACATTTCCTCCAATTGTGGAAGGTGAATGACAGGCTTCGACCTTGCGGCAGCTCCATTGGTGATAGCTGCAGCTTGATGATGGACTTCCCTCTAAAAAAGCAGAAATTGAGTAGGGAGTGATCAATGATGACCCAATGTCCACGGTGGAAATACAAAATGTGGAAGCAATAAATGAGAACACTTGAATTTATGTGTAACCCTGCTCGTTAAAGGGTAAAACAAAACCATGAGAGAAAACCTTGAGGTATAGGTTTTCTATTTGCTTTTTTCTTTCAATTGCTACAAGTTGTATGGAACTCTTTATATAGTCCCACCTATACGATCAAGTCTCACCACTTAGCAATATGGGACTAAACAACTCTTCACATATAAAAGTTCATATACTAGAGCATGGAAGATTTAAAACTCAACACTGACAAGCCAAGTACATAATTTGAAGGCAATTCAGGATAGAAACTGCATCTTCTCATGATTATAATGTAGAGAATCGACAATTGTTGTTGATAAGATTTTAAATGCTCTAGATATGAAAGGCTGAATTGGGAGTACAACAAAGACCTCTTTAACTAATACCATCATATGAAGAACTGAACAATGGGCCTCCATCGTGAAGCCGTTGAAATGGGTCTCTCTCAAAGAGAGCCTCGAACTAAGCCTCTCCCATCGATTGGCTGAGAAAATGGGGTCTTTCCTTTTAAGACCTAATGGATCTCTCCATTCCGGGTCTCTTTGTCATGCATGGTTCACATTCAGATTCTAAGCCAAATAAATGAGTATAAGAACCCTTCAACAAAAGGTCACATATGTGAACCTCGTATAAATCGTGGAGGTGTTCACTAACAATCCTATCTCCCATCCCTGTATGGGGGATAGAAAATACGTTAAATTTTCATACCCGCCCGTTCTTCATTCTCATCTTTTGACATCTGTTTTTTCTTGTTTTTTCATTCACCATGGCTTCTTCCAACCATTTTTTCTCCGTCATCCCTTTTTTAGAACAACCAACAGCTTCCTCTTTTTTGCAGTTGCTCCTTTTTTCACACGCTTTAATTTTTGTCAATTTGTGTTTTTTACACCAGGGGCTTAGCCTTGTTTGGACTTAAACAATCAAATGAATGATAAATAGGGGGATAATTCAGGTCCAAACCCATAAGTACACCCGTCATCCTCCATCTTTGACGACAATAACAAGGGTTCCACCACAGGAACCCATCGGCAATGGGCACCACATCTTTCCATTGTGTCGTGCATGCTCCACCTTCCCCAGTGTCATTGACACACACAACCTTAGCTCTCGTATTATCGATTTTGATCACAATCTTAATCCTCTCCGTTGACACCAGCTTGGCTCCTCATCATGCCACAGAGAGAAACGAGAACATCGATGCTCTCTTTGTCTCGTGCCCTATGTCAATCTTCAGTCTATTAACAGATCTTTATCTCCATCATCGATATGTATTGCCAAGTGCTCTTAGATGGTCCTCGCTTGTGCACTTCCATCACTTGCCACTAATCATGGTAAAGTTAACATAGATTTGAGGTTCTACTTCCTGCTCAACAGTATCACCACTTCAAGATTCTCATGTCGTGTGTGCTATACCTTTCAAACTTCACATGGGCAATCATCGCCACCGTATCCATTAACATGGATTTACCAGGCCACATTATTGCTCATCATCGAAGGGAGAGGACACGTCCATCAACCTCATAGCATTAGGCTACCTTTGACGGATATGGTAAGATCCTTAAGTGCATCACGGAAGCGTGAGAATCGCATCGTATGCGATCAGGAGTGACTAGTCGCACTAGTAGCTTGAGGCAGCGGAAATTAAAATTTTTTTATGCGATGAAACCACATGATCCAAGAACACTTCTCGGATCGTTTCATCTAAACCACAAACAAGTATTAGGGTTACCTCTTGAAATGTGGTTGTGAACGAGTCTCTAAACTAAGAGACCTACAAAAAATACCGGAGCCAACTTATCATCCTCCCAAACATACTTAAGGCAAGCATCACGGCTAGAGGTCAACGTAAGGAGTTGCAGATAGCAGATTTGTAAAGATCCGAACTTGTCCAGCCATCCAACCAAATTTTGAAGGAAGAACCATCACCTACAATTGGCTTGACGTGAGCACATAGGTCAGGGAGCCCATCACAGACAGCTTTCCATAAAGTTGTAGGGAAACGATGTACATGCATAGGAGTGTAAGCACTCTAGGGGATAGATTACAACTTTATAACCAATATGCACACAAGGTCTAAGCTACAACCACATATCATGGCCACTCAATTAAGAAGAAGGACCTTATTCACATCTTCGAGCTTGTGAACACCCATCCCCCTGATCTAAAGGAAAAGTAATGGTGTCCCAAGCAATCAAAGGAACTCCACCAGATGTGACATATGAGGGACTCCAAATGAATTTCCTCACGCATGCTTTAAGTCGCCTTCAGACGCCCACAAGCAAGATATGTGCGGATTGAAGAAAATCAGAATTGACACCAGGACTGTCTTCATTAGGATCAAACACCCCCTTCTAGACAGATACTTCACCTTTCGCCCTTTCAACTTACGTTCAAGCCATTCAATCATAGGAAATCACAGTCTGAGTGCTTCAACCTCCTAGAGGTGTGAGGTAAGCCTAAGTAGCGGGAAGCATCCTGCGGTGTTGAAATGATCGCCACACATTCAGAAATCTCCCAGATGTGAATAATGTGAATGAGAATCATGTTATTTGGGCGCATGAGAAGATTCATCTTGGATAATTGAATGTGATTTAATTATCAAAGATAAGATTAATGTGAATATCTATATCCATAATAATCATGAATATAATAAATATTATTTATAATATATTGGAAGTCATTTCTCAATTTTTTCCCTATCAGTGCTCTCAGGGGGTTGGATAGGTTACCTATCTCTTTTCCGTATGCCGCTCTACGAGCAGAGCGAGAGAACAAAGTGTGTTGTGGTGATGTTGGAATTTTCACCTATTTGAATCTATTTAGTGATTAGTCTGCTAGTTTCTTTGATTCCATGAGATTTAATTGTAAATATAATTACAATTATATGTTGTTGTTAATTGGATTCACAACAAACAATTAATTGTAAATTTGAGTTACATATTATGTTGGATATATGAATATGATTCATATTTATCAATAACATGATTGATGTTTTCACATATTTAATTTGAATTTTGTGAAGATAAAAGCAATAATAGTTGTTGTATTTTAATATATATATATATAATAAAATATATTAAGGAAGGCAAAATACCAACAAAGGAGGATGTCCACCATGACAATTACAAAAGGGGACGACCAACCTTTTTGGGGTGGTGGTTGCCTCCCTTATTATATATATTTTATAATTAAAATTAAATGAATTAATTATTATCATGAGAAAGGAATATAATTAATTTATTTTAATTAAATTAGTTGTTGCAATTTTGTAGCAATAAATCATGGTCACTGATTAATAACCTCTTAATCTAAGCAGTTGGATTAAGACGACATGTGGATTGAGATCCATGTACATCCAACTACTATAAAAGGAAGGGTAGCCCTTACCTTTTAGATCATCGTCATATCAAGAGGAATTAAACTCTCTTCATATCTCTCATAGTCGCCGCCTTTCCCTTTATCAATATTGTGGCCATCACATATTGACTTAGAGAAACTCGTAGTCATTGAGACGTTGACTTGCTACCGGATTGACTACTCGTGGATCTCCGTCTCCTTCGGTGCATCTCGATCATGAAAAGATGCCGAATCTCGTGAGATAAGGAGATTAACCGCTCGAATCATCAACATGGATTGTGAGGAGCACGTGTTTCATCAATGCGCTCGCAAACGTCTCCTTCGTTGAATCAGACTTGAGAGACAAGATCTCTTCGTTTAGATATTCGATCGCAACCACGCTTCAAGAAGTAACCCTAATACACATTTGTAGCTTGGATGAAACGATCCGAGAAGTGTTCTTGGATCATTTGTTTCATCGTTCAATTTTTTTTAAAATTCAGCAGCTCCGAGCAACTAGTATGACCAGTCACTCTCGATTGCATATGATGCAATCACCACGCTTTCGTGATGCGCTTAAGGTTCTTCCCATAACCTTCAAGTGGTATCAAAGCCATAGAGTCAGAGGTTTCAGATATGATCCATAAACCTAAGATGACATGGGCATTTTTGGTTGTGCAGATTTTCATCGCATTTTGTTCCCATAACCATATACTGTGTGATTTTTTTCGCCCTTTTTTAATTGCTTTAAAACGTGAGTTTGTCATTAGATTATGATCCCCATCTTATTAGCGACTCATAGGACTTGAGTTTGTGTGATTTGGAATCTGTTTGTTCAAGTTATGACCATTTTAATGGACACGTGTCCACTATTATGGTAGGAATGGTATTTTAGAACGTAATCAGGAGATAACCACGGTTTTAAAATGCCTATAAATGCATGTATATCACTTGGATTTTGTTGCAAATCAAATTAGCAAACCAAAGGAATTCAGTTCGCTTGATTTGGAGTTTATTTGCTCAAGATTTATAAAATTTAGTAAATATGTGTCACTAATGAAAACTTAACAACTCTGAACAAGAATCATGTCATT
This sequence comes from Ottelia alismoides, assembly GCA_037367405.1. Lineage (NCBI taxonomy): Eukaryota > Viridiplantae > Streptophyta > Magnoliopsida > Alismatales > Hydrocharitaceae > Ottelia > Ottelia alismoides. The sequence continues at coordinate 223,137 of JAZKJV010005783.1, read as the reverse complement.
GTCATTCAATTAATTCATGAAAATTAATAGTTAATCTCATGAAATAATTATTTGTTAAATGTTTATGAAATATTTAATAATAATTATTATTTTTGAATGACGATAACCAACATCATAAGATAATTGATCTTGATCAATTTGATTATAATGAACTTTCCAACGAACATTGATACTTTTGCGTCGTAAGCATTCTGTCTTGTGCGTACTGGTCATAACAACAGGTAAGGAAAGCATAATGTTTGAAATGATCACGATGTATTTTTTTAATTAATAAAATTTGAATAATATGTATTTTTTATATTATACCGTCCTTCAAGTAACAATCAAGATGGTTTATTGGTAATTCGAATCAGACTAATAATTGATTTAATATGATTAAATGAATTATATGCAATTAAACACTATTATGAGTAGAGTAGTATTTCCTTGAAAAATTAATTATGCGAATATGAGTCATAACGATTAATTAGAATTTGAACATGATATGGAGGATCACATAAGTGACATCCATGGTTTCCGTTAAAGAGAAGGGTCTCGTCGTCATGGTTTGTATGTAGGAGACGCTTGTCCAAAGTGACAACTCTTGCATACAAGCGCACATGGATCGGGCTCTTTGCTTCTCGAAAGAGTAAGGTTGTATGCGTAGTTACCCCAATATCGATTCCTCGTATTATTGGGGAGATATTGAATTGTGCATAGCGAGTACTATTCATGTTGATGGTTGGTTCAATTAACGACGGGTCAACATCACCTTATGGGTGAAGGCTCAGGTGTAAAAGACCGAATTGGGAAATGCAAGTTGGACTTGCAAGGCAAATTGAGTTCCCGCTTCTTTTTATCCAAGTTATAAGTTCTCATATTATTGGGATGTAACAAAGGTAAGAAGGATATCCCAGATCTTACTTGAAATATAATGGTAAGTATATCTTTTACTTTGAAAGTGAATAAGGGAATGAACTTTGAGAGTTGATAAGGCAATACAACTTTGATATAAAAATCCTAAATCAAAGTAAAATATGTATTTATGCAAATTATCTTATTTCAGATAACCTACTTTAAACCCACTCCAAACTATACTAAATAATAATCAGTAAATATCATGGATTGGATTCATGATCAAGATATTGTACTTGTAGTTGGACACATAATGTATATGGTTGCAAAATGCAAGTTTCCTCATAATAATGAGGAATGACTATTAAATAAACAATAAGGCAACAAACTTGGGTTTGTATGTCCCTATAGTCTTAATCTCGTCGAATGTGCTTTGGAAGTATCATGTCGATGATGATCGTAATTATAAAAAATCCTTATAAAATCTAACAAGATGTTTTGGCATACATATGTGCTCTCACACTTAATCATGAATGGCATGGTTCACTGCATTATGAAGACTGGTGGCTCGATAAGAGATAATGTACTCAAAATGTTGGAGTACTTGCCTGAACCAAAAGTCTTTAAGAGTTAAGATGGATGTAGATACGATGAGTGTCATCATTCTACTGTCTATACTCAAGTCATACATGAAGATTCGTAATATTCATATTGTATGAATTGAATGGAGCATGTATAAATATTGAATACTCTTATATTGAAAATTTTTGAGTTCAACATAAGAGATCCTTTGTCTTAAGCAATGGTTGTTTATAGATGAGGGGCGCACAATGGAAGCATGGGTCTGACCCAAGTAAGAAGGAAAGTCAAAGAATTGGTTGTACTTCTGTGACTTCCGTATAACATCCAAAGAGTTGAATGAATGTTAATACTGCAATAAGCTGATGTAATGATAGTACGATTATCTAGACTATCTAAGATCCTTAGAGAAGGATCCGAATAGTACACAACAACAACAATAAATCCTTTTTCCCACAATTAAGTAGGGTCAGCTATATGGATTATTTGCCTCCATTCAGATATATCTTGGGTCAATCCCGGGCTTATATCCAAAAAACTAAGATCCCTTCGTATAGTCTCTTTCCAACACTTATTGGGCCGTCCTTGCCCTCTCTTAGCTGGCTCAACATCCCAACACTCGCATCTCCTAACTGATGTATCAATTGATCTTCTTTACAAATGACCAAACCATCTTAAGCGATTTTCTCGTATCTTATCCTCGATCAGAGCTACACCAACTTTCTTTCAAATTGTGAGGATCCAGATAGTGCATCCGAATATTATACAACTACATATAATCATTGAAATTGACTTGCTTATTGGATAAGATCAACGTCTAAAATTGTATCTCATTCTTCTAATAACACTTGCAATTGGTTGCATATGTTTTAGAAGACTAGAAAATTTGATCTTAAGGTTTAATAGTCATCCACATTGATATTGATGCAATTGTTACAACAATCCCTATTGGATAGATAGACTTCATATTTTCAGTGGAAAACCCTTGGTCTTAGATAATGTCTTTATGACCTAGATATTAGAAGACACTCAGTGTTTATTTCTAAATGTTGGAAATAAACATGAATATTGGAATAGACATGTCATAAAGAGTTATGATGGATACATTTCATATAGTAATCTAACATATGGAGGACTCTACTAAATTAGAAATTTAATGAATGGTTCATTAACATTTATAAATACTGAAAATTAAACCTTAAAAGATCAATAGGAGGATGAAGATCATTTGACAATGATCCAGCATCAAGCCTTGGACATAAATCTGTTGATGAGATCAATAGACTAGTAAGAGATGAAACTTTAGAGTGTCTAAAATTTCAAATCTTACATACTTGTGAATATTTTATTCAAAGTAGAAATTGTCCAATACACCTTTCTCTAGGAATGGTGTAAGATGCCAAGGTATTCAAGATCACATATATATTCGTATACTGGATCATCTATATAATAATGAACATTAATGATATGTGATATCTGTAGAGGTTTACGTTATGTTATGATGTACCGTTACGTATTTCTTATTTACCTCATGTACGTCTATGTAATTTACCCAAGGTTTTCTCTCTATATAAGAGACCCTGGGGCTCTATGGAATAAAACAACTGAGTATTTTTTACTCTGACATGGTATCAGAGCCAAAACCCTAATCTAGGGTTTTTTCTTTCCACCGCCCCCTCCCGACTCCTCCCCTCTCCTGTCGTCGCCCACAGCCGAGGCCTCCGCCGTCGCCTTCTGCTTCAGTCGCGACCCTCTTCCACCGCCGAGGCCTCCCTCTCCCGCCGGGGCTGATGTAGCCCTCCCTCGGGCTCCTCTTTCTCGTCGGTCGGCACTTCTTCATCTATGGGTTCAAGTGCATAAAGTCTACATATGCACTTGAATCCAATCCCGTCTTTGTAGACAAACGTTCCTTTGTCTATCATCCCAAGGTCTTCTTTTCCGACAACATGTCAGACCAAAAGGTTGACATGCCCTCCATAGGTGCCTTTAAAGGTTCGTCACCAATAGTCAAAATGGACAGGACGAACTACGAACTCTAGGCTATGCAGTTCCTGAGTCTTATGAAGTCATGTGGTAAGAAGCACATTCTTACCGAAGATGAGCCGGCAGAGAAGACGGGGATATATACCTCATGGGAGGCTGATGATGCGTATGCCAAGGTCTGGCTGTCAGGGACGCTTTCGATGGAGATTGCCAATGACGTCCTTCATCAACCCACCGCCAAGGCGATGTGGGATATTCTGGCTACTATATATTCTCAAGTGCGGAACGAGACTAAGATGTTGCATTTGCATCATGATATTTTTACCATGAAGCAAAATGGGAGGCCTCTTCACTCTCTGTATATGTCCCTACGAGGGATGTTCGAGAAATTATATAGCACCATCCCGCTTACAGCCACCCCAAAGGAGCAGAAGACGTTTCGCAATGCCACTATGGTAGGCGTATTACTTGTTGCCCTTGATCTGGAGTACGAGGCGGCCCGCTCTCAGATCCTCGCCGACGCCACTATTCCTCCGATGGAGGAAGTCTACAGGAGGCACAGTTATATCTCTGTTTCCTCCAGCGCAGCTACTCCACCTCCTTCAGCAATGGCGGTTTCCAGAGGATGAGGTAGTTCGTCTTCATTTCATGGCCGTGGAGGTAGCGCACGTGGTCGAGGAGGTCGTATGCGTTCAATGCGCTCCTTCTGTCGTCCCACTGATCATTCCGAGGATACATGCTATTCCAAGCATGGATTTCCTCCTTCGGCACGTGTAGATGATCATGTTCAGACTCCGTCAGCATCTATTCCAGATCACAGGTTCGAGGAGCTTGTGGCACGGCTTCGCGACATTATGCCACAATCATCGTCAGAGGCTGCTGATAAATCGGATGTTGCGGCTTCTGCGTCAGCTAGTACCTCTGCTACCGCCAGTACCTCAGGTAGAACTTCTGCCTTTCGTCATAACCACGATCTATCAGGTTGGATTGTCGACTCTGGAGCCACCCATCATCTCTGCCGTGACAGAGATATACTAAAGTCCTACAGGGATATTCAGTCTCGTCGTTCCGTGCTCATAGCTGATGGCACTCATTCCCCTATTGTGGGTTAGGGGGAGACTTCCTTATTACCCTCCATGCACTTACAGAATGTTTTAAATGCACCTGAGTTCTCCATGAATTTATTATCAATTAGTCAGATTACAAAAGATTTGCACTGTCGTGCTATATTTGACCCATCTTCTGTCATTTTTCAGGACATACTAACGGGCAGGGTGATTGGCTGTGGTTCTGAGCATAATGGCCTCTATCATCTTGTACGGAATTCCTATGCTGGCGTCTCACTTCACTCTCAGGGATCCGTTTCTCCGTATACATGACATCTTCGCTTTGGTCACCTTCCGCTCCAAAAGATGTGTCACCTCCTGCCACAGATCTCTCCGAATTCTTCATTTCGTTGTGAAGCTTGTCAGTTAGGGAAGCATCATCGTTCTAGCTTCTCTGGTCATCAGAGTCGGAGCAGTAGTTCCCCGTTTGAGTTATTTCATATAGATATTTGGGGTCCTAGTCGTGTCCCTGATCATCAGGGACACAGGTTTTATCTCGTTGTGATTGATGATTTCTCTCGTGTCTGTTGGACTTTTCTTCTTAAAAATAAATCTGAAGCAGGAAGTGTTATCAAAAATCTTATCAATGAAGTGCAGAATGTTTTTTCTTCTACTGTTAAATACGTGCGCACGGATAATGCATTGGAATTCTGCACTCGTTCTCTTGCTCAGTTTCTTTCCTCTAAGGGCTCACCAAACTACATGTGCTTACACATCTCAACAAAATGGTGTCGCGGAGAGGAAACATCGACACTTTCTTGATATTGCTCGCACATTACTTATTCAAAGTTGTGCACCATTAGCTTTTTGGGGAGATGCTATACTTACAACATGCTATCTGGTTAATCGTATGCCTTCTTCCGTTCTTGAGGAAAAAGCTCCAATCTCTTTCTCTTTCCTGATAAGGACTTGTTTTCACTTACCTCTCGTGTCTTTGGAACAGTCGCCTTTGTTCACCGCTTATCTCCAGGACTTGACAAGCTCTCTCGTAGAGCTATTAAGTGCGTATTTGTAGGTTACTCTCGGACACAAAAAGGATATCGTTGCTATGACCCTAATAACGACAAGTACTATGTTAGTGCTGACGTTACATTTTTTGAGCCAGTTATGTACTTCTCCCCTGCAGGTGACAGGTTGGTTTCCTCCACATCTCCAGATGATAATGTCTATGTTCCTCTACCTCCAAGTCTGGGTCAATCTGAGTCCACTACACCTCCACCACCACTGCCGCCTCCATATCATCCCATTCCACCATTCCCTAAGTTCTACACAAGGCGGTCAGGGCCTGCTCAAGCTACACGTCAACCATCCAGCACGCCTCAGGTATGCTCTGATGCTATCATTAATGATGGGTTAGATAATATACCGGTGCAGGAATCTTTGCTACAGGGGGAGAATCCACCAGTCAGTACAGTGGATAATGATCTTGATCGTCCTATTGCACATAGGAAGCAGAAGAGGCAATGCATGTCCTATCCTCTTGCATCTCAGGTGTCTTTTCATTGTCTTACCGGTGATTTCCAGAGGTTTGCAGCAGCTGTCTCGACGGTTGAGATCCCACGGACTTATCAAGAGGCCATGAAGATTGATTGTTGGCGTTTAGCTATGGAGGAGGAGATGTGTGCTTTACAGTCTTGAGGGACTTGGTCCCTAGTTCCTATTCCTCCTGGTGCTTCTATGGTTAGTAGCAAGTGGGTGTTCACAGTTAAATATCATGCAGATGGCCGTCTAGATCGGTACAAGGCCAGACTTGTTGCACGGGGCTTCACCCAAACCTATGGGGTCGACTATTTGGATACATATTCACCAGTGGTTCGACACTCGACGCTTCGCATTCTACTAACTGTTGCTGTGGTACGTGATTGACCCATTTTCCAACTTGATGTCAAGAATGCATTCTTGTATGGTGATCTACAGGAGGAAGCATGAGGCAGCCACCGGGGTTTACTGCTGAGGGGGAGACTCACATGGTGTGTAGACTTCATAAGGCAATCTATGGCCTTAAGCAAAGTCCAAGGGCATGGTTCCAGAAGCTTTCCAAGATGATTGAACGACAGGGGTCAAAAGATCAAATACGGACCACTCGTTGTTTATCCAAAGACTCCTAGAGGTACAATTGTCGTCATGGTATATGTTGATGATATTCTGGTTACAGGAGATGATGCTCAGGGAATCGAGATGACTAAATTTCTTTTAAGAAGTCAGTTTATTATCGAAGGGATCTAGGTACAATACGATATTTTCTGGGGATAGAGTTTGCGAGAATGCACAAGAAATGGTAATTGTTAGAGTAATACTCTGATGTGTTATTCCATAGAGCCCTCGGGTCTCTTATATAGGGAGAAAACCCTTAGGTAAATTACAGAGTCTTACAATATATAAATAGAAAATACGAAACAGTAAACGTAACATATATAAGTCTCTACACTCCCCCTCAAGATGAAGCATAGATATCTATCATGCTCAGCTTGGAAGAACATCTCTGGAAAGGTCCTCTGAGCAGTGGCTTGGTGAATATGTCAGCAGTCTGATCCTCTGAACTGACATGAGAAGTGGAAATGAAGCCCTTCTGAATCATGTCTCTAGTATAATGACAATCCACCTCGATGTGCTTTGTTCTCTCATGAAAAGCTGGATTATTGGCAATAAACAATGCTGCCTGATTGTCACATTGGAGATTCATAGGCAAGGGGACATCTACAGTCAAATCTTCTAAGACTGCTCTAACCCACATCATTTCTGCAGTTGCTTGTGCCATGGCTCTGTACTCGGATTCAGCACTGGACCTCGCCACAACAGTCTGTTTCCTTGCTTTTCCAAGAAACTAAAGAGCTTCATATGAAGATAGCAAATCCAGAAGTAGATTTACGATCCCTTGGACATCCTGCATAATCTGCATCTGCACAAGCTGAAAGAGACAGATCCGTATCTTTCCTAAATAGCAAACCCTGTGCCTGGGGAAGACTTCAGATATCTCAATATCATATACAAGGCATCCATATGAACTTGCCTTGGCTGCTCCACAAATTGACTCAGCCGGTTTACTGCAAAGGCAATATCCGGTCGAGTTATAGTAATATATAAGAGCTTACCCACCATCTCTTTGTACCTTCTTTTGTCCACCTCCTCGGTATCATCGTCGTACAACTTCATGCTTGGGTCCATAGGTGTACTTGAAGGTCTGCATCCAGTCATTCCTGTTTCAACTAGCAAGTCTGTGACATATTTTCTGAGTCATCACCATTCCTTGTGCATTTCTTGCAAACTCTATCCCCAGAAAATATCGTATCGTGCCCAGATCCTTCGTAATGAACTGGTTTCCCAACATGGACTTGGTTAACTCAATCCCCTGAGCATCATCTCCTGTGACCAAGATGTCATCAACATATATCATGACAACAACTGTACTCTAGGGGTCTTCTGGATGAACAATGAATGGTCCGCATTTGATCTCCTGAACCCTGTTGTTCAATTAGCTGAGAAAGCTTCTAGAACCATGCTCGGGGACTCTGTTTGGGGCCATAGATAGCCTTATGAAGTCTGCACGCCATCTGAGTCTCCCCCTCAGCAGCAAACCCTAATGGCTGCAGCATGTAGACTTCCTCCTGCAGGTCTCCATATAAGAAAGCATTCTTGACATCAAGCTGAAAAATGACCCAGTTACGTACCACAGCAACAAATAGGAGGATGCGAAGAGTGGGAATGTCTAGCCACTGGTGAAAAAGTATCCAAATAATCTACCCCATACGTCTGGGGTAAATCCTCTTGCCACACATCTTGCCTTGTATCTGTCGAGACGTCCATCCGCATGATATTTCACCGTAACACCCACTTGCAACTCACAACGGAGGCACCTGGAGGAATGGGGACAAGAGACCAAGTCCCTCGAGACTGCAAGGCACGCATCTCCTCTTCCATGGCTAGACGCCAGCAATCAATCTTCATGGCATCTTGGTAGGTCCGTGGAATGTCAACGGACGAGACAACAGCTGTAAACTTCTGGAAATCCCCAGAGAGACGATGAAATGAGACTTGGGAGGCAAGAGGATATGAAGCGCATTGTCTCCGCTGCTTCCTGTGAGCAATGGCCGATCCAGATCATCCGTCACAGTGTCCACCGGTTCATCATCCTCCTGTAGTAAAGGCTCCTGTACTGGTGCATTATTTAACCCATCATTAGCGATAACATCAGAGCATACCTGAGGCGTGTTGGATGGTTGACATGTAGCTTGAGCAGGGCCTGTCCGCCTTGTATAGAACTTAGAAAATGGTACAATTGGAGGTGGTGGTGGTGGTGGTGGTGGAGTATAGGATGGACCCAGGCTTGGAGGTGGAGGCACATAGACACTAGAATCCGTGGACGTGGAGGAGACCAATCTGTCACCTGCAGAGGAGAAATACATGACGGGTTCGAAAAATGTAACATCAGCGCTCACATAGTACTTGTCATGAAGGGGGTCATAGCAACGATATCCTTTCTGTGTCCTGGAGTAGCCCACAAAAACACACTTGATAGCCCTAGGAGATAGCTTATCAAGTCCTGGAGACAAGCGGTGGACAAACGCAACAATGCCAAAAACCCGAGGTGTAAGAGTAAACAAATCTTTGTCAGGAAAGAGAACAGATATAGGAGACTTTTCCCCAAGAACAGTTGTAGGCATGCGGTTGACCAGATAGCATGTTGTAAGTATAGCATCCCCCCAAAAGGATAATGGGGCACAACTCTGAATAAGTAATGTGCGAGCAATATCAAGGAAATGGCGATGTTTCCGTTCTGCAACCCCATTTTTGTTGAGATGTGTACGCACATGTGGTTTGATGGATAATGCCTTTAGAAGAAAGAAAACTAGCAAGAGAACGAGTGCAGAATTCCAATGCATTGTCAGTACGCACATACTTAACAGTAGACGAAAAAACATTTTGAACTTCATTGATAAGATTTTGAATAACACTTCCTGCTTCGGATTTATTTTTAAGAAGAAAGGTCCAGGACACTCTAGAAAAATCATCGACCACGACTAAATAAAACCTGTGCCCCTGATGATCTGGGACACGACTGGGACCCCATATATCTATGTGAAATAACTCAAATGGGGAGCGACTGCTCCGACTCTGACGACTGGGGAAGCTGGACCGATGGTGCTTCCCTAACTGACAAGCTTCACAACGAAAGGATAAACTTGGAGAAATCTGAGGCAGGAGGTGGCGCATTTTCTGTAGTGGCAGGTGACCGAACCGAAGATGCCAGGTATACGGAGACACGGAGCCCTGGGAATGTAGTGAGACGCCAGCATAAGAGTTCCGTACAAGACGATAGAGGCCATATGCTCAGAACCACAACCAATCACCCTGCCCGTTAGTATGTCCTGAAAAATAACAGACGATGGGTCAAAAAATAGCACGACAGTGCAAATCTCGTGTAATCTGACTAATGGATAAGAGATTCATAGAGAATTCTGGTGCATGTAAAACATTCTGTAAGTGCATAGAAGGCAGCAAATCCGTCTCCCCCTGACCGATGATAGGGGAATGAGTGCCATCAGCAATGAGTACAGAGCGACCAGGCTGGACAGCTCTATAGGACTGCAGAACATCTTTCTCACGACAGAGATGATGGGTGGTTCCAGAATCAACAATCCATCCTGTGAGATCATGGTTATGATCATGGAAGGCCGTATCCCGATATATCGGCGATATATCGGCATCGACAGGTCACCGATATATCGCCGATATGTTCGATATCGGGTATCGACACGCAAAAAAGGCGAGCTGAATCCCGATGTCGGCGATATGGCATCGATATATCGTCGATATATCGGCGATATATCGGTATCGACATGGTACCGATATCGATATGTCCTTCCATGGTTATGATATGAGACGAAAGGACTACCTGAGGCATTGGCTTGAGGCAGATGTACTAGCTGATGCAAAGGCCGCAACATTAGACGCATCAGCACCCTCTGATGAAGACTGTGGCATGATATCACGAAGCCGTGCCACTAGCTCCTCGAACCTGTGATCGGGAGTAGATGCTGGTGGACCTTGAACATGATCAGCGACACGTGCAGAAGGAGGGAAGGCCATGCTTGGAATAGCATGTATCCTCCGAATGACCAGTACGACGACAGAATGAGCACGTAGAGCGTATGCGACCTCCACGACCACGTCCACCACTTCCTCTGCCACGAAATGAGGAGGAACTACCTCGTCCTCTGGAGACAGCCATGCCGAGGGAGGTGTAGTCGTTGTATTTGATGGAACTGGTACACGACTGAAGTCGTCTGTAGACTTCTTCCATCGGTGGAATAGTGGGATCGGCAAGGATCTGAGAGCGTGCTGCCTCATATTCAGGATCGAGGGCAGCAAGTAAGACGCCAACCATAGTGGCGTTGCGGAACGTCTTCTGCTTGTTCCGGCGTGGCTGTGAGTGGAATTGTGCTATAAAGTTTCTCGAACATTCCACGAAGAGACGTGTACAGAGAATGAAGGGGCCTCCCATTTTGCTTCGTGGTAAATATATCATGCTGCAACTGCAGCATCTTGGTCTCATTCCGTACCTGAGAGTACGTCGTGGCCAGAATATCCCACATCGCCTTGGCGGTGGGCTGATGGAGGACATCATTTGCTATCTCCGTCGTGAGCGTACCTGACAGCCAAACTTTGCGTACGCGTCATCAGCCTCCCATGAGGCATATATTCCCGTCTTCTCCGACGGTTCATCTTCGGTAAGAATATGCTTCTTACCACACGACTTCATGAGACTGAGGAACTGCATAGCCCACAGTTCGTAGTTCGTCCCGTCCATTTTGACGATAGGTGCCGAACATTTGAAGGCACCGATGGCGGGCATATCGACCTTTTGACCTGACATACTGCCGGAGAAGAACAACTAGGGATGATAGACCAAGAAACTGGTGTCTACCACGACCTGTGAGGATTCAAGTGCATATGTAGACGTTATGCACTTGAACCCATCCTCTACTCGGAACCGACCGAAGGAGAGGTACCCCGGTGACGATTAGAGGCTGTAGAAGCCTCGGCGGGAGAGATAGTCGGCGGCTAGGAGAATCCGGCGGCGGGGCTGGTCACTGTTGGCGGCGCCGGGGACGGCTGGGAGGGGCCCGGCGGAGGGCTGAGCACTGTTGGTGGTGCCGGGGACGGCTGGGAGGGGACCGGCGGAGGGCTGGGGGCCCGGCTGGGTTGGCGAGAGCCCCGCTGGAGGGCTGGCGGAAGGCCTGGAGAGGCCGGCGGCGGAAGCAGAGGGGGGGGCGGGTGGAGGAAACCCTAGGTTAGGGTTAGGGCTCTGATACCATGTTAGAGTAATACTCTGATGTATTATTCCATAGAGCCCTCGGGTCTCTTATATAGGAAGAAAACCCTTGGGTAAATTACAGAGTCTTACAATATATAAATAGAAAATACGAAACAGGTAAAACGTAACATATATAAGTCTCTACAGTAATGACCCAAAGGAAATATGTTACAGACTTGCTAGTTGAAACAAGAATGGTTGGATGCAGACCGTCGAGCACTCCTATGGACCCCAGTATGAAACTATACGACAATGATACTGAAGAGGTGGACAAAAGAAGATACAGAGAGATGGTGGGTAAGCTTCTATACATCACCATAACTCGACCGGATATTGCTTTTGCAGTAAACTGGGAGAGTCAATTTATGGAGCAGCCTAGGCAAGTTCATATGGAAGCCCTGTATATGATATTGAGATACCTAAAGTCTTCCCCAGGCACAGGTTTGTTATTTAGAAAGGACACAGATCTGTCCAATTCCGCTTGTGCAGACGCAGACTATGCAGAGTGCCCAAAGGATCGTAAGTCTACTTCAGGATTTGCTATCTTTATAGGAAGCTCTTTGGTTTCTTGGAAAAGCAAGAAACAAACTGTTGTGGCAAGATCCAGTGCTGAATCCGAATATAGAGCCATGGCACAAGCAAGCACAGAAATGATGTGGGTTCGAGCAGTCATGGAAGATTTGAATGTAAATGTCTCTTTACCCATGCAGCTTCAATGTGACAACCAGGCAGCATTGTTCATTGCCAATAATCCAGCTTTTCATGAAAGAACAAAGCACATCGAGGTAGATTGTCACTACACTAGAGACATGATCCAGAAGGGCTTGATTTCCACTTCACACGTCAATTCAGAGGACCAGACTGTTGATATATTTACCAAGCCATTGCTCAGAGGACCTTTCCAAAGATGTTCTTCCAAGCTGAGCATGATTGCTATCTATGCTCCATCTTGAGGGGGGAGTGTAGAGGTTTACGTTATGTTATGATGTACCGTTACGTATTTCTTATTTTCCTCATGTACGTCTATGTAATTTACACAAGGGTTTTCTCTCTATATAAGAGACCCTAGGGCTCTATGGAATAACACAACTGAGTATTTTTTACTGTGACAATATCAATTGATGATTATTTATGAGAGGAGACTTCTTCTCTTCTCCTTAGAAACTTATGAAATGTTCAAAGATTTAATAATTTCAGTTTAGAACCAAAGTTTGAAGGAAGATGAAGTGAATTTGATCTAACCAAGGTAGTAAGTACCTATTACCTATTAGATGAATTCAAGGAATACCTTTGGAGAAAGGAGTATCATCCTTTCTCACTACTCCTAATACACCTAAACTCATAGAGTTATAGGGATATGCAATGGGATCATGTGTAACATGATTTAATCAATGATGAATCTTAGCATGATTACCTTTTAGTTTCCAGGTACATATGTAGTGAAGACTACAATATATATCTTTAATAAGATTCCATGCAAATTGTTAGGAGAAAAAAGGAGAATTAATTAGATGAGATCTTAGGGCTCTTTTATATAGGAGAAAAGCATTGGGTTAATGACATGGGAGGTATATAAAGTAAAAAGAAATGAGAAAAAACAATAATGTGAGATACAAAGATCTCAACACTCCCCCTCAAGCTGGAGCATTTATATCTATCATGCTCAGCTTGGAACACCACCTCTGAAATGGACCTTTAGCAAGAGCCTTGGTGAAAATATTAGTAGTCTGATCTCCAGTAGAAACATGGGAAGTTGGATATGAGACCTTTTTGGATCATGTCTCTATTGTAATTGCAATCCACTTCTATATGCTTGGTATGTTCATGAAATGCAGGATTATTGGCAATAAATAAAGCCGTTTAATTGTCACATAAAAGTTGCATGGAAAGAGAGACCTCAACAACAAGATCAATCAACATAGATCTAACCCACATCATCTCTGTGCTTCCATGTGGCATGGTCCTTCAGATTCTGCGCTAGATCTAGTAACTATTGTCTGCTTCTTGCTTTTCCATGATACGAGAGAGCTCCCAACGAAAATAGCAAAGCCAGAAGTAGACTTCCTGTCTTTAGGGCAACCTGCATAATTTGCATCTGCACAAGTTGTCACCTTAAGAGATGCATCTCTACTGAATATAAGACCAAAACCCAGATGAAGTCTTCGAAAATCTCGAGATCATATAGACTGCATCCATATGAACTTTCGTGGGCTGCTCCATGAACTGGCTAACCTTGCATACATTAAAAGATATGTCCGGTCTGTGATAGTGGCATATAGGAGCTTCCCAACAAGCTCTTTATATCTCCTCCTATCTACCTCCTCAATGTCACCATCATATAATCTCATACTCAGATCCATAGGGGCAGTAGCAGGCTTGCACCCTGTCATACATGTCTCTAAAAGAAGATCTGTCACAAACTTTCTCTGAGTTTATCACAAGACCATGCTGGTTCTTGACGAACTCTAATTTAAGGAAGTATCGAAGATTGTCAAGGTCTTTAGTCACAAAATGCAGTGATAGGAACTCCTTAGCATCCTGAATGTCCTGCTCATTATCTATAGTGATAAATAATATCATCAACATAGACAAGAATAGCAACAATACCTCTATGTGTCCTCTGAACAAAAAGTGAGTGATTCGTAGTAGATTGCATAAACCGTTGTTGCTCTATCAACTCCGATAGCTTATGGTACCAAGCTCTCGGACTCTGCTTCAGGCTGTAAATCGCCTTATGCGGCCTACACAACTTCTGAGACTCCCCCTTAGTAGCAGACCCTAGTTGTTGCTACTTATATATCTCCTCATGTAGATCACCATATAAAAATGCATTCTTCACAACAAGTTAGTAAAGAGGCCAGTCCCATGAAACAACAATTTTGATAGAAGAATGTGAAGCGTCGAGTATCTGGCCACTGGAAAGAAGATATCCTGATAGTCCACCCCATGAGTTTGGGTGAACCCACGTAACACAAGCCTTACCTTGTAGCGATCCACACTGCCATATGCCCATTGCTTCAACGTAAAGATCCATTTGCATCCCACAACAAAGGCACTTGGAGGAGCAATAACAATGCTCCAGTGTGAACCCCCGAGGATCCGGGTACCCGTTTACGCGCATCTCGCAATAATTCATTTACATGAGATCGCATTAAGTGACAGAAAAACAGGGAAATTTTTCGCGCGGATAATTTTCCACATGACATTCACAATCATAACCACAAGTTATTAGAACAATTGTCACCACAATCTTATTTCATTAACTTCCATATATTTCACATGTACAAAGTCTGACAGTACATACAGTATATCCAAAAAGCTGACTGAAGAGAAAGAAACATAATACAATATAAATTGAACAAAAATTGGCACAAAATAAACCATACCATTGGGTATAAAAATTTATCTCTGAAATCATTAACCCGCTATTGTGCTAAAGGCTCCTTGCTTGCCATGCGTGAAAGGAAGAAAAGGCGTCAGCGGGTGCTGGTACTTCCCCATAAACTTATAAAATAACATGTATTTATTATTTACAAAAGAAAGCAAGTAGAAAGGCGAGAACAACTCAAATTAAAGCTTAATTCTACTTGCAAATGAAAACGGTTTCCAATTTCTAGTAAGCACATCTCATGATCAGCCCTTATCCCAACATTTCCCACATAAGCATATATCTATGGTAACTTATTGATCATAAGTACATTTTTTTTCATATTACTGAGAGATCACATTTATGGATTTTGATGATGGGGAAGATGAGATAAGAAGATATAATGATTTATTATTAAGTCTAGTGGGATAGTCTGTGGTCTTGGTTCATGTGAAACCTCACACTATGACTCTAAGACTTGGGGAAAGTCTTAGGGTTGGGGTGCCTCCGTAGGCATGCGGTGTAGTATAATGCATCCTAACTAAGTTCCCAACACGTCCACTAGCTTATTAAGATTTCGAATTCAGATTATAGTCACTTCCATTTACTCAACTTAAACTGTGATCTTTATAGGGATTTCAAAACTGATTATAGTCACTTCTAATCATCTCAATTTTAATTGTGATTTCCACCAAACCCTGACTGTAACTTTCTCTCTGATGTAACTCTCGATGATGTAGATATAGATGTAGATATTGATGATCTGGATGTAGAATCGCCAAGTCTGTTGGCGAAAGAAAACTCAAGCGGTGAAGAAGCCAACAAAAGGGCTCTTCCGTCTCGCCCCCTAATTGGAAGGACGGTCCAATAGAGGGATAGGTCTACTCCCAAACTACGCCACTGAGACAGGTGAGAGGGACTTCCCCGGAAAAGTCGCTCTAGAAAAACAGCCCGACCGGTAACGGGCAACCGAGCTCGTACGTAAAACTGAAAACCAAGGATCCCCCACCTGGGTATCCTAAAACAGAGGGTCAGCGGAACCGGTCTAAAGTCAGGATCCCAACGAGGTGTAAAAACACTGCGAGCTCGCGTAAAAACCGTAAAAGGACTGGGATCCTAGACCGCGCACTTGGCGGCCGTTGCCCGAACTGGGCTTCCTATCTTCCGCCCAGTTGAAGGTCACCGCGCCCTCGCACAGTCAGGTGTGAGGATCACCATGACCGGCACATTTAACTGATATCACGTATTCACAACCATAGGGATGCATTTGATCATAGATTAAATTTCCAAACCCTTATAAACACTGGTATTAATCAGGACACATACCACTTACAAATGGTGTGATTATTGGTCAATAGCAAATTAAATAGGATGTAGCTAGTACCAGAATTTAATTAAATCCAATTCGAAAAGCAACTGAGAAATGAATGAGGAGGTCGAACAGAAGTAATAGATTTCTCAGTTCAAATGGGAATGCATAATTACTTAACGGTTAATTAATATTTAAGGGGACATGTGTGGCCGTCAAAGAGTCTACCAAGTGTAACTACCACCTTGATGCTATATGGGATATGAGTAAGATTCTGCTGTTGTTCATATCCATAACTTAGATATAACACCAATACATATTTTATCAAGTGCAACAATTCAGAGTTTAACTGGATATTGCCAAGTAATGAACCAATAGTTGATTATATCCATGATTAGTAGTAATAAAAAGATTATACTATCATACGGATTACCAAATGTGAACTAGGATCAGA
The DNA here is from genome assembly GCA_037367405.1 of Ottelia alismoides. Taxonomy (NCBI): domain Eukaryota; kingdom Viridiplantae; phylum Streptophyta; class Magnoliopsida; order Alismatales; family Hydrocharitaceae; genus Ottelia; species Ottelia alismoides. Next base: position 206,190 of record JAZKJV010005783.1, on the reverse strand, counting down.
AAAAAAACCATCCAAAAAAAGATAATAAGTGCACAAGTGAATCATCTGATCCTGTAAAGGTATGATAGAATGATAAAGTATGCACATAATAGTGCTTTAAGAAATTACATGCGGAAACAATCTACTGAAACAGGTTAATACAAACAAAAATACAAATGAGAAAATTTTTATATCTAAAACGAATGGATATTAGCTGAAATGTGAATCTCTACATAAACACGTGGATAAATAGAATTATAAATGGATAGGATAAAAATGTCAACTTGGAAGGATTCTGTTATAGAAGAGTTCTGTACATCTAAGAATTAATATAATGCCAAATTACTAATAAGTTCAGGAATTAGATAAAGCAAAAACGTTGATACTAAAATACTTTGATACAACTTTGAAATTTGAAAGCAGACAATATCTGATATTGTCTGTCATATTATGCTACTTAACTTTTACATGAGAGAGAGATAAAACTAAATTAGAGCCAAACCAACCTTTATATGTAATGGTCTACACAATGCAAATTCCAAATGCAACTCTTCTTAGTTTCATGACAATAGACTTTCACATATCATCAAGCCAAAAAAAAATGTGCATTGATAGTCTTCAATGCATGTTTCTCAGATCATATTATTCAGGTGGTTCATATGATATCAGACTCATAACTAACGGCTGAAACCTCGTGGAACACGGTAGAGGGGTGTCCCACCCACTTGGTCAGTCATACCTCATACTACATTCCATAGATCAGATCTTCTAAAAGAGGAAATGTGACTTGAATCATTATCATCACCTTGTAATTTCGCATCTAATACTGTAGCGAGAACCAGATGAAAATTTCCAAGATAAAATTAGATAATTCTATTATCAAACTTAACCCTTGATAACTACCCAAGGTCAGAAGATCAAATGGTACCCAAAGATCTATGAACTGCACAAAGATCCATGACTGGCAGCAAGAAGGACATGGATTGTACCTAATTAAATCTAAAAGAACACAGCAAATGCCAGAGATGGAAGAGACATGCATGGCAGCAAGAGATGGGGAAGGAGGTACCTTGGATATCTCAAGTTTGGAGGTTAGATCTTTGCATGCAGTGCTGGAATTTGAGCATGAAGGCAGCAACCAAAGGCTTGAAATAAATGGCAGCAACCTCCAGCAGTTGCAAAAGCTCCAGGGAAAGGAGGGAATTCTGGAGAAGCAGTTGTAGGCTACTTCTTTGAAAGCAGCAGCAGCAGCTCACTTTGGATCAGTACTCTTGATTTTTAGGAACAACAACTCCAGTCAAAACAAATTGGAGTTCCGATTGACTGGAAAGTTTGAAACGAGAGAGAGAGGATTTTGGGGGAGATGACGGAAAGGGGAAAAAGAAATTACGGCTAGAATTGGAATATTGGAGGCTCTCTCGGCTGGGGATCTTGAATGGTTTGGGTTCTTATAGTAAACACATGTGTTTATATAAACAATGAGAAAGGCATTGTTACTTGCCAAGATGGAGAAAAATTTTCCAGGTGGAGAAAACTTAGGGATTAGGTGTCTGCTTTACAGGAAAACACAGGTTCATTATTATATATATATTTTTATTTACAAACAACAGCTGTCTGCTACTGTTTATCTGAGTTTTTTTTTATATATATATAACATACTTAAAATAGTCCGTATGCGTATTTCGGGCCTCAGATTTTGGCGCACAATATCTTGATTTGATTGTCTCGGAACGACGATCAATATGAGTATAATATTGATATATTTTCGATCGGTTTTGAATACCCGAAATTTTCGGATACGGTTTTGTTTAAGGTTTAAATTTTACGAATTAAAATTATCAAACGACCTCCGATTGACGAGCGGTCAATTCCGTTGGTCTCGTATTGTCGAATCGGATCTAATGATGGTTTCCGTTCGTTTTGTGGTTTCCGAATTTGCGTCGCGGCTTTTCGCGGCGCGCATTATGCAGTAACCGATTTTTGGTCGATTTCACCCGAACGACTTTTGATTCATGATTAATTGGTCGTTTTAGGTTGTTTAGTATTGACAATCAACTTTATTGGGCTTATCGGACCCTTAATCGGGTCGAGTTCGGGTTTAGCAGATCCCGGATGTTACAATTATAAAAACCTCAAAGGGAGTCTCGTCCTCGAGACTCGAGTTAAGGTCATTAGGTGTCTTGTTTGAATTTCATGTGATCATAAAAACCTCAAAGGGTTTTGGACCCATAAAAACCTCAAAGAGAAAACAAGCCATATATTTATCATGTATCTAATTACAAAAGTTTGTTTTGATGATTACATCAGAAGAGTTGCGGGTATCGTGCCCGCATGTCGGCTTCGGTCTCCCACGTCATCTCTTCGACGCCGTGTCGGTGCCACAACACCTTAACCAATAGAATCTCCTTGCTGCGAAGCTTCTTCACAGCACTGTCAAGTATCTGTACCGGCTTCTCCTCGTATGTCAAATCAGGCTCCACGTCAAGATTCTCGTAGCTGATGATGTGTCGAGTATCGTGCACATATTTCCTCAGGTTGGATATATGGAAGACATCGTGAATAGCAGAAAGATGTGGAGGAAGAGCTACTCAGTAAGCAACCTTCCCCACTCTAGCCAAAATTTCGAACGGTCCAACATATCGTGGTGCCAGCTTGCCACGAACACGGAATCTCTGTATTCCCTTGATGGGAGATACACGGAGAAATATCCAATCTCCAACCTGGAACTCCAAGTCTCTTCTTCGACGGTCTGCATAGCTCTTCTGGCGGCTTGTGCCGTCAGAAGCCTCCGTCTTACAAGATCAACAGCTCTCGCGGTCTCCTCCAGAAGATCTACGGAATAGAGAGCGTGATCACCTACCTCATGTCAACTGAGAGGTGTGAGGCATCTCCGCCCGTATAGGGTTTCGAATGGTGCCCTGCCAATACTAGAATGATAACTGTTGTTGTACGTGAATTCCACTAACGGCAGATGGTCCTTCCAGGACCCTTTCCACTCCAAAGTGCATGCGCGAAGTAGGTCCTCAAGCGTCTGAATGGTGCGCTCACTCTGCCCATCTGTCTGCGGATGATATGCAGAACTCATCCTCAGCTCTGTCTGTAGTGCTGACATAAACTGGTGCCAATAATGAGATGTAAATCTCGAATCTCTGTCAGACACCACTTCTCGTGGTATACCATGTAGTCTGATGATGTTTTGCACGTAGAGCTTGGCCAATCTGGATGGAGTGTAAGTCGTGTTGACAAGTATGAAATGGGCTGACTTGGTCAACCTATCAACAACGATCCAAATAGAATCATGGCAACCCGGTGTATTTGGTAAACCCGTGACAAAATCCATAGAAATGCTCTCCCACTTCCACTCGGGAATGGGGAGAGACTGTAGTAATCCTGGTGGTCTCCTGTGCTCAGCCTTGACCATCTGACAGGTCATGCATCTGCTGACATGTTGCGCTACATCGCGTTTCATCCCATCCCACCAGAAATGTCGACGCAGATCACGGTACATCTTGGTACTGCCTGGATGGATAGATAACCGTGAACTGTGTGCCTCATCAAGAATATCTCTGCGTAGCTGCTCGTCATTGGGTACAACAACCCGTCCTGCCTTCCATAAAATAGACTCCATCACAACAAAGTCATCAAATTCGTCCTTGATGGCGCGCATGTATCTATCTTGGATCCAAGGATCGGTCTTCTGGCCTTCTACAATACGATCCCAAAGGCTGCTGTATCGAGGAGGCACGGCGGTAGAAATGGATGTGCTTTCCTGAGGATGCCAATCAATCAAAGCGGCAAGCGTATCCCATGTATATAGCCAATTTGCCGTACCATCAGCATGCGCTCTCCTGCTGAGTGCATCAGCCACCACGTTTCCCTTACCAGGATGGTAAGAGATCGTGCAATCATAATCCTTCAGTAGCTCGAGCAATCTGCGCTGCCTCATGTTCAGCTCCTTCTGATCAAAGATGTACTTCAGACTCTTGTGATCTGTGAAAATCTCGAAATTTACCCCATATAGGTAGTGACGCCAGATCTTCAAGGCGAAGACAACTGCCGCCAACTCTAAGTCATGTGTGGGGTAGTTCCGCTCGTGCAGTCTCAACTGCCATGATGCGTAAGTAATCACCTTTCTTCTCTGCATCAACACTGCTCCTAGACCTTCTCAAGATGCATCTGTGTATACTGCATAATCCTGAGTGCCTGAAGGAAGAGCAAGAATAGGCGATGTAGTCAACCTTTCCTTCAGTGTCTGGAAGGCCTGCTCACATGAATCGTCCCAAATGAATGGAACTCCTTCTGCGTTAATCGTGTCAACGGGCGAACAATGCGTGAAAATCTGTTGACAAAGCGTCTGTAATAGCCCGCAAGCCCGAGGAAGCTCCGAATCTGCGTGACAATCTTGGGCTGCTCCCAAGACATAACTGCATCTATCTTCGTAGGATCAACTGCAATGCCTGCTCCAGAAATGACATGCCCTAAAAAATGAGACCTGAGATAACCAGAACTCATATTTGCTCAACTTGGCATATAGCTTGTGCTCCCGTAATGTATCTAAGACGATCCGCAGATTATTAGCATGATCCCATTCATTCCGTGAGTAAATGAGCACATCATCAATGAACACCACTACAAACTTGTCCAAGTATGGACGAAAGATCCTATTCATCATATCCATAAAAGCCACAGGTGCATTGGTGAGTCCAAACGGCATCACCACAAACTCGTAGTGTCATAGCGAGTCCTGAAGGCTGTCTTCGGAATGTCCGATTCGCGGATCCTCAACTGATGATAGCCGGAGCGAAGATCGATCTTCGAGAATACCGAAGATCCCTGGAGCTGATCGAACAAATCATCGATGCGCGGCAAAGGATAACGGTTCTTCACCGTTTTCTTTTTTTGTCTGTAACCAATGCATAATCTCAACGATCCGTTCTTCTTCCAAACAAAAGGAATGGGGAACTCCAAGGTGTAGTGCTTGGCCTCATGAAACTTAAGTCAAGTAACTCATATAGCTGCACTTTTACCTTTCTCAACTCGGCTGGTGCCATGCGGTAAGGAGCCATTGAGATCGGTTGTGTATCTGGTAGTAATATGAGCTCGAACTCGATCTCTCTCTCAGGAGGTAATCCTGGTAGCCCATCAAAAAATACATCTGGGTATTCTGATACTACTCGAATGTCATGTATCATCGACTCCTGGTCGGATACCTCCCGAACAAATGCAAAGTATGAATCACAACCCTGATCAACAAGTTGTTGAACTCGTAACACAGAAATGTACTCCATTTTGGAGTCATGTATAGTACCCTCAAAAGTAAACTCGGTTAGATCTGGAATTCTGAAGACAGCCGTCTTCCGAAAGCAATCAACAAGTGCATGATGAGAAAATAGCCAATCCATACCCAAAATCAAGTCGAACTCATCAAGCTGTAGAAGTAGACAATCTGCGAGCATCTCGTGTCCGCCAATCCGTACGGGCAAGTACCTGACTATCAGAGAAATGACCAACAACTGGCCACCTGGCCCTTGTATGTGATATGGAGAAGAAAGAGTCTCCGCGACTCTATCCAAAGAAACTAGTAGTCTCAAAGTAAGAAAAGAATGTGTCACACCATAATCAAATAGAACATGGAAAGGTCTATAAGAGTAGTCAGTAGGTGTGCTAGTTGGTTAGTCATCTCCTGGTATGGTCGAGATGACATGGCTCTGAATGAGAACCATTAATTAGTCATCAAATTTATTGTTCGCAGATGATATGATATATGCTTTTTCTCTTCTTGGGAATATACATGAAAATTAATGAAATTGGTGACATCTGCGGTGATTGTATTAGAATGCCAATTTCCCTTCTCAGACTCACGACAAGTCGGGAGACTGTCGCTATCCGAGAACTTAATGTGATTGGATTTGAAATACTGCGAATGTGCGTATCGGGGTACCCATTTACGCGCATCTCGCAATAATTCATTTACATGAGATCGCATTAAGTGACAGAAAAACAGGGAAATTTTTCGCGCGGATAATTTTCCACATGACATTCACAATCATAACCACAAGTTATTAGAACAATTGTCACCAAAATCTTATTTCATCAACTTCCATATATTTCACATGTACAAAGTCTGACAGTACATACAGTATATCCCAAAAATCTGACTGAAGAGAAAGAAACATAATACAATATAAATTGAACAAAAATTGGCACAAAATAAACCATACAATTGGGTATAAAATTTATCTCCTGAAATCATTAACCCGCTACTGTGCTAAAGGCTCCTTGCCTGCCATGCGTGCAAGGAAGAAAAGGCGTCAGCGGGTGCTGGTACTTCCCATAAACTTATAAAATAACAGGCATTTATTATTTACAAAAGAAAGCAAGTAGAAAGGCGAGAACAACTCAAATTAAAGCTTAATTCTACTTGCAAATGAAAACGGTTTCCAATTTCTAGTAAGCACATCTCATGATCAGCCATCCCAACATTTCCCACATAAGCATATATCTATGGTAACTTATTGATCATAAGTACATTTTTTTTCATATTACTGAGAGATCATATTTATGGATTTTGATGATGGGGAAGATGAGATAAGAAGATATAATGATTTATTATTAAGTCTAGTGGATAGTCTGTGGTCTTGGTTCATGTGAAACCTCACACTATGACTCTAAGACTTGGGGAAAGTCTTAGGGTTGGGGTGCCTCCGTAGGCATGCGGTGTAGTATAATGCATCCTAACTAAGTTCCCAACACGTCCACTAGCTTATTAAGATTTCGAATTCAGATTATAGTCACTTCCATTTACTCAACTTAAACTGTGATCTTTATAGGGATTTCAAAACTGATTATAGTCACTTCTAATCATCTCAATTTTAATTGTGATTTCCTCCAAACCCTGACTGTAACTTTCTCTCTGATGTAACTCCGATGATGTAGATATAGATGTAGATATTGATGATCTGGATGTAGAATCGCCAAGTCTGTTGGCGAAAGAAAAACTCAAGCGGTGAAGAAGCCAACAAAAGGGCTCTTCCGTCTCGCCCCCTAATTGGAAGGACGGTCCAATAGAGGGATAGGTCTACTCCCAAACTACGCCACTGAGACGGGTGAGAGGGACTTCCCGGAAAGTCGCTCTAGAAAAACAGCCCGACCGGTAACGGGCAACCGAGCTCGTACGTAAAACTGAAAACCAAGGATCCCCCGCCTGGGTATCCTAAAACAGAGGGTCAGCGGAACCGATCTAAAGTCGGGATCCCAACGAGGTGTAAAAACACTGCGAGCTCGCGTAAAAACCGTGAAAGGACTGGGATCCTAGACCCGCGCACTTGGCGGCCGCTGCCCGAACTGGGCTTCCTATCTCCCGCCCAGTTGAGGGTCACCGCGCCCTCGCACAGTCAGGTGTGAGGATCACCATGACCGGCACATTTAACTGATATCACGTATTCACAACCATAGGGATGCATTTGATCATAGATTAAATTTCCAAACCCTTATAAACACTGGTATTAATCAGGACACATACCACTTACAAATGGTGTGATTATTGGTCAATAGCAAATTAATAGGATGTAGCTAGTACCATAATTTAATTAAATCCAATTCGAAAAGCAACTGAGAAATGAATGAGGAGGTCGAACAGAAGTAATAGATTTCTCAGTTCAAATGGGAATGCATAATTACTTAACGGTTAATTAATATTTAAAGGGGACATGTGTGGCCGTCAAAGAGTCTACCAAGTGTAACTACCACCTTGATGCTATATGGGATATGAGTAAGATTCTGCTGTTGTTCATATCCATAACTTAGATATAACACAATACATATTTTATCAAGTGCAACAATTCAGAGTTTAACTGGATATTGCCAAGTAATGAACCAATAGTTGATTATATCCATGATTAGTAGTAATAAAAAGATTATACTATCATACGGATTACCAAATGTGAACTAGGATCAGAAAAAAAACCATCAATAAAAAGATAATAAGTGCACAAGTGAATCATCTGATCCTGTAAAGGTATGATAGAATGATAAAGTATGCATCTAATAGTGCTTTAAGAAATTACATGTGGAACAATCTGAAACAGGTTAATACAAACAAAAATACAAATGAGAAAATTTTTATATCTAAAACGAATGGATATTAGCTGAAATGTGAATCTCTACATAAACACAACGTGGATAAATAGAATTATAAATGGATAGGATAAAAATGTCAACTTGGAAGGATTCTGTTATAGAAGAGTTCTGTACATCTAAGAATTAATATAATGCCAAATTACTAATTAGTTCAGGAATTAGATAAAGCAAAACGTTGATACTAAAATACTTTGATACAACTTTGAAATTTGAAAGCAGACAATATCTGATATTGTCTGTCATATTATGCTACTTAACTTTTACAAGAGAGAGAGATAAAACTAAATTAGAGCCAAACCAACCTTTATATGTAATGGTCTACACAATGCAAATTCCAAATGCAACTCTTCTTAGTTTCATGACAATAGACTTTCACTTATCATCAAGCCAAAAAAAATGTGCATTGATAGTCTTCAATGCACGTTTCTCAGATCATATTATTCAGGTGGTTCATATGATATCAGACTCATAACTAACGGCTGAAACCTCGTGGAACACGGTAGAGGGGTGCCCCACCCACTTGGTCAGTCATACCTCATACTACATTCCATAGATCAGATCTTCTAAAAGAGGAAATGTGACTCGAATCATTATCATCACCTTGTAATTTCGCATCTAATACTGTAGCGAGAACCAGATGAAAATTTCCAAGATAAAAATAGATAATTCTATTATCAAACTTAACCCTTGATAACTACCCAAGGTCAGAAGATCAAATGGTACCCAAAGATCTATGAACTGCACAAAGATCCATGACTGGCAGCAAGAAGGACATGGATTGTACCTAATTAAGTCTAAAAGAACACAGCAAATGCCAGAGATGGAAGAGACATGCATGGCAGCAAGAGATGGGGAAGGAGGTACCTTGGATATCTCAAGTTTGGAGGTTAGATCTTTGCATGCAGTGCTGGAATTTGAGCATGAAGGCAGCAACCAAAGGCTTGAAATAAATGGCAGCAACCTCCAGCAGTTGCAAGTGCTCCAGGGAAAGGAGGGGAATTTCTGGAGAAGCAGTTGTAGGCTACTTCTTTGAAAGCAGCGCAGCTCCTGGACTTTGGATCAGTACTCTTGATTTTTAGGAACAACAGCTCCAGTCAAAACAAATTGGAGTTCCGATTGACTGGAAAGTTTGAAACGAGAGAGAGAGGATTTTGGGGGAGATGATGGAAAGGGGAAAAAGAAATTACGGCTAGAATTGGAATATTGGAGGATCTCTCGGCTGGGGATCTTGAATGGTTTGGGGTTCTTATAGTAAACACATGTGTTTATATAAACAATGAGAAGGCATTATTACTTGCCAAGTGGAGAAAAATTTCCAGGTGGAGAAAACTTAGGGATTAGGTGTCTGCTTTATAGGAAAAGAACAGGTTCATTATTATATATATATTTTTATTTACAAACAACAGCCGTCTGCTACTGTTTATCTGAGTTTATATATATATATATATATAACATACTTAAAATAGTCCGTATGCGTATTTCGGGCCTCAGATTTTGGCGCACAATATCTTGATTTGATTGTCTCGGAACGACGATCAATATGAGTATAATATTGATATATTTTCGATCGGTTTTGAATACCCGAAATTTTCGGATACGGTTTTTGTTTAAGGTTTAATTTTACGAATTAAAATTATCAAACGACCTCCGATTGACGGAGCGGTCAATTCCGTTGGTCTCGTATTGTCGAATCGGGATCTAATGATGGTTTCCGTTCATTTTGTGGTTTCCGAATTTGCGTCGCGGCTTTTCGCGGCGCGCATTATGCAGTAACCGATTTTTGGTCGATTTCACCCGAACGACTTTTGATTCATGATTAATTGGTCATTTTAGGTTGTTTAGTATTGACAATCAACTTTATTGGGCTTATCGGACCCTTAATCGGGTCGAGTTCGGGTTTAGCAGATCCCGGATGTTACATCCAGATACCACGTGACTACAAAGCGGCCATCTCCTCCTCCATGGCAAGTCGCCACCTACTATCCTATATGGCCACCTGATATGTTCGTGGGATATCCCTACAACAAACCTCCAGTAATCCTGTAATAGATTGTCCAATGAAACATGCACAGCGAGAGGATACTTGACACATTGGTGACATGGCTTCCTCAAGGCAATAGATACATCTAGGTTATCAGCCTCTCAGTTCTTTGGCATCAACTCATTCTGTACAGTATCCTGTGGAACATTCAAATCTCCAGTCCCATCAGTAGAAACAATGTGCTCATTACATACCTGAGGCTAGCTAGATGATGGGGAAGGCGTGCCAACAGAGGGGCGACTAGAAGACCTGTGAATGTAAAACTATGATAGGAAGAACTGCGTCGGGGTAGGCGGAGATGGAGGGGTGGAGATGAGGATGACTGAGACTCAACATGGGATGCATATGGTGGAGATAACGAAGGTGGAGGAACAACATTCTTACCAGAAACATCATGAGACAACGTGTCAGCTGCAGGAGAAAAGTGCATAATAGACTCAAAAAATGTGACATCAGCACTAACATAATATTTTCTTCCTATAGGATCAAAAAATCTATAACCTTTCTGGGTAAGAGAATAACAAACAAAGAGACATTTGACAGCTCTAGGTGAGAACTTGTCACGACCAGGAGTGAAATTGTGGACAAAAGCCACAGAAAAAAATTCTGGGAGTAAGGGAGAATAGGTTCTTCTCGGAAAATGCAATAGAGAAGTGAACCTTTTATCCAAGAATAGTAGATGGCATGTGGTTCACCAAAAAGCAAGCAGTGGGAACATCATCACCCCAGAATGAATGAGGAGCTCGACTCTGAATCAAAAGGGTCCTCATGACATCCAGAAGATGACGGTGTTTGCGTTCAGCCACACCATTCTGCTGTGAAGTATAAACACAAGAAGATTGATGAACAATACCATGAGATCGGAGAAATTCAGATAAATGTAAGGTGGAAAACTCCAAGGCATTGTCAGTACGAATAAATTTCACATTAGTAGAAAAGATATTCTTAACTTCAACAAGAAAAGATTTAATGATAACACCTGCTTCAGACTTATGTTTCCACAAGAACAACCAAGATAATCTAGAAAACTCATCCACAACAACCATATAAAAACAGTGTCCCTAATGATCGGGAACAGGACTAGGAGTTTAGGAGTCTATATATCAAAATGAAACAACTCAAATGACTCACTATTATGATGAATCTGACGACTCGGAAAAGAAGAAAGATGGTGCTTCCCAAGATGACGGGCTTCACAGTCCAAGGTAGCACAAGTAGAGATCTGAGGAAGAACATGCCACATCTTCTGTAGAGGAAGGTGTCCAAAGTGAAGATGCTACATGAAAGGAGAAACAGATCCTGAAGGAATAGTAGCAGCCCCAGCACACTGTGGACAAGCTTGTATAACCCTCTCTGCGTACAACCACATCCAATCACCCTGCCTGTGAGTATGTCCTAAAACACAAGAGAAGAGGGATCAAATATGGCATGACAATGTAAATCTTTTGTAATTTGGCTAATAGATAAAAGATTCATCTGAAAGTTGGAGCATATAAACATTCTGCAGATGCATAGAAGGAGTTAGAATAATCTCCCCCTGACCAACAATGGGTACATAAACCCCATTAGCAATCACCACAGATCTACTAGGCGAAATAAACCCGTAAGAACTGAATTCTGCTCGATCACCACACATATGATGTGATGCTCCAGAATACATAATCCAATCAGTCAAATCTGAACTGCTACAACTGGTAAGCGCATAAGCAATACTTGATGAACTAGACGAAGCTCTGTTAGTAGCTGCTACATTTGAAGACCTTGCAGCTGAAGTGGTAGGAGCGCTCATCGTCTCTCGTAATCTGGAAACAATATCATCAAAGCATGCATCATGAGCAGGGACAGAAGTAGGCTCGATTTGCTCCGGGCAGACGCAGGATATCCATGCTTCAGCTAACATGTCTCCACGGAATGACCGGAACGGTGGCAATATGGACATGGGTCACGTTTACGTTCTCCTCGACCACGAGGTCCGCGCTCACGAAACTGTGAAGTCCCCCCTCTCCCACAAGAGACTATCATAGCAGAGGGAGTCGGTGTCGTAGTAGTAGAAAAGGTAGTGATCTACTCAATCTCTTGTAGACCTCCTCCATTGGAGGTACCGTCTCTTCAGCCAGTAGTTGAGTACGTATTGCATCGTACTCAGAGTCAAGAGATGACAGAAAAACTCCTTTCATAGTGGCATTCAGATATGCCCGTTGTTGGGAAAATAAGAGTTCTTGTTTATTCCATCAGCCCTAGGCTCTCTTATATAGGAGTGTAGCCTACGGGTAAATTACATAAAGAGTCCAACGGGAAAGAAAAATAAGAAAAGAGATACATAAATGAATAATATATGTCTACACTCTCCCTCAAGATAGAGCATAGATATCAATCATGCTCAGCTTGGGCACACACTTCTGAAACGGGCCTCACAGCAATGCCTTAGTAAAAATGTTTGCTGTTTGATTCTCTGAACTAACATGGGATGTAGCAATGAATCCCTTCTGAATCATGTCATGTATAAAGTGGCAGTCAACTTCAATGTGCTTGGTTCGTTCATGAAATGCTGGATTATTTGCAATGAACAAGGCCGCCTGATTGTCACATTCCAAAGCCATAGGAAGTGGAACTTCTATATGTAAATCTGTAAGCACAGCCTTTACCCGCATCATTTTTGTGCTAACCTGGGCCATAGCCCTATATTCAGATTCAACACTAGACCTTGCCACAACAGTTTTTTCTTGCTCCTCCATGAGACAAGAGAGTCTACAACATATACTGCAAATCCAGATGTTGACTTCCTGTCCTTGGGACACCCTGCGTAATCTGCATTTGCACAGGCTGAGATAGTAATCACATTGCCTTTCTTAAATAGTAAACCCGCACCTGGAGATGACTTGAGGTACCTGAGTATCATGTGTATGGCATCCATGTGTACCTGATGTGGTTGTTCCATGAACTGGCTCACTCGACTCACAACAAAGGCTATATCGGGCCTCGTAATAGTAACATAAAGAAGTTTGCCCACCAGTTCTCTGTATCTTCTCCTATCCACCTCCATTGTATCACCATCATATAATTTCATACTAGGATCCATACAGCCAAGCATTCTTGTTTCACTCAACAGGTCAGTGACATATTTCCTCTGAGACATTACCAACCCATAAGGATTTCTGGCGAACTCCAGTCTCAGAAAATATCTAACTCCAAGGTCCTTGGTAACAAATTCATGACCCAACATTTCTTTCGCCCCCTTTATTCCTTGTTCATCATCACCTGAAATCAGAATGTCGTTTACATAGACTATAATTGCAATAATGCCTCTGGAAGTCCTTTGTACAAACAAGGAATGATCAGCATTAGAACGTTTGTACCCCAGTTTCTCAAAGAGATCTTAGAGCTTCTGGAACCACGCTCTGGGGCTCTGCTTAGGCCATAGATAGCCTTATGAAGTTTGCACACCTTAGGACACTCCCCCTCAACAGCAAAACCAGGTGGCTGTTGCATGTAGACTTCCTCCTGTAAGTCACCATATAAGAAAGCATTCTTCACATCCAACTGATATAGCTGCCAATCACGAGTGACCGCAACAGAAAGCAGGATCCGTAGAGTGGAATGGGGGGCCACCGGCGAGAATGTATCAAGATAATCCACCCCATATGTCTGTGTAAAGCCACGAGCAACAAGGCAAGCCTTGTATCTGTCAATACTGCCATCTGCATTCTGCTTGACTGTAAATACCCACTTGCAGCTCACTGGGGACACATCAGCGGGTGCAGGAACCAGACTCCAAGTACCTCTAGACTGAAGAGCTGCCATTTCTTCTTTCATGGCTAAACGCCATCTACTATCCTTCAGCATGTCTTGGTAATTCCGTGGAATAGCCACTGCTGACAAGGAGACGACAAAATTCCTGAAATCTCCAGTTAATCGATCAAATGACAAAGAATCTACTATAGGATATGATGCGCAGCTCCGCTTCGACTTTCGTATAGCAATAGGGACATCTAAATCATCTGTGTCCTCGTCTGGCCTCTGTAGCACATCCTGCTCAGAAAAATCATCAGATCCGTCAATAGTAATATCTTCATAACATACCTTAGGCGAGCTAGGTGATGAGCAATGACCATGAGCTGAAGCAGGCCTACGGGTATAATGAAATGGTAGTGGTGAAACAGGTATAGTGACAGGAGGTGTAGAAGTTGGTAACGGTTCTGGTGATGGTGGTGATGATGGTGGTGGTGGTGGCATGTAAATGACATCAGTATTAGCAGGGGGTATCAACTGATCACCTGAGGCTGAAAAATACATAACAGATTCAAAAAATGTAACATCAGCACTGATAAGGTACTGCCTGCGCAATGGATCATAACACTTGTACCCCTTCTGAGTTCTGGAGTACCCAACGAAGACACACTTGACAGCCCTATGAGAGAGCTTGTCAGTCCCAGGAGACAATTGGTGGACAAAAGCGACCGAAACGAACACACGCGGAGTAAGGGAGAACAATTCCTTTTGAGGGAAGATAAGAGAGAAAGGAATCTTCTCACCTAGAACAGATGACGGCATACAATTGATTAGGTAACATGTTGTAAGTACAGCATCACCCCAGAAAGAGTGAGGAGCATGACTCTGTATAAGGAGCGACCTGGCTACATCCAGCAAATGGCGATGTTTCCTTTCAGCAACCCCATTCTGTTGGGAGGTATAGGCACAGGATGTTTGGTGGATGATCCCTTGGGATGAGAAGTAACTAGATAGGACATGAGTACACAGTCCAGGGCATTATAACTTCTCACAATTTTAACAGATGAAGATAAAACATTACGAACCTCATTAGGAAAATTAATGATAATATTCCCTGCTTCAGATTTATTCTTTAACAAAAATACCCATAACACACGAGAGAAATCATCCACAATCACTATATAAAACATGTCCCTGATGATCAGGAACACGACTCTGACCCCAGATATCGATGTGAAACAACTCAAACTTGGAGGTACTACTCCGACCCTGACGACCGGGAAGGTAGACCGATGATACTTTCCCAACTGATAAGCCTCACATTGAATAGACGTGTGAGACGAAACATGAAGTAACACATGACGCAGTTTCTGAAGCGGTAGATGTCCAAAGCGCAGGTGCCATAGTAGAGGAGAGATAGGTCCAGCAGGTAGGGATGAGGTTCCAACAAAAGGGGTCTGACTGAGGCGATAGAGGCCTCCTTGCTCATAGCCACGCTCAATCACGTTGCCCGTAAGGATGTCCTGAAAAACAAGAGAAGTTGGATCAAAAATCG
Organism: Ottelia alismoides; assembly: GCA_037367405.1. NCBI lineage: Eukaryota > Viridiplantae > Streptophyta > Magnoliopsida > Alismatales > Hydrocharitaceae > Ottelia > Ottelia alismoides. Next base: position 190,747 of record JAZKJV010005783.1, on the reverse strand, counting down.
CCCGACACTGTAAATCCTTTGTAATGTGACTGATAGACAACAAATTCATTGAAAAATCAGATGTGTGTAACACATTCTTGAGATGCATAGAAGACGTCAGTCTAATATCCCCCTGACCAGTAATCGGGGAATGTGGTACCATTAGCAATGACCATTGTTCGACCTGGAGAGATCTGTCTGTACCCTGTAAGTAGACTTTGGTCACCACATAGATGATGTGTGGCGCCAGAGTCCATAATCCATGCTAATGTATCTGATCCACTACTAGTAAATGCATATGTGCTACCTGATGCACTGGTAGATGCAGAGGCGGATGCGGCAACATCAGAGTAGTTCTCAGTAATGGGTGTTGGGCCAGATGGAGGAATGATACCCCTCAGACGAGCTACAAGATCATCAAAGCACTTATCCAAAGAAGCGGCAGATGGAGGCTCAATCTGCTCAGCGACTCGTGCAGATGCAGGAAATCCATGCTTAGAGTAGCATGTGTCTTCAGTATGTCCAGTGCGATGGCAAAAGCTACACGTTGGCCGAACACGGCCTCCTCTACCACGAGGGCCACGACCGCGAGCCTGATGATGGTGACCTCCACGACCTCGATTGGCTGTCATGGCTGAAGCAGTCTGATTCGTAGTCGTAGAAGGGACAGTGATACGGCTCAATCAGTTAAAAGCTTCCTCCATAGGAGGAATAGTAGAATCCGCCAAGATCTGGGAACATGCTGCCTCATACTCAGGATCAAGGGTAGCGGGGAAAACTCCTACCATAGTAGCATTCCGGTAGGTCTTCTGTTGCTCTGGTGTGGCTGTCAGGGGCATGAAGCTATAAAGCTTCTCAAACATTCCTCGTAGAGATGTGTACAGTGAGTGTAGAGGACGTCCATTCTGCTTGATAGTGAATATGTCATGCATTGAGTTGCAGAATCTTTGTCTCATTCTTTGCTTGAGAATATGTGGTGGCCAGAATATCCACATATCTTTGGTTGTGGGCTGATGAAGAATACCATTGGCAATCTTGATTGCCAGAGTTCTAGATAGCCATACTTTGGCATATGCATCATCTGCCTCCCATGAGGCATTGACTCCAGTCTTCTCAGCAGGATCTTCTTCAGTAAGAATGTATTTCTTACCAGTTGACTTCATCATACTCATGAACTGCATAGCCCACGGTTCATAGTTCGAACCATCCATCTTCACAATCGGCGCTGGACCTCGAAAGGTGCCTATAGATGGAATATTTGCCTTACTTTCTGACATACTGATAACAGAAGACTGGAGTGGTAGACTGAAGATATGATCGTCTACACGGACATAAACGGGTTTAGTTGCATGTGTAGACTTTAAGCAACCAAACCCATTACTTTGGAGGCTCGCGCGCTTGACTTAGGGTGTACGATTCAATTCTTTCAGGCGGTCATAGGCACGGGACACCCACGAAGATAACGCGCGTCAGAACGCTAGGTTGCCGTGCAAATGTGCACGGAAGGCACAAAAGATGCACGGTCACTGCTCACCGCGCTAGGTCACGCACAGGACCTACTGCGCGAGGCAGAGGCGAAGCAGGGAGGCGTGCGATGGCGCACAGGAGCGTGCGGGGGCATGCGGAGGCGCACATCGATGCGCGGAGGTGCACAGAGGTGCGCAGAGGCGCACAACGATGCGCGCGGCGATGCACTCGACGGTGCGCAGGGGTGCGCGGAGGCGCGCGGAGACGCCAAGGGTTGCACGAAGGCGCGTAGGCTTGAGGGTAGAACTAGGGTTAGGGTTTGGCTCGAGAACTCCGGTCTAGGACCGTCGCTCTGATACCATGTTGGGAAAATAAGAGTTCTTGTTTATTCCATCAGCCCTAGGCTCTCTTAAATAGGAGAGTAGCCTACGGGTAAATTACATAAAGAGTCCAACGGGAAAGAAAAATAAGAAAAGAGATACATAAGTGAATAATATAGATCTACACCTGTTGTTGCTCGGTGCTGGTAGTCATAGGCACGAAGTCGTGCAGTCACTCGAAGATGCCTCTAAGATGTGAGAAGTGGGCGTGAAGTAGTCGACCATTCTGCGTGGTCGAGAAAATATCATAATACAACTGAAGAATCTTGCTCTCATTCTTTGCATGCATGTATGTGTCTGCTAAGATGTCCCACACAACCTTTGTTGTGGGTTGATTGACAATATTGTTCGCAATCTCTGTGGTGATTTTCCGGAGAACCAAATGCGAGCATAGGCATCGTCCTGCTTCCAAAAAGCATTATCCCCAGTCTTGTCCGCCGGCTCTGAATCCGTCAGATGTGCTCCTTGTTATGGCACTGCATAAGTGTGCGAAACTGTATGGACCACAACTCATAGTTGGTCACATCGATCTTCACGAAGGGAGTCGAGCCCATGAAGACACCGAACGATGAGATGACATCATCCTTGTTCTCTGATATTATAATAAGAATGCCAAAACCCGAAACAAACTGAGGAGTAGACTTATCCGAATGAGTCTACACAATCATATAGAGGATTGCTTGTATCTGTATACTCATACAACCATCCTCACTACTTTTTATTGTAGTCTAGAGTCGAAAGACATGATTTATATGTGAAAAACCAAGAAATCCTAACAAAATCAGACCTTAGTTGCCTGCAAAAACAACCAAACTATAGTAAGAACACGAAGGTGGAGCCGAATCAGCACAGGGAGTGGTCGGTCCAGTCATGTTGGTCACCGCAGGTCGGTGGGTTGTTGTTCGGCAGCCCCTGGGTGGTAAGGGAGTGTTGGACATGCGAGCCCACAGCGAGCCATTATGCAATAAATGTTATTGCGAATATCATTCCCTGATCTGGAATGAAGAATAAATAATTTGCATAGTAGGTCCCTTAGTACAATTAGGGTTATGTACCATGGCCATCTAAATGATCATACAGCTGTTGATTCAATAATTGAATCATAGAGGCTGGTGCTTGGATGAATATCTAAAGAGTTAGATTGAGGACTCATCAAGCACCATCAAATGATTGTTAAGAGATGATCTCCAGCCTGAATAGGAGATGGCAATCCTTTCTCATTTAGGTTGATATTTAACCGACCTCTTGATGCAGGTCCTCTGCATAGGAATAGAGATTCGGAGGTTTTAAATAAGTAGGTCAAAGAGTTGACTTAACGAGATCGAGATAACCAAAGTCCTATATCGTATGTTGTCACGATACAGGCACGCATCCTCTGACCAGAGACAAATGTGTTACTATATGTCTGACTATGTACATTTGGCAGACCAATAGGTTGATGACCTAACCAAGATCTATTCACCGGCGCGCTGGTGTGCATATAAGGGCATATGAGTAATACGATCTCTCAAAGGGATCATACAAGTTCATTTACTAAACCGGAAGGCATGAGCTCACTCATGAGATATTGGGAAGAATCAAATTCCGTGCACGGTCGTCTCGCTTTGGAAGCTCGACTGAATTTGTAGGTTTGATATATACTTTTAGAAAGTACATGATCAAGACCTAGGTACGATATATGCTTTTGGAAAGTATATGATCGATACCAACTCCCAATGATCGAATGAGAAACCTACTGATAAAAACCCTGAAGTAGACAGTGTAAAGTTGATCTAATACTTCGATTTTATTCTGAGTCTCCCAGTATGCAGGATGTACAGGTATTGGGAATATCATACCTGAGGGTGATATGATCATAAACGATTGTATAACCATGACGCTTTCATTCCTAGGGAGTGATGAAATGGGTTTGGATTTTAGTGACTCCTCTCAGTAGAGAAGTAATCTTATCTTGGTCCAAATGTTGGACATTGATCTGAATGTAATTCAGATGCAATGAGAAGATTAGATTTGCGGTCTTGATTTAATCAACCATCTATGGGAGGCCCACGATCTGGATTTGAGATATGATCTCAATATCCAAATCAATATACGTGGAACAATACAATCACCATGTCTTTATCTCCAAGTATCCGCGGAGAAAGCGCACAATCCTTGAAAGAGTTCAGAATAATTTCATTGTTGATATGTGTATCCGAGCATTGAGAAAATTGATAATTAAATGTGATTTAATTATCATGAATAATATGAATTTGATTCATATTATAAGGAGAGTTATCTAAGGTAATTAAATGTGATTTAATTATCAAAGATGTGAATAATGTGAATGCGATTCATATTATTTGGGCACACGAGAATAGAGATCCAAGATGATTAAATGTGATTTCATTATCATGGATATGAATAATGTGGATAGCAATATCCATATTAGTCATGTATATTATAAAGGGAATGGGGACCCTGAACCCAAGTGCAGGCTGCTCCCTGAGCCTTCAATCCGCACCGTTAGATCAACTTGACATCTACGGCTCCAAAGAGCCCTTTCCATCCCCCCATTCCCGAGTGGGCAACCCTACCTACCCACTCCCTCGGACTGTCCCCGCCCTCCTGCACGACCTCCGCCCCACCAACACTTGTGTCATCGTAACAGATCAAGCCCTCCGCGGGACCTTCGAGACCTTAAGCCGTAGCAGATCAAGCCCTCCGGACATCACACCGCAACAGCTAATGAGTCCTCATGTGCCCTCTCCTGACCTCTCAACTCAGGGGACTTCCATCGTCGATCCCTCCCCGTGCTACTCATCCATCCAGACTCGGGGTGAGACTCCACAAGGATACGCATGCCCTCTCGTTGCAGCACCTGGGAAAATACATCAAATCCTTTTTGTTTTTTTGTTTTACTTCTTGCATCTTTTGAAAACCAACATATTTATCTACTGCATATTATATAGAATGTTGGATCTAATCCAGATGATGCATCAAATGTGATGGTATTGGCCGGCACATCCAGAACATCTGCTTGCATCTTTTGTTTAACTTCTTGCTTCTTTTGCATTCAAGCTTTGTTCTACTAGTATTGGCCAAATGAATTCTGAGATAGTTTTGTCAAGTTCTGAAAAATGACTTCCTATCTATTGAGATCAAGTTTTGCAGGATGAGCTCCTGTCGGTTGAAAATCGAGCCAATATGATGTCTTTTGAGCTAATTTTATTGATTCTTCATTAAATCATGTGTTGGGCCATGTGTTGGATATGTTTTGCAAATATTGGATGTCCATTATCAATAGATTTATGTGGTATTATTGCAGGTGCAACGTCAACCGGTGTTGAAATCTTAGGGGAGCCGACTCGTGATCTCATTGACAAAGCATCAGTGCATTTGGAATTTGGTGCAGATGAAGATGTTGAGGTAGGAGTAGCTTCTGTTGAAAAACCATTCATAGGCATGGAGTTTAATTCAGATGCATATGTGATCAAATTTTATAATTCATATGCACGAAGATAAGGCTTCTCCATCCGCAAAAATAAATTGTGCCTTTCGCGTCGAACAAATCTTCCGATTGCTAGAAGACTTGTTTGTTCCAAGCAAGGTTTTAAAGGCATGAAGGACAAAAGAGAGGAGGGACGAGAGGTTAAGTGTCGGCGTGAAACAATAGAAGGGTGTGAAGCTCACATATATGTATCTGTGAACAGTGAAGGGACTTGGGTGGTGCGAACGTTTCATGAAGGGCATAGCCATAACTTGACAAGTCCATCGAAAGTACATAGGTTAAGGTCACACAAAGAGATTTCGTCTTGTGCATGAGGACTCATTGACACATTGCACTATTGTGGCTTGGGTGCATCCAAGATTTCCAGTGTTTTGAGTGCATCCGGTGAGAAGAATATTACAAGTCAAGTTTGTAAAAATCAAATTAAATTCAATCGAAAGAATAATTTGGGTCGTGAGTGTATGGCTATTGTGAGAAGTTTTGAAGCTAAAATGGCAGTGGACAATGACTTCTTTTTTAGATTACAAGTTGACGATGATATGACAGTTAGGAGTGTTTTCTGGGCTGATGGACGGTCACGATCCTCGTACATGCATTTTGGTGATGTTTTGGTGTTCGACACCACATATAGAACAAACAAATTTCTGATGCCTTTTGCACCCTTTATTGGCATAAATCATCATAGACAATCCACTTTGTTTGGATGTGCCCTGCTTGCAGATGAAAGTACAGAAACTTTTATTTGGTTATTCAACACATGGTTGCAATGTATGCATGGGAAGATGCCTTTTGGAATCATCACCGACCAAGATCCGGCGATGCGTGAAACCATTTCCTTGGTATTTCCGTACACGACACATAGATTTTGCATCTGGCATATTTGAAAAAATGCATTGATTCACTTACATCAATTGAGATGCGATAGATAGTTCAAGCATGATTATGAACGTTGGATTTATGGATGTGAAACCATCGAGGAGTTTGAAAAAAATGGGAAGATTTTCAAGTCAAGTATAATATTGTAGAAAAAAGTTGGCTATATAACATGTATGAAATGCGGGGAATGTGGGTACAAATTTACCTTAAAGATGTCTTCTTCGCAGGAATGTCTTTGTCTCAACATTCAGAATCAATGCATACTTTTATGGATATGTTCATTCACAAACACCTTTATCTAAATTTGTACTACAATATGAAAGAGCCTTGGTTGCACATCGCGAGTCTGAGGAAAGTTCAGATTTCAAAGCACTGAACACAAAGGCGACACTTTGGTCGGAACATCCAATGGAAGCACAAGCGCCCACCTTTTATACGCCTGCAAATTTCGTGAAATTTCAAGATGAATTTAAGAAGATTGTTAACTGTGAATGTGAAAAGGTTGCAAAATATGACGATGCAGCTACATATGAGGTTTATTCCAATGCGGCACCACATCGTAAATTTAGGGTAGTTTTCTACCCAAAAGAAAGAAGATCCATATGCTCATGCAAGAAGTTTACTTCTGAAGGCATTCTTTGTTGCCATGTATGCTACATTTTCAAGAAGAAAGGCTTACGAGAAATTCCTCAAGAGTATTTGCTTCCTCGTTGGTCAATGAACGTTAGATTTGTTGGAAATGGACAAACTAATATTTGTGATAACGAAGAGAGGCCAAGTCTTCACATGTTATGATGTCTTCGGTCATATTTCTCCGAAATGTATGATTGGGGAAGTTTAAATCGAACTAATTTCAAAGTTGTTGTGGAAATAGCTGAGGAAGCCATGAAAAGAATCAAGGAGCTTCAAAACAATGGAGCAAGCATACAATCTCCAACGGTAGAACCGGTTCATGAGAGAATGATCGAAAGGAATGAGAATGTTATATTCATTTAATTGTTGTCTCCTCCTAAAATCCTTCATTTATATCATTTTGGTCCTAAGATGATACAACTTAAATAAATATGGATGCAAATGATTGGATGCATATGCTTGATTAACTTCATATCGCAGATCTCAAGATATTTTGTATAAGCTTATGGACAAACTATCACGGCATGATATCGAACTGTTAAGATCAACGTCAATATTATGACATCATTCTTACAACTTAACACAAAACACCAAAATAACAATCCACCCGAAAAATAAATCAGGACCGAAACTGCAACATACGAAAGGCATCACATACATACATTCACCAATAGAAATACATTCAATACTAATCAGAAAATGTTAACCATCACATTAAACACATGTGATTTAAGTTACAGTTACACAAAGTGGTAATAGTCAGCTCAAAATGACAATTACAACTACTGTTGCAATTGTAATTACAAAGGTTAAATAAAAAGGAGCTTCTCAATTTTAGTAAGCCGCTTCTCCATTTCATCTTTAAATGCACTAATCTGATACTTTAACTCGACGGTGTTATGATTGACATTGTCTGTCCATACAAAGAAATTGCACGAATCTTGTCCCTGCATGAAAAATATATCGAAATTAGATAATAACAACCATATTTCTTTTCATGAAGGATCGATTCCAATAGAAAGAAGTACATTCCATTTGGGACACTGCATAAAACGTCTACCCCTACTTATCTCTTTCTTGGAGATGTATGTCACAGCTTTTAATCCACAATAACAGTTCATGTCAATAGGTGGCTTCCAAGATGATCCGGATGAGACATAATCACTCATCTTACAAGAAAAGATCTGCATGATAATCAATCTTTTTTTCAAACAATAATATCATTTTTAACAAATCAAGTAACAAGGATTTAACCAATAGTATATCATCTGCCATTAATTTTATTGCAAGTGGGATGTTACTATAAAAAATCATACGGGGGATTGCAACATAAGAATGTGTCGGGCAATATTACTTTGATCTGAATGTGTAGGTCATGTGCAGAACATAGCTTGAGTGCAGAACTTGGGTCTTGTGAAATCAACAAAAGAAGGCAATGAATTTACAATACCACATATACACATGATTTAATGAATAACCTGATCTCAATAGACAGGAAGTCATTCATAACCTGATAAGACTATCTCAAAAATCATTTGACCAATACTAATAGAACAAAGCTTTAATGCAAAAAAAGCAAGAAGTTAAAAAAAAGATGCAAGAAGATGTTTTGGATGTGTTAGCCAATAATAAAATATGTTGTAGATAAATATGCCATAAATCTGGATTAGATCCATCATTCTATGTAATATGCAGTAGATAAATATTCTGTTTTTCAAAAGATACAATTAGTAAAACAAAAAAGTAAAGAGGATTTGAACTGTTTTCCCGTGGAGGTAATGTGGCGCGAGGCCATGTGCGTCCCCGTGGAGCCTCACCTTGAGCCTGGACGGATGAGCAGCACGGGGAGGGATCCAAGCTGGAAGTCCCCTGAGTTGGGAGGTCAGGGGAGGGGACGTGAGGGCCCCTTAGTAGTTGCAGTGCGAGGTCTGGTGGGCTCGAGTCGCCGCAGCACGATGTCTTGAGGGCTTGATCTGTTGCAGCACAAGATCCCGGAGGGCTTGATTTGCTGCGACACAAGGTCCCGGAGCGCTTGATCTGCTGCGATGACGCAAGTGTTGGTGGGGCGGAGGCCGTGCAGGAGGGAGGGGACAATCCGAGGGAGTGGGTAGGTAGGGTTGCACACTCGGGAATGGGGGGATGGAAAGGGCTCTTTGGAGTCGTAGATGTCAAGTTGATCTAACGGTGCGGATTGAAGGCTCAGGGAGCAGCCTGCACTTGGGTTCAGGGTCCCCATTCCCTATTATAAATGTGATTTATAATATATAAGAGAGAGTTATTTGTAATTTACATTTGTTAATTAAATGTTGATGTGAATTGGAATCACATTGGACAATTAATTGAAAATGTAATTCACATTTTATTTTGGGTTGTGAATGTGATTCACAATTTTCCAATGGCAAGATTGCAATATTTACAAAATAATTATGAATTATTTTTGTAGAATAATTTACAACAAGTGTTGTTGTAAATCTTGGAGATTTCCATGGAATAATGTAATCTCATTAGATCTCATGAGATTGCATTAGATTGCCACCAAATCCAATATTATGGAAGGAGGCAATCTTCATTCCATAATCTCCGTGCTTGATTGATTTAATTTGGGATTGATTTATATTGATTTATCAATATAGATTTAATCTAAATTAAGTTAATTGTTGTTGGTTTTTACCAACACAAATCTTAGCCATTAAAAGAAACACAAATCAGTGAGAGCCATTGGATTTGTGTTGCCCATGGATTGAGATCCATGGATCCCAAAATATTATAAAAGGAGAGGCACCCCTTTGCTCTTCTTTACACACAAGAGAACATAAGTCTCTCTTTCTCTCTCTACACGCCCATTCTCTCTCTCTCTCTCGTGTGGTCGTCCACCATGGATGCCCTAGAGAGGTTCTCCATCGCCGCAACGTCGTCGTTATGCTGCTCGATCGTTTGCTCGTGAATCTCCGTCTCCTTCGGTGTGCCTCGCTCGTGAAGAAGACATCGGATCTTGTGTGTCGAGATCAGGAGATCCTCCGCTTGGATCATCAACATGGATTGCAAGAAGCACGTGTTTCATCAACACGCTCGCAATTGTTTCCTCCGTCGGATCGGACTTCAGACAGGAGGTCTCTTCGTTTAGAGACTCGATCGCAACCACGCTTCAAGAGGTAATCCTAATACTTGTTTGTTGTTTAGACGAAACGATCCGCAAAGTGTTCATGGATCATATGGTTTCGTCACATGAAAAAAAATAATTTCCGTAGCATAAAACAACTAGTCCGACTAGTCGTTCTTCGTCGTATTCGATACGATGCTCACGCTTCCGTGATGCGCTTGAGGATCTAACCATATCCTTCAGGGAGAGCCCCGACGGCATCCCCTAGGCAGTGGGGCGGCACTGGGCTACACGCGGGGGTACCCACAGTAGCAAGGGAGTTGGATACCGGCGGCCGCGGCGGCAGGAGGGGGGGTACCGGTGGCGGTAGGAGGTGAGGGGGGATGGGGAAAGGGGGCGTGTAGGGTTAGGGTTGGTGGGATATAGGAACCCTGATCTAGAATCGTTGCTCTGATACCATGTTAGGAGAAAAAAGATAATGAATTAGATGAGACCTAGGGCTCTCTTATATAGGAGAAAAGCCTTAGGTTAATAACATGAGAGGTACATAAAGAAGATAGAAATGAGAAAAAAATAATAATGCGAGAAACAAATATCTCAACACAAATCTGAACCTCAAAACCCTCATAAACTATGGTTTGGAACCTAGCCTAGTGTTGGACACTTGAGGATATAGGGTTGCTTGATCCATAACCATGTCGTAGATACAAGTAAGTTGGAATCTAGTACCTGATAGTGCTACTTAATTAGGAAAATAAAGGATGGTATTGGATACCTAGTTTATGACCTTGAGATTCTAAAAAGATTAAATCTTTAAGAATATGATTATAAGAGAATGACTTTTTTTATAATCAAGATGTAAATGAAGTAAAGGAACTCATTGAATCTTGAGAAGATAATGAAGCTCCTGAAATCGAAAACTAAAAGGACGATTAAAGATGAAACACTTATACCTCTTCAAATGAGTTTGAAGATGGATTCCATGTGACAGTTAAGTCTGACAATAATCTGACTTCATATGAGGAAGCTTCCAAGGATCATGACATGGAGAGATGGATGTTAGCAATAAAGTCTAAAATAGACTTCATATACAAGTGTTGTATATGGATCGTCGAGGATCCACCTATAGGGATCATACCCATAAGGTGTAAATGGATCTTCAAGAAAAAGAGGGACCCTGATGAAAAGGTGGAGACCTTCAAATATGACATGTATCCACAAGATACACACGAAGAGAAGACATCGCTTATGATGAGACTTGCTCTTCAATGACCACGCTTAAACCCATCAGAATATTGCTAACTATAGATATACAAGGTGACTATGACATCTACAAGATGCAAGTCAGGATTGTATTCCTCTATAAATTCCCCCCAAGGATATTCATATGAGGTCACCCCATGGCTTCATGGATGAGGAATGCAAGGTGCGCAAACTAAGGAATTCCATCTATGAACTCAAATAAGTTTCTACTAGTCAGAACATCAGATTTAATGAAATTATAAAGGTTATGATTCCATACAAAATATTGATGAACTATTTGAAGCTTAGTGGGAGTGCCATTGTGTTCATCGTGCTAAATGAAGATAATACCCTAATCATTTGGAATGATATAAGGATGATAATAAGTGTTTTATAATCTGGTTGTTCCATACCTTGAGATAAAAGATCTCAAGGATATCTTTAGATCTTAGTTCTGAAAATGTTCAGAAGCAAAGAGAAGAGGGTATTGGGACCATCACAATAGTAGTACACCTTAAACATGTTCATTTTTGGGAAAGATCCCAATAAAGGCTTCCATCCCTTAAGATATAGTATTAACATATCTGAACGGATATCACCTCAAGGAGTTGAGGAAGTATCTACTAGATGTGTACAAAAGTCAAATGTCTGCAATGCAATGGAAGTAGTAAACTGTTACTAAGCCTACTATAGACATAAAACGTTTGATTGCATTAATAAAAACGCCTTCGAAGATGACAAGACTTTAGAGATAGTGATAGATAAGTCTTATCTTCATGAACTTAAGATTTTATAGATAGTGATCTAAAAGGTCCTAACTGTAGATGCCTAATAAGACTTAAGACTGAGTCTTAGTCCTACGAGATAGTGATCTCCGAGAATAAGGGCATTCTGATAAGGATAATAAAAAATACACATTAGTTATAATAATTGTTGAGTTGTAGTGTCAAGGACATTATAACTACTTTAACAAAATTGAGTATCGGTTACATAAGATGCAACATTCGCATTAGATGCGAGCATTGTTACTAGAGGATATGCAAGTACAGTAAAAGGACTAGGCATAGTCTTTTGGGAACAGAGTGACTAGTCACCTAACTGAGCAATTTTCAAAATAGTTTGTGATTGCCACATGTTAAAGATTAGCCCATTAAAGACTCTTTGGGCTAATGGGAGATTGTTACACATGCGAGCCCATGACGAGTCATTATGCAATAAATGTTATTACAAATACCATTCCCTGATCTGAAAGTAAGAATAACTAATTTGCATAATAAGTCTTGTAGTACAATTAAGGTTATGTACTACGGCCATCTTAATAATCATACAGTTGTTGATTCAATTTGAATCATAGAGACGGGTGCTTGGATGAATATCTAAAGAGTTAGATTGGGATTCATCAAGCGTCGTCAAATGATTATTAAGAGGTCATCTCCAGCATGAGCAGGAGATGACAATCCTTTCTCTTTTGGATGATATCTGGCTGACCTCTTGATGCAGGTCCTCTGCATAGGAATAAGGATTCAGAGGAGTAAGATAAGTTAGGTCAAAGAGTTGACTTAGCAAGGTCAAGATAACCAAGACCTATGTCGTATACTGTCACAATATGGGCGTGCATCCTCCGACCAGAGACAAGTGTGTTACTATATGTTCGAGTACGTACATTTGGCATACTGATAGGTTTATGATCTAATCAAGGTCTATACACTGCAAGCCGATATACATACAAGGGCATATAGGTCATACAATCTCTCAAAGGAATCATATAAGTTCATTACATGAGCAAACTTATGAGATATTAGGAATCAAATTCCGTGCACGGTTGTCTCGATTTGGAAGCTTGAATAAATTTGTATGTCTCGTATACGCTTTTAAAAAGTATATGATCAATACCTAGGTATGATATAAGCTTTTGGAAAGTATATGATCGATATCAAATCCCAATGATCAAATGAGAAACTCAATGATAAAATCCTGAAGGAGACAGTCTAAATAAGATCGAAAACTCCAGGTATATTCTAGGTCTTCCAATATGCAGGATGTACATGTATTAGGAATGAATGAAGGTGAACTGATCATAAACGACTATATAATCATGACGCTTCCATTCCAAGGGAGTGATGAAAAAGATTAGGATTAGTGACTCCTCTTAGTAAAGAAGTAATCTAATCTTGGTCCAAATGTTGGACATTGATCAGAATGTGATTCAAATGCATTGAGAAGACTGGATTCACGGCTTTGATTTAATCAAACATCTATGGGAGGTCCCCGAGATCTGGATTAGAGATATTATCTTAATATCCAAGTCATTATACATGGAACGTATAATCTTCCGCGGAGAAAGCGCATTATTCTCGAAAGAGTTCAAGAATAATTTCAGTATTCATAATGTGTCTGAGCATTGAGGAAAATTGATAGTTAAATGTGATTTAATTATCATGAATAATATGAATTTGATTCATATTATTTGAACATATAAGGAGAATTATCTTTGATAATTAAATTTGATTTAATTGTCAAATATGTGAATAATGTAAATGTGATTCATGGTATTTGGGCACATGAGAAGAATCATCTTGAATAATTAAATGTGATTTAATTATCAAAGATATGATTAATGTGGATATCTCTATCCATAATAATCATGGATATTATAAATATGATTTATAATATGTTGGAGAGATTTAATCGTAAATAGAATTATAAATTATATGTTGTTGTGAATTAGATTCATAATAAACAATTAACTGTAAATATTACATATTATGTTGAATATATGAATATGATTCATATTTATCAATGGCATGATTGATTTTTCACAAATTTAATTTCGAGTTATTTTTGTGAAGATAAATGCAATAATAGTTGTTACATTTTAATATATATATATATAATAAATATATATTAAAGAAGGTAAAACCACCAACAAAGGTGGTCGTCCACCATGACCAATTCAAAGGGGGATGGCACCCCTTTTTGGGATGGAGGGGTGATTGCCTCCCTTATTATATATTTATTATAATTGAAATTAAAATGAATTAATTTGTAACTTGATAAAGGGATATAATTAATTTATTTTAATTAAATTAGTTGTTGCAATTTTGTAGTAACAAATCATGGTCATTGATTAATAACCTCTTAATCTAAATCGTTAGATTAAGAGGATACACGGATTGAGATTCATGTACATCCAACTAGTATAAAAGGAATGGTAGCCCTTGCCTTTAAGATCATCATCATTGAAAGAGGAACTAAACTCTCTCCATATCTCCCTCATAGTCTCCCCCCCCCATTTCTCCAAATCAATATTGTGGTCGTCTCCATATTGACTTAGAGTAACACATAGTCATCGCGACGATGTTGTGTTGCCGGATTGACCGCTCGTGGATCTCTATCTCGTTCGTTGTACCTCGTTCGTAGAGCAGACGTCAGATCTCGTGAGACGAGATCAGAAAATTTATCGCTTGGATCATCAACATGGATTGCAAGAAACATGTGTTCCATCAACGCGCTCGCAAGCGTCTCCTCCATTGGATTGGACTTGAGAGAAAAGGTCTCTTCATTTAGAGATTCAATCGCAACCATGCTTCAAGAGATAACCCTAATATATGTTTGTGGTTTAGACGAAACGATCCGAGAAGTGTTCTTGTATCATTTGGTTTTATCGTTTAAATTTTTAAAAAAAATTCTACAGCCCCGAGCTACTAGTATGACTAGTAGCCCCCGATCGCATATGATGTGATCACCACGCTTCCGTAATGCGTTTAAGGTTCTTCCATAACGTTCAAAGTTTCCTTTCTGCTACCCCATTATGTTGTAAGGTATACGGACAAGAGGCTTGGTGAAGGGTTTCCTGAGTGGTAAAGGAAGATGTCATGTTTAGTGAAATCAAGAGCATTGTCAGTCGTGATAGTCGAAATACACGCAGTAAAAGATTTAAAAAAAACATATGGATGTTATCCCGAGATGGGGCTCACCCTCATATATTATATTAATTAAAGAAAAGGATATATTGAGTTCAGGATGCTACAAGAACACCGTGTTCCAAAATATTCTCAGAATAAAACGACTGATAGTGAAAGATACACTCATTTCTACCACACCAAATCTCCCACATGAGTGCAAAGAGACGCGAGCGATCTTCATGTTCATTGACACAAACTGCACGAATGGAATTCCATAAGCTAGTAGTACTTCATGCATCATGCCTAGTAATTCCGACCCTCCTCCAGATCTCTACTGAATGAGCACAAATAAAGAAAGATGGTTCAAATCTTCCATCTCGCCATTACATCTATCACAAAAGACTTCTCAATCCTGTAGAATCATGCCTCGATGCTCTTTGGAAGGCATCGTGGGTTCACCCAAACCTATAGAGTATACTATCAACATAAATTCCATCCAGTAACATGCTATTCGAGCTATTCTCTGGATCCTTCTCTCTGTCGCAGTTACACGAGGCTGGCCTCTATATCAGCTCGATGTGACAAATGTGTTCATCTACGGTAACCTACAAGAGGAAGTCTACATGCAACAACCGCATGGGTTCGTTGCTGAGGGGGAGTGTCAAAAGGTGTGCAGACTTCATATGGCAATTTATGGCCTCAGGCATAGTCCAAAGCATGGCTTCAGAAGAGGCGTTCGTGAGATCAACTGCAGATCATTCTCTGTTTGATTGGACATCTCAAAAAGGTACAGTTGTTATATTGGTTTATGTATATGTTATCATCATTACATGGGATAATGTGTATGGCATTCAAGCAACTAAGACTTTCCTTGGTCAGTAGTCTTCTGTAACCAAGGACCTTGGCAGTCTACACTACTTACTTGGACTGGAGTTTGCCATGAACCAGCGAGATCTAGTGATGACCCAAATAAAATATGTTATGGATCTTCTCTCTGAGACAGATATGGCAGATTGCATGCCAACCACTACTCTTATAAACCCGAGCATGAGGCTATATGATGATGACATTAACAAGATAGACAAGAGGAGATATAGGGAGCTTGTTGGGAAGCTCCTATATGTGACCATCACAGGCTAGATATATCCTTTAAAGTGAGTAAAGTGAGTCAGTTCATGGAGCAGCCTAGTCAGGCACACATGGATGCAATCCAGATCCTAAGGTATCTGAAGACCTCACTTGGCACTAGTTTCTTGTTTAATAAAGGCACATCTCTTGATGTTACAGCTTGTGCAGAAGCAGATTATGCGGGATGCCCCAAATTTATATGATGTACTTCCTTTTTGCATTTTTCCGTCCTAATTTGGAATACTGGAACGATCGATACTCATTTCTTTTTTTCATGCTATTTCTTTTCCTTCCGGAATAAATAAAACCAGAGGAGTGCCGCATTATAATCTGTATTCCATTACACATTTATTCTTATTTTATCCTTTCTTCGAGGTAAATAAAAAATAGAATATAAAACAAAAAACCAAAATGATAAATTTCTAATATTGGTATATGTATAATATTAATATATAATGTAAATAAATCGATTTTAAATTTCAATAAAATTCAATAAAAATAGAATATGATATAAATAAATGAATATTAAATATTTATTGATAGTAATGATATATTCTAGAATTAGAAATATAATGATATATACTAAGACATAAAGTAAATTATTAATAATTAATATTAGATAGTATACTAATATATGCCAATTATATGCCAATGTAATATAATAATAATAACTAATATATTAATTAATAATATAATAGTCAAACAAAAAATATAATAGTTAAACAAATGACATGAAGTCTACTTTTGGCTTCGTCGTAGTCATAGGGAGTTCCTTGGTGTCATGTAGGAGCAAGAAGCGGACAATTGCCACCAGATCTAGTGCAGAATCAGAATACAGAGCCATGGCAAAAGGAAGTACAGAGATGATGTGGGTCAGATTCGTTTTGACTGACCTAGCTATTGAGGTGATTCTTCCTATACACCTCCAATGCGACAACCAAGCAGCACTTTTTATTGCCAACAACCCAACCTTTCATGAGAGGACCAAGCATAACGAGGTAGACTACCACTACACTTGAAACATGATCTAGAAGGCTCTTATTCCTACCTCTCATGTTAGCTCAAGTGAACAGAAAGTAGACATGCTCATCAAGGCTCTTTCCCGAGGACCCTTAGAGATGTTATTCCAAGCTGAGACTAATAAACATCTATGCTCCAGCTTGAGGGAGAGTGTTGACAGTTTTTTATGTTATGTTGCTCTTTTACAGTACGTTTATTTCTCGATCTTTATTATGCAACCCATTAGGGTTTCTCTTTTCTATATAAGAGAACATTGGTCTATGAATAAACAACGAAGTATTTTCTTCGACATACAATATATGCATTAGATGAGACTAATACCAATCTAGGCTCATCTTCCTCTGAGATCTAAATCAAGAATCACAATAAGAAATAGATAACCTTCCTCTACTTGGGATTAGATTCATCACTTGGTGCCTTCACTTCAATAAGGACGGAAGAGAGGTCTACCAAATGAACTAAAGGCATATTCTTTTTTCTTGAGCACCAAAAACAAGATTATATATAGTAGTCTTACTACTAATTTACATATTATCTTCTACTAGTAAGGAAGATAATGAAGAAAGGATAGTCAAAGAGTACACCTCCCCCTAGCCCTCCCCATTGTGGAGGCTTTTCCCTTGTTAAGAAACATTTTTCCCTTCACTTCCATTAAATCATCGAGCCAAATTTTATTAACATAATGACAGTGATCCCTTCTTGCAGTTGATGCTTTTAAGTCAGCTACATTATTTTTGGTGCCAACTATTAAAAAGGTTTTTTCTACTTATCGTATCAAAAATTAAATCGCATGCTTCTGATAAAAAATGAGTCATTGTATGATTTGCAATATGGATACCCTTACAATTTGCAGAAACATAAGGTGACATCTTAGGATTCTATTTTCTGGTACCATGACCAAAATGAACTCCCCCGTCCATCATCTGATCCAAATTGATGTTCCAAAATCTTCTTGTCATTTTTCCTCACACTTCCTCTTGGTTGTTTGCTTTTTTTAGGAAAAATGGTGGATCGTTTAGACTTTACATCTGAGAATGATGTTGAGGTTGAACAGAAACAACTACCAAAGTCAACATAGAAGAACCCCTTATTGGTATCAAATTAGATTTGAGGAACTCAACCTCAAGATAATATATTGTACTAAGGCTTCTCTCAATATAAGTAGGGTCGACTACATGGATTCTTGCTCAAATCCATGTTGAAAGATTCGACTATTTTTTACATTGGTCCTCGACTACCTAACATAACCACTGCAAGAGTGTGATTTGAACCCTGGTCTTTTGTATGGAAGACACATTGTACTACCATTGTGTGGAACTCAACCTCAAGATATATGATAAAAATCATGTTGCCTACTCTCACCAAAGCCCAAGTTATAAATGTGCTTATAATGTCTTTCTGCATTTGTGATTCATACGAATTTTGTTGAAGTGTAAGTTGATTCCTAGTCATAGGACGTCTTGCGAGAAAGAATGAAAGCTCATCAGAAGGATGAAATATGGTATATCATATTTAATTGGGGGGGCATCGATCTAAATAAGTATATACATTATGTACAAAGTGGATAAATAGGTTTGTAAGAAAATTTGATATTGGTTAAAGATGGATTCTCTCGGAATTATTCTCTCGATGTTATCCGTATGCATACAAATATGGGATATTATCCGTATGCATTTGATTATGCGGCAAAGATGGATTCCCTCGGAATTATTCTCTCGATGTTATTTTAAGATGTCACTTGTATCAACTTAGATATGATGAGAGCATTCTTGAATATAGACCTGATAGACAAAATCTAAATGCAGATATCTCGGAGTTGTCGAAAACATGGCAGGTGTTGCAAATTCAAGAAGTCCATAAATGGTCTAAAACCATCCTTCCGAGATTGGTTCAATCACTTATAGAAATTATGAAAAAATCCTTAAATGTCAATTTCGGCCAACATATCGGTGACGGTAACTGCAAGTCCTTAAATGTCGGTTATTTCATGACGATTTCAGTAACTTGTCAAAACTGAAATTCAATCAAAATTCGATCGAATGTCGATGAAATTTTGGGTCACTTATGAAGTAATGGATATACAACCAAGGGAATGGAGATCATACCCTCTTCATCAAACAAGATCAAGGAAAAGTGGAACTTTTTATTCTATGTTGATAGCAACGTTATCACAAGGTATAATAATTGAGAGTGATCAAATCAGAATAAAATTTGCTCAGGAGTTCAAGATTAAATACCTAAGAAAACTCTAATATTTCTTAGAATAGCATGGCACATAGAACTTTATATTTCTTACGATAGCCTGTCACAAAGAATTTGTGGAGGGGTGGATATGTGAAAAAGGACCATGTGAAGGAGGGCAAATGTTCTCACTCAAGAAATGGCATACCCATTGAAGGCTTGAGTGTTTACCAAAGAAATTATATCATTGATTTGTTAAGGTGACCAGCATACTGGGGTATCACCCTCAAAAATCTCCCATAACCATGTCTTAGAGATAGAAAATGTCTTGATAAAGATGACCACATGAAGGATGAAGATGACATGGTGGCTATGGTGACCCTTCTATGTAATCTGTGCGGTAGCTGTGAAGACGATGTGAAGGGTTTCCACATATATCATTGTGTTCATGTGATTGATTTCTTGGTTTTTACACAAAAACTATCTAATCAACCATTGACATTTATGTTTTTCTCCAAAACATCCCTCACCGCGTCTAATTCAGCTCCCATTGACCTACATAATATACAGTTTGAGGAGAGTTATCTGAGTAATTGATATGAAGTTGGATATGTACTAAAATCATCTCCAATATCCAATTAGTGCTTGAGTTGAAGATCCTCGCACCTCTTAGCATTGTGTCTTTTTTCAGTGACGTGGGACCATATTAGATTCCACATGAAACCATTACTTTTTTGAGAAGGATGCATAGAGGCCTATGGCCTTCGGGGAATTTCTACCATGGAGCAAGATGGCTCTTTCATTGAAAACCATGTAAATGCAAAATGATCCTGAGATTATGGCTTTATTTCACAGCAACCATCACGCTTTTATTTCACGTCAACTGTGGTCAGCTACATAGATCACCTGCCTCCAAACATACATTTGAGTCATTCCCGAACATGGATGTAAGAGTCCGTTATTTTGTATCTGGTTTGATTTTATACATTCCGTGGTTTTCTGATGATGGTTAGCCATCTAGAAGCATGTTTTTATAATTGTTAAATGTGATATCATGATATAATTATTTGATCGGAAGATTGGATTTATTTCTAGTAATGCTAGAAATAGTTTTCAATGGTAATGAAAATCATCAATTGTGTTTTTCAACAAAATATATGGTGGTTCTTTAGATGCTTATGATCACAGAAATTGGTGGAACCTACGATTGCTGCAGAGTGTTCAAAGCATCTGGATCTTCTGATTGATACTGAGATGTCTTCTGTGAAATGTCAACTCAAGAAGATTTTTAGACTTTTATGTGCTTCTTTGCATAATTGCATGTCTTTTTGGCACAGCTCCATCAACCTATTAGAGGTGCATATGAAAATACTAACTGGAGTTTATGTGCAACTTAGAGAAATTTGGGAATGATGCAAACAATACTAATAATATTCCAAAGGCTTCTGTAGCATTTCAAAAGTTCAGACACGTTTTAAAAGTCCAGGTTCATAGCACTCACATAAATATGCACAAGGGTAGCTACTTTAAATGTAACATATAAATCTCCGTCAATATGAATGAGATTACTAGACCTGGCAATGCTCATCATTTAGTAGTTGGTTAGAGCGAATTATGTGATGGAGATCAGTGTCCATTAGTTCATAAACTATGTACACATCTTTAAAGCTTTCCCTTCTTGGAGGACGTATGATGTCTTTGATAGAAATAATCTGCAACCAAAAAACAAGAATGATGCAATAAGCAGAAAGGTATAAGATTTTGGGATAATTACACCCATAACCCTGAGTAATTCCTCAATCTCAATCATAACCCTTTATAATCGCGAATTACACGAGGAACCCCGAGTAATGCTTAACTCTTACATGACATGACCCTGAGTTATATTCCGTTTGGGTTCCCCGTTAAAATTGACGGTTTCTGTTAGAAAAGACAAAAATGCCATAAAACACATTCTTATTTACAAAATATGGCATCCTCTTTTCATACCCCCTCCTCTACCCGTGGTCCACCGATCCTTCCCTGCTCAAGCTCCAAGCAGACCGCCGCCGATCCCCCTTCCTCCTGTCGATCATCCACTGCAGCCAGCACCGATCCTCTCCCGCAACTCCCCCCTCCGGCCGGCCGCCCGCCGAACTCCCCCCTCCCCACCGAGCGCCACCCACCCACCCACCGATCCCCTGCTTCTCGAAGCACCCCCATGCTGGAAGGTCCCTCCGCCCGCGAGCTTTCTCCCTGCTCGAAGGCCCCACCCCACCCCGCCGCGCCGCCCACTGATCGATCCCCAACTCCTCGAACCCCCCCCCCCCCCCGCCGCGAGCTTCCTCCCTGGTCGAGGCTCCCCCCGCCACCTCCCGCCGCGAGCTTCCTCCTTGCTCGAGGCTCCCCCGCCCCTGATCCCCCTACTCCTCCAAGCCAGCCCCCCACCCCCTGCGTCGAGCTTCCCCTCTCCCGAACCCCCGCGCGCGCCGAGCTTCTCTCATGTGGCCCCGGCGCGAGTTTACCTCTGCATGAAGCCCCCCCTGCGACCTCCCTGTGCCGACCTCATCCCCTGCCCCTCAGCGCCGAGCTTTCCCACTCCCGAAGCAACCCCCCCCCCCCCCCCGTCGCCGACGAGGCCCCTGGCCAGCAATCCTCCACCGACCTGCAACACGAGCCTGTCTATTTTTTTCCCCCCCACCGACCTGCAAAACGAGCCTCCCTTTTTTTTCCTCCCACTGACCTGCAAATAATCCTTAACTTTTACCAACCGTTGGATAGGATAAGGGTTAGATTAACTCAGTGAAATGGATGGGTTAAAGAAAAAACTAACGGAGGGTTATGAATGTGAGACGGAGTAACTATCTGAGGTCTTGGGTGTAATTCGCGATTATACAGGGTTATGATTGAGATTGAGGAATTACTCAAGGTTATGGGTGTAATTATCCCTAAGATTTTTCTGTGATCTAGATGACTAAATGAACAAGTAGAAAAATTCATGGACCAAGCTACAAATGAAAGCATATAGAAATTTGCATCAAATGTAAAACTCAACAGGCCAAGAAGAACCCCTGAGGACATTATATACGGCAAGGCCCTAAATGTCGATTTCGGTCACCATTTCGGTATCGACCAAAACAGAATTTCAATGGAATTTCGGTGGAATTTCGATCGAAATTTCAGTCATTTCGGTCATTTTTTATACTAGGACCCCCATATTTCGGTCATTTCGGACATTTCGGTCGAATTTCGATTTCGACTGGATATCGATATTCGACAGAAATTCGACCGAATTTCGCTGAAATTTGAGGCCATGATATACGGACAGAATGGCACAAGTGATATTGGATCAAATCATGACATGGATAGATGGATACTAGCAATGAAGTCAGAGATTCTAATTGGATACCTCTCTAATAACTCTCATATAATTGTATCCAACTCTCATGTGAGGGTACGATGAGGTATCCAATCTATCCTCTAATTGTATCCAATCTCTAACTGTATCCAACTCTCCTGTGAGGGTACGATCATGACATAGATAGATGGATGCAAGCAATGAAGTCAGAGATTGACTCCATGCATAATAATGGTGTATGAACCCTAGAAGATCCACCAAAAGGGGTAAAACCCATTGGGTGTAAATAGATCTTCAAGAGAAAGAGGGGACCTGATCGGAAAGTAGAGACTTTCAAAGCACGGCTCGTGGCCTAAGGCTACACACAAAGAGAAGACATCGACTACGATGAAACGCTCTCCCCTGTGGCTATGCTTAACTCCATCAGGACACTGCTAGCAATAGCTGCATCACTTGACTACGACATCTGGCAGATGGACGTCAAGACGGCCTTCCTCAATGGATATCTCGAGGAGGATATCTATATGGAGCATGTTGGACATGCGAGCCCACGATGAGCCATTATGCAATAAATGTTATTTCACATATCATTCCATGATCTGGAAGGAAGAATAAATAATTTGCATAAAAGGTCCCTCTGTACAATTAGAGTTGTGTACCATGGCCACTTGATGATCATACAGTTGTTGATTCATTAAATGAATCATAGAAGCTGGTGTTTGGATGAATATCTAAGGAGTTAGATAGAGGACTCATCAAGCACCGTCAAATGATTATTAAGAGATGATCTCCAGCCTGGGTAGGAGATGGCAATCCTTTCTTACATAGGTTGATATCTGACCGACCTCTTGATGCAAGTCCTCTGCATGAGAATAGTGATTCGGAGGTGTCAGATTAGTTAGGACAATGGGTTGACTTAACGAGATCGAGATAACCTAAGTCCTATGGTGAATGTTGTTACAGCATAGGCACGCATCCTCTGACCGGAGACAGATGTATTACTATATGTCTAAGTATGTACATTTAACAGACTAGTTGGTTGATGGCCTAACCAAGGTCTATACATCGACGAGCTGGTGTGCATATAAGGGCATATCACTTATGAACCGGAAGACATGAGCTCACTCATGAGGTATTGGGACCGATCAAATTCCATACATGGTCGTCGTGCTTTGGAAGCATGACATGAATTTGAAGGTATGATATATGCTTTGGGAAAGCATATGATCGATACCAACTCCCAATGACCAAGATTGAGAAACTTAGTGATCAAACCCTGAATAAGACTGTAAAATTGATCTTAATCTTCAGGTTGATTATAGGTCTTCCAGTATGCAGGATGTACAAGTATTGGGAATACCTGATGGTGATGTGATTATAAACGATTGTATAACCATGACGCTTCCATTCCGAGGGAGTGATGAAACAAGTCTGGATTTTAGTGACTCCTCTCAGTAGAGAAGCAATCTAATCTTGGTCCAAGTTTTGGGCATTGGTCTGAATAAGATTCAGATGCAATGAGAAGATTAGATTTGTGGTCTTGATTTAATCAAGCATCTGTGGGAGGTACGTAAAATCTGGATTTGATATGAGATCTCAACATCCAAGTCACTATACGTGGAACAATACAATCGTCATGTCCATATCTTCAAGTATCTGCAGATAAAGCACATTATTCTTGAAGGAGTTCAAGAATAATTCATTTGATGAATTATATGTATCCAAGCAACAAGATGTTGATAATTAAATGAGATTTAATTATCAAGAATAATATGAATATGATTCATATTGTGAGAATGATTATCCAAGATAATTAAATGGGATTTATTTATCAAGGAAATGCAAATTGTGGATAGTGCTATCCATAATATCTGAGCATATATTATAAATGTGATTTATAATATATTAGAGAGAGAGCACCTTTGTAAATAACATTTATGAATTGTTACTGTGAATTGGATTCACATTAAGCAATTAATTGGAAATGTAATTTACAATTTAGTTTGGGATGTGAATATGATTCATATATTTTCAATGGCATGATTGAAATATTCACTAATTAATTGGGAATTAATTTAGTGGACAATTTTGCAATAAATATTCACAAATTAATTTGGAATTAATTTGGTGGATAATTTTGCAATAGATATACACTAATTAATTGGGAATTAATTTGGTGGATAATATTGCAAACAAACAAGAGATAATTGGATTAAATAAAAAAAGGGGATGGATAATACACAACCAAATGAGGTGGTGTCACCCATTCTATTTGGGGTGCTTATCATCTCATTTTTATTATCCTATTATCTTGTGTTTATTAATTTATTTGTTGAATTAAATTATGTTGATAATTATGCAACATATATTTAATTTAAAATAAATTAACATGTTGTTTTTTGAACAACAATTATCATGGCCATTGATTTAATATACATATCAATCTAACCATTGATTTTGTATATGCCATGGATTGAGATCCATTGGATCCTAAACTAATATAAAAGGAGGGCCAACCTAGCCTTTCAAGGTACATAATTAAGAGTTGTAGAAGCCTACTACTCTCTCTCTCTCATTCTCGCCTATTCTCTCTCTCCATTTGAAGGTGGTCGTCCATCTTATGTGTTGAGAAAGAGAGCTTCTTGCCTTCGCCTTCGACGACTCGTGGATCTCCATCTTCTTTGGGGTTGCTTGCTCTAGAGAAAGATGACGGATTTCGTTGGATGAAATCAGGGGACTCGAAGCTTGGATCTTCATCGAGGATTGCGGGAGGAACGCGTCTTATCATCGCACCCGCAAGTGCCATCTTCGTGGATCGGACTTCAGACAGGAGGATCTCTTACTTTAGAGATCTTGTGATCGCAACCACGCTTCAAAAGGTATTTCTAATACTTTGTGGTTTGATGAAACGATCCAAGAAATGTTCTCGTGATCATGTGGTTTCATCGCTTGATTAAAAATTTTAATTTCCGCTGCATCTCGCGACTAGTGCGACTAGTCACCCCGATTGCATATGATGCGATCGATACGCTTCCGTGATGCACTTGAGGATTCTCAATATCCTTCAAGTAGTATCAGAGCCAGGTTGAATAAGGTTTTGGATATGATCCATAGACCTAGTACGACTTGGGATTGAAAGGGTCGCGAAAGTTTTGTCGCATTTCAATTTTCGCACCTCTGTTTATTTGAATTTTTCAGCTCTGTTTAAATTGTTTAAACACGAAATTTTTAATTGGATTTTATTCCCCATTAAATAAGGAAACCATAGGATCATGTAATTTGGATTTCATTTGCTCGAGATATGGCCTTTTGAATATGCATGTATTCACTGTTGCGGGAACAACAAATCTGAACGTGATTAATAAGTTAATTACTGTTTCGATATGCCTCGAAATGCGTAAAATATCACTTGGGTTCTTTCGTAAATCAAATTGGCAATCTTAGGAAACTTATTTTGCAATTTTGGATTTAAATTGATCAAGATAAGTTAACTTTAGTGATTGGGGGTCACTGCTGGAAATTGACATCTTTTGATCATGAATCTTGTGATAAGTCATTCAAATATGATGATGAAAATTAATGGTTGATTTTCTAAAATAATTAGAGATAAATATTTGTGAAATATTTAAAGAGATAATTATTTCATTGAATGACATTTGCCTAACCATAATGATAAGGTAGTTGATCTTGATCATTGGTTGATACGAATTCATCAACAAACATTGATTCAATGACAAACCTTAGTTTATTCTACAATAGTTGTAGGACAACTTTTACATGAAAAACCCTCTTGCTTGAATAGGATTGGGGATTTGTTTAGAAAATCGCTTTATAATATTATCAAAATTGTTTTGATGTATATTATATGGTATAATTTCGGTTGAAAAATCGATGAGCATCTCAAAGTACATGATGATTTATCTGGTATTATCCTTTCCTGAGGTGGATATGGTGCCTAGTCAGAGAGCATTGGGGTTGCGGGTTGCAACGTATGTGGTCCGTCCCACTCTCGTCGGTACTGGCCGTGACAGCGGGTAGGGACTCGATAATGCTGGAGAAGTCAGTGTATTTTTCTAATTATTAAAATTCGAATAATACGTACTTTGATATTATACCTACTATTCAAGTAATAATCAAGTTTGTTTATTGATGATTGGATTGATGATTAATTTAATGTGATTAAATTAATTATATCCAATAAACACTCTATTATGAATAGATGTGTATTTCCCTTGGAAGAATTAATTATGTGAATATGATTCACGCTAATTAATTATTACAATTTGAATATGAGGTGGAGGATCACATAAGTGACATCCATGGTCTCCCGTCAAGGCAACGGATTCCGTCGCCAGATGTTGTATATAGGAGACGCATGTCCGAAGTGACAGTCCTGTATATGATTTATTTTGATCGGGTTCTTTGCTTCTCGAAAGAGTAAGGTCGTATAGGTAGTGACCCTAATATCAGGTCCTATTATTGGGGCGATATTGGATTGCGTATAGCGAGTATGAAGCATGTTGACGGTTGGTTCAATTAATGACGGGTCAACATCACCTTAGGGTGGTGGGCCCGGGTATTAAAGACCGAATTGGGAAATGCAAGTTGGACTTGCAAGGAGGAATGTGTTCCCTCTTCTTTTTTATCGGAGTCGTAGGTTCTCATATTATTGGGATGTGACGAAGATAGGAAAGGAGATCCCAGATCTTGCTAGAGATATAATGGTAAGAATATCTCTTACATTGAAAGTGATTGAGGGAATGAACTTTCATTGTTGACAATGCAAGACAACTTTGATATAAAAATTCCTAAATCAAAGTAAAACATGTTTATAATATATATACTCTTATGCAAATTTCTTATTTCAGATAATCCTTCATTAAACCCACTCAATGTTATACTCAATAATAACCAGTAAAATATCATGGATTGAACCCATGATCCAGATCTTGTACTTGCAATTGGACACATAATGTATGTGGTTGCAATGTGCAAGTTTCCTCAACATAATGAGGAATGACAATTAAATAAGACAATAAGACATCACCTTAGGGTTTGTATGTCTCTATAGTCTTGATCTTGAATCGATTGTACTTTGGAAGTGACATGTCGATAATGATCGCAATTGTAAAAATAATCCTTATAAAATCTAAGATGTTATGGCATACATATGTGCTCTAGACATTTAATCATGAATAACATAGTTCTCTGCATTATGCAAAATGGTAGCTCGAGAGAGATGATGTATTCAAAATATTTGAATACCTACTTGAACCTAAGTCTCTATGAGTTTAGATGTATGTAGGTATGATAAGTGTCATCATTCTACTGTCTATACTCAAGTCATTCATGAAGCTTCATAATAATCATTTTGTATGAATTTAATGAAGCATGTATAAATGTTGAAGTGCTCTTGTACTGAAATCTTTTGAATTGAACATAAGAGATTCTTTGTCTTGAACAATGGTTGTTTATAGATGAAGAGAGCACAATGGGAGCGTGGGTCGGACCCATGTGAGAAGGAAAGTTAAAGAGTTAATTGTACTTCTGTGACTTCCATATGACATCCAAAGAGTTGGATGAATGCCAATACTGCAATAAGTTTATGTGTTGATAGTATGACTATCAAATCTGTCTAAAAATCCTTAGTGAAGGACTCAGATAGAGCATCAGAATAATCTACATATAATCATTAACTTTGACTTACTTATTTCATAAGATAAAGTCTGACAATTGTATCCCAATCTTCTAATGACATTTGCAATTGCTTGCATATATATATTAGAAGATTAGAAATTTGATCTTAAGGTTTAATAGTCATCTACATGGATATTGATGTAATTGTTGCAGCAATCTCTGTTGGATAGATGGACTTCATATTCTCAGAGGGAGAGCTCTAAGTCTTAGAGAATGTCTCTATGACCTAGATATTAGAATGCATTCATTGGTTGTTTCTAAAATGTTGGAAATAAACATGAATTCTGAGATAGAACTATCATAAAGAGTTATGATGGATATATTTCAGATAGTAATCTAACATCTAGTGGACTCCACAAAATTAGAAAAATTAATGAATGGTTCACTAAGATTTCTAATACTGAAAATTAAAACCTTTATAAGATCGATAGGAGGATAAAGATCATTTGACAATAATTTGGCATCAAGTTTTGGACATATGTCTATTGATAGAGTAGTAAGATATGAAACTTTAGAATGTCTAAAATTTCAAATCTTACATACTTGTGAATATTGTATTCAAAGTAAAATGTCCAATACATCCTTCTCTGGGAATAGTGTTAGATGTCAAGGTATTCAGGATGTCATACATATTGATGTATGTGGATCATCTATATCATAGTGAACATTATGGATATATGATATATATTGATGATTATATATGATATGAGATTTCTTCTCTTCAGCTAAGAAACCTTTGAAATGTTCAAAGATATCAAATTTTGGTTTAGAACCAAAGTTTGAAGGAAGATTAAATGAATTTGATCTAACCAAGGTAGCAAGTACCTAATAGATGAATTCAAAGAATACCTTATGAAGATATGAATATCATTTCTATCTCAATCCTCCTAACACACCTAAACTCAATGGAGTTGTAGGGAGATACAATTGGATCATGTGTGACATGATTTGATCAATGATGAATTTTAGCATAATTATCCCTTAGTTTCCAGGTATATATGTGTAGTAGAGACTACAATATATATCCTCAATAAGGTTCCATGCATGTAAGTTGGAATCGAGCACTGGAGAGTGATGCTTCATTAGAACAATAAAGGATGGTATTGGATACCTACTTTATAACCCGGAGATTCTTAAAAGATCTCATCTCTGATAATATGATTTTTAGAGGATGACTCTCTTGAGAATCAAGATGAAAATGAAGTGTAGGAACTCGTTTGATCTTAAGAAGATAATGAGGTTTCTGAAATCGGAAACTAAAAGGGACAATTAAAGATGAAGCACTAATACCTCTTCAAATGAGTTTGAGGATGTATTTCATGTGTCAGTTAAGTCTGACAATGATCGGACTTCATGTGATGAAGCTCCTGAGGATCATGACATGGAAAGATGGATATTAGCAATAAAGTCTAAAGTAGACTTCATATACAAATGTTGTATATGGACCCTCGAGGATTCACCTATAAGGGTAAGATCCGTTAAGGTGTAAATGGATCTTCAAGAGAAGAGGGAACCTGATGAGAAGGTAGAGAGCTTCAAAGCACGACTCGTAGCCATTAGCTACACACCGGAAGAGAAGACATATCTTGCAATGAGACTTGCTCTTCGGTGACCATGCTTAAAATCATCAGAATATTGCTAACCTTAGCTACACAACTTGACTATTGCATCTTCAAGATGTAAGTCAAGATTGCATTCCTCTAAGAATACCTCTCCGAGGATATTCACATGAAGTAGCCCCAGGGCTTCATGATTGCGGAAAATAAGGTGTGAAAGCTAAAGAAATCCATCTATAGACTCAAATAAGTTTCTTGTTGTTGGAACATAAGATTTGATGAAATTATAAATGTTATGATTTCAGATAGAATCTTGATGAACCATATGAAGCTTAGTGGGAGTGCCACTGTGTTCATCATACTAAATGTAGATAATACCCTAATCATTTGGAATGATATAAGGATGATAATAAGTGTTTTATGATCTGGCTATTCCATATCTTGAGATATGATCTCAAAGATGCCTCTTGGATCTTAGTTCTAAAGGTGTTCAGAAGCAAAGAAAAGAGGGCATTGGGACTATCACATTTGTAGTACACCTTGGACATGATCCATTTTTTGGAAATTCCAAGAAAGGCTTTCTTACCTTGAGATTTGGTACTGAACTATCTAAAGGGTTAACACCTCAAAGAGTTGAGGAAGTGAATGCTAGAACTGGTTGCACTTGTGCATCAGTTACGAGAAGCTAAGTGTATGCTAGATGTGTACAAAAGCCAGATATCTGCCATGCAGTGGAAGTAGTAAAGTGCTGCTAATCCTACTATGGAGAGAAAGCACTTGATTGCGGTTATAACAAAAATTTCATAGATGACAAGATTTTTGAGATAGTGATCTCAAAGTCATATCTTCAAAAGCTTAAGACTTTATAGATAGAGATCTAAAAGATCTTAACTGTGAATACCTTTGGAGATAGAGATCTCCCGGAATAAGAGGATTCTGATAAGCATTATGGAAATACTGGTTATAATAATAATTGAGCAATAGTGTCAAGGACACTATAACTGCTTTAACTAGATTGAGTATTGATTGCATTAGATGAAACATTCGCATTGTATGCGAGCACTGTTACTGGGGATATGCAAGTGTCGTAAAAGAACTTGGCATAGTCTCTTGGAAACAGAGTGATTGATCAGCTTACCTAGCTATTTTCTGAATAGCCTATGATTGTCACATGAGTGTGGGTTTAAATGATTAACCCATTAATGGCTCTTTGGGCTAGTGGGAGATTGTCGGACATGCGAGCCCACGGCGAGCCATTATGCAATAAATGTTATTGCACATATCATTCCCTAATCTGGAAGGAAGAATAAATAATTTGCATAAAAGGTCCCTCTGTACAATTAGGGTTATGTACCATGGCCACTTGATGATCATACAACTGTTGATTCATTAAATGAATCATAGAGGCTGGTGTTTGGATGAATATCTAAGGAGCTAGATAGAGGACTCATCAAGCACCGTCAAATGATTATTAAGAGATGATCTCCAGCCTGAGTAGGAGATGGCAATCCTTTCTCACATAGGCTGATATCTGACCGACCTCTTGATGCAGGTCCTCTGCATGGGAATAGTGATTCGGAGGTGTCAGATTAGTTAGGACAAGGGGTTGACTTAACGAGATCGAGATAACCTAAGTCCTATGGTGAATGTTGTTACAACATAGGCACGCATCCTCTGACCGAAGACAGATGTATTACTATATGTTTGAGTAAGTACATTTAGCAGACCAGTAGGTTGATGGCCTAACCAAGGTCTATACACCGGCGAGCCGGTGTGCATATAAAGGCATATGAGCAATACGATCTCTCAAAGGGAACATACAGGTCCACTTATGAACCGGAAGACATGAGCTCACTCATGAGGTATTGGGACCGATCGAATTCCATGCATGGTCGTCGAGCTTTGGAAGCATGACATGAATTTGAAGGTATACGCTTCGGGAAAGCATATGATCGATACCAACTCCCAATGACCAAGATTGAGAAACTTAGTGATCAAACCCTGAAGAAGACAGTGTAAAATCGATCTTAATCTTCAGGTTGATCATAGGTCTTCCAGTATGCAGGATGTACAGGTATTGGGAATACCTGAGGGTGATGTGATCATAAACGATTGTATAACCATGACGCTTCCATTCCGAGGGAATGATGAAACAGGTCTGGATTTCAGTGATTCCTCTCAGTAGAGAAGCAATCTAATCTTGGTCCATGTTTTGGACATTGGTCTGAATAAGATTCAGATGCAATGAGAATTAGATTTGCGGTCTTGATTTAATCAAGCATTTGTGGGAGGTACATAAGATCTGGATTTGAGATGAGATCTCGACATCCAAGTCAATATACGTGGAACAATACAATCGCCATGTCCTTATCTCTAAGTATCTGCGGAGAAAGCACATTATTCTTGAAGGAGTTCAAGAATAATTCATTTGATGAATTATATATATATATATATATCCAAGCAACAAGATGTTCATAATTAAATGAGATTTAATTATCAAGAATAATATGAATATGATTCATATTCTGAGAACGATTATCCAAGATAATTAAATAGGATTTAACTATCAAGGAAATGCAAATTGTGGATAGTGTTATCCATAATATCTGAACATATATTATAAATGTGATTTATAATATATTGGAGAGAGAGCACCTTTGTAAATAACATTTATTAATTGTTAATGTGAATTGGATTCACAGTAAGCAATTAATTGGAAATGTAATTACAATTTAGTTTGGGTTGTGAATATTTCACATATTTTCAATGGCATGATTGAAATATTCACTATTTAATTGGGAATTAATTTAGTGGATAATTTTGAAATAAATATTCACAAATTAATTGGGAATTAATTAGGTGGAGAATTTTGCAATAGATATACAGTAATTAATTGGGAATTAATTTGGTTGATAATATTGCAAACAAATAAGAGATAATTGGATTAAATAAAAAAAAGGGGGTGGATAATATACCACCAAATGAGATGGCGTCACCCATAACTTGGTCATGGGTGACGCCCCATCTATTTGGGGTGATTATCATCTCATTTTTATTATCCTATTATCTTGTGTTTATTAATTTATTTGTTGAATTAAATTATGTTGATAATTATGCAACATATATTTAATTTAAAATAAATTAATATGTTGTTTTTTGAACAACAATTATCATGGCCATTGATTTAATATACATATCAATCTAACCATTGATTTTGTATATGCCATGAATTGAGATCCATTGGATCCTAAACTAATATAAAAGGAGGGCCAACCTAGCCTTTCAAGGTACATAATTAAAAGTTGTAGAAGCCTACTACTCTCTCTCTCATTCTCGCCTATTCTCTCTCTCTCCATTTGAAGGTGGTCGTCCATATGTGTTGAGAAAGAGAGCTTCTTGCCTTCGCCTTCGACGACTCAAGGATCTCCATCTTCTTTGGGAGGAAGACGATGGATTTCGTTGGACGAAATCAGGGTACTCGAAGCTTGGATCTTCATCAAGGATTGCGGGAGGAACGCGTCTCATCATCGCGCCCGCAAGTGTCATCTTCGTAGATCGGACTTGAGACAGGAGGATCTCTTACTTTAGAGATCTCGTGATTGCAACCACGCTTCAAGAGGTATTTCTAATACTTTGTGGTTTGATGAAACGATCTCAGAAATGTTCTTGTGGTCATGTGGTTTCATCACTTGATTAAAAATTTTAATTTCCGCTGCATCTCGCGACTAGTGCGACTAGTCGCCCCGATTGCATATGATGCGATCGACACGCTTCCGTGATGCGCTTGAGGATTCTCAATATCCTTCAGAGCATCCCAAAGCTACATAGTTGAGGATGACAAAGTATGCAAGCTGAAGAAATCCATTTATGGGCTCAAACAAGCTTCTCGTAGCTGGAACATCAAATTTGACGAAACCATAGAGTTATGATTTTATGCAGAACCCCGATGAACCTTTTGTGTACAAGAATCTTAGTGGGAGCGTCGTTGTGTTCATCGTGCTTTAGTAGATGACATCCTTATCATTGGGAATAATACAAGGATGATGACCAATGTGAAAATTTGGCTATCTCATACCTTCGAGATGAAAGATCTTGGAGAAACCTCTTACATCTTAGGCTTGAAGTTGTTCAGAAACCGATAAAAGAGGATATTGGGATTATCACACCATGGGTACATTAAGAAGATTCTTGAACGTTTCCGTATGGATAATTGTAAGAAATGATTCCTCCCCGTAAGACATGGTATCCACCTATCTAAGGAATGGCTCCTCAAAGTGTTGAGGAAAAGAAAGTCATAGTAGGATGCCTTATACATCAGTTGTAGGAAGCTTAATGTATGTCATGATGTGTACTAGGCCAGACATCTGCCATGCAGTAGGAGTGGTAACTCGTTACCAATCCTGCTACGGAGAGCAAAACTGAAACGCAGTAAAGAACATTTTCAAATATCTAAGAAGGACGCAAGATTACATCTTCGTCTATGGAGATGGTGATCTCCAAGTCTTGGGATATACAGATTTAGATTTCCAGTCAGATATTGATGATCGAAAGTCAACATCAGGGTCTGTGTTCCTGTTGAATGGTGGTGTTGTGAGCTGGAGAAGCAAGAAGCAGGACACTGCAACAGAATCAACAACACAAGCCGAATATATTGCCGTATCAGATGCTGTAAAGGAGGTGGTGTGGTTGTGCAAGTTTATCCTGGAACTTTGCGTAGTTTCCTCTGATACTCCCATTCTGTTACTCTACGATAACACGGGAGCCATTGCCCAAGCGAAGGAACCCAAATGACATCAAAAGAGCAAGCACGTGGAAAGAAAATACCACATCATTCGGGAGATTCAAAAGCATGATGATATCGTCATCACAAAGGTGGCATCTGCCGACAATGTTGTTGATCCTCTTACCAAACGTCTGACACAAAAGGTTTTCGACCAGCATGTAATGAGTATGGGTTTAAGGATTGTTCCTGAATGGTTCTGAGGACTAGTGGGAGATTGTTAGCCATGTGCAAGGCTTAAATGTCGGTTTCGATCATCATTTCGGTATCGACCAAAACATAATTTCGATGGAATTTCGGTGGAATTTCGATTGGAATTTCGGTCATTTCGGTCATTTTTTGTACTAGAACCCTCATATTTCGGTCATTTCGGTCGAATTTCTATTTTGACTGGATATCGATATTCCACAGAAATTCGACTGAATTTCGCTGAAATCTGAGGCCATGGCCATGTGAGCTCGAGGCGAACAATTCTTACAATAAATGTTATTGTAATATATGATTTATCAATAAAAGTTATTGATTGTTTCACTCCCTTTCTGAGATTGAATGAATGAATGCACTATAAGGTCCCTTTGTACAATTAGGATTATCTACCATGGCCGTCTTGATAATCATACAGTTGTTGTTTCATTAATTGAATCATAAAGGTTGGTGCTTGGATGAATATCTAAGGAGTTAGACTGAGGACTCGTCAAGTACCGTTAAATGATTGTTAAGAGGTGATCTCCAGCTTGAGTAGGATATGGCAATCCTTTCTTATTAGACTGATATCTGATCAACCTCTTGATGCAGGTCCTCTGCATAGGAATAGTGATTCAGAGGTGTCAGACTAGTTAGGCCAAAGGGTTGACTTAACGAGATCGAGATAACCTAAGTCATATGTTGAATGTTGTCACAATACAGGCACACATCCTCTGACCAGAGACAGATGTGTTACTATATGTCCGAGTGTGTACATTTGGCAGACCAATAGGTTGATGACCTAACCAAGGTCTATACACCGGTAAGCTGGTGTGCATGTAAGGGCATATGAGTAATACAATCTCTCAAAGGGATCATACAGGTTCACTTGTGAACCGGAAGACGAGCTCACTCATGAGGTATTGGGATCAATCAAATTCCATGCATGGTCGTCGTGCTTTGGAAGCATGACAAGAATTTGAAGGTATGATACATTCTTTAGGAAAGCATATGATCGATACTGATTCCCAATGACCAAGATTGTGAAGCTAGATGATTGTAAACATATATTATTCTCTTATGTACCTCTGTGTTATTTTTCTTTCCTGTTGGAACTTTTCTGTAATTTACCCATAGGCTACTCTCCTATATAAGAGAGCCTAGGGTTGTCCTCTCATTTTTTCCCAACAAGGTATCAGAGCGGCGGTCCTAGACCGGAGTTCTTGAACCCTAACCCTAGCCCCACCGCCAAGCCTCCCTCCCTCCGCGCACCGCCGGCTTCGTGCATCCGCCTCCAATGCGTGTTTGCGTCTGCGCCTCTTGCGCGCATCTCGCGCGATCGCGCATTTGCCTCCCTCGTGCACCTCACACGCACCTTCTGCGCGCTCGCAGGCGCTTTTCGTGCGCCTCCCATGCGTTCTCGGCACGCCTGCTCGTGTGCGCTTGTGCGCTCTCACGCGCAGTTTGCATTGCGCCTCCCGTCTCACCTCAACGCGTTGTGAACCAGCCCTGCACGTATTTCTAGCGCCCTGTGCGTTTTCTACGTGCATCAGGCTGTGAGACCTGCAGAACCCTAGGCCAAGTGCGCAAGCTTCCAAAGAAATGGGTTTGGTTGCTTGAAGTCTACACATACAACTAAACCTGTACATGTCCGTATAGACGATCATACCTTCAGTCTACTACACCAGTCTTCTGTTACCAGTATGTCAGAAAGCAAGGCAGATATTCCATCTATAGGCGCCTTTCGAGGTCCAGCGCCGATTGTAAAGATGGACGGTACAAATTATGAACTGTGGGCGATGCAATTCATGAGTATGATGAAGTCAACCGGTAAGAAGCACATTCTTACCGAAGAAGAGCCTGCTGAGAAGACTGGAGTTAATGCCTCGTGGGAGGCAGATGATGCATATGCCAAAGTATGGCTATCAGGAACTCTGCCAATCGAGATTGCCAATGATATTCTTCATCAGCACACGGCCAAAGCTATGTGGGATATTCTGGCTGCAACATATTCTCAAGCGAAGAATGAGACAAAGTTTCTGCAACTCCAGCATGACATATTCACTATCAAGCAGAATGGACGCCCTCTACACTCACTATACACATCTCTACGAGGGATGTTTGAGAAGTTGTACAGCTTCATGCCCCTGACAGCCACGCCAGAGCAACAGAAGACCTACCGGAATGCTATTATGGTAGGAGTTTTCCTTGCTGCCCTTGATCCGGAGTATGAAGCAGCACGGTCCCAGATCTTGGCAGATTCTGCTATTCCTCCTATGGAGGAAGCCTTTCACAGACTGAGACGCATCACCGTCCCCTCTACGGCCACGAATCAGACTGCTTCAGCCATGGCTGCCAACAGAGGCCGTGGAGGTCACCATCATACCCGTGGGTCGTGGCCCTCATGGTGCAGGAGGTCGTATTCGGCCAACATGTACCTACTGCCATCGCACCGGACATACTGAAGACACATGCTACTTTAAGCAGGGATTTCCTGCATCTGCACGAGTCGCTGAGCAGATAGAGCCTCCATCTGTTGCCTCTTTGGATCAGCACTTTGATGATCTTGTTGCCCGTCTAAGGAGCATTATTCCTCCATCTGGACCAGCCCTCACTACTGAGAACCAATCTGATGTTGTCGCACCTGCCTCTGCTTCTACCAGTACATCAGGTAGTACATATGCATTTACTAGTAGTGGATCAGATACTTTAGCATTGATTATGGACTCTGGCGCCACACATCATCTAATGTGGTGATCAAAGTCTACTTTCAAGGTACAGACAGATCCCTCTAGGTCGAACAGTGGTCATTGCTAATGGCACACATTCCCCGATTACTGGTCAGGGGGAGATTAGACTGATGTCATCTATGCAGCTCAAAAATGTGTTACACGTACCTGACTTTTCAATGAATATGTTGTCTATCAGTCAAATTACAAAGGATTTACAGTGTCGGGCGATTTTTGATCCATCTTCTCTTGTTTTTCAGGACATCCTTACGGGCAACGTGATTGGGCGTGGCTATGAGCAAGGAGGCCTATATCGCCTTAGTCAGACTCCCTTTGCCGGAACCTCATCTCTACCTGCTAGTCCCGTCTCTCCTCTGCTATGGCACCTGCGATTTGGACATCTACCGCTTCAGAAACGGTGTCATGTGTTACCCCAGGTTTCACCTCACACGTATATTCAATGTGAGGCTTGTCAGTTGGGAAAGCATCATCGGTCTACCTTTCCCGGTCGTCAGGGTCGGAGTAGTACCTCCAAGTTTGAGTTGTTTCACATCGATATCTGGGGTCTGACTCGTGTTCCTGATCATCAGGGACACAGGTTTTATATAGTTATTGTGGACGATTTCACTCGAGTGTCATGGGTATTTTTGTTAAAGAATAAATCTGAAGCAGGGAATATTATCATCAATTTTCTTAATGAGATTCGTAATGTCTTTTCTGCATCTGTTAAAATTATGAGAAGTGATAGTACCCTGGAATTGTGTACTCATGCCCTATCCAGTCAATTTTCATCCCAAGGAATCGTCCACCAGACATCTTGTGCCTATACCTCCCAACAGAATGGGGTTGCCGAAAGGAAACATCGCCATTTATTGGATGTAACCAGGTCGCTCCTTATACAGAGTCATGCTCCTCACTCTTTCTGGGGTGACGTTGTTCTTACATCATGTTACCTAATCAATCTTATGTCGTCATCTGTTCTAGGTGAGAAGATCCTCTGCTCTCTTATCTTCCCTGGAAAATAATTATTCTCCCTTACTCCACGGGTGTTCGGTTCGGTTGCGTTTGTCCACTAGTTGTCTCCCGTGACTGACAAGCTCTCTCCTAGGGTTGTCAAGTGTGTCTTCATTAGGTAC
Organism: Ottelia alismoides; assembly: GCA_037367405.1. Lineage (NCBI taxonomy): Eukaryota > Viridiplantae > Streptophyta > Magnoliopsida > Alismatales > Hydrocharitaceae > Ottelia > Ottelia alismoides. The sequence continues at coordinate 151,928 of JAZKJV010005783.1, read as the reverse complement.
TCCAGAACTCAGAAGGGGAACAAGTAGTATGATCCTTTGTGCATGCGGTACCTTGTTAGTGCAAATGTTACATTTTTTAATCTATTATGTATTTCTCAGCCCTCTGGTGATCAGTTGATACCCCCTGCTAATAATAATAATAATGATGTCATTTACATGTCACCACCACCACCATCACCACCACCACCACCACCATCACTACCACTTGTCACTCTACCAGTTTCCTCTTTACCATTCATTATACCCGCAGGCCTACTTCAGCTCATGGTCATTGCTCATCACCCAGCTCGCCTAAGGTATGTTCTGAAGATATTACCATTGATGGATATGATGATGTTTCTGAGTAGGTTGTGTTACAGAGGCCATACGAGGACACAAATGATTTAGATGTTCCTATTGCTATACGAAAGTCGAAGAGGAGTTGCGCATCCTATCCTTTAGCAGCTTCTGTGTCCTTTGATCGACTAACTGGAGATTTCAGGACTTTTGTCGTCGCATTGTCAGCAGTAGCTATTCCACGGAATTACCAAGACGCACTGAAGGATAGTAGATGGCGTCTTGCCATGGAGGAAGAAATGGCAGCTCTTCAGTCTAGAGGTACTTGGAGTCCTGTTCATGTACCTGCGGATGTGTCACCAGTGAGCTGCAAATGGGTATTTACAGTCAAGTAGAATGCCGATGGCAGTATTGACAGGTACAAGGCGTGTCTAGTTGCTCGTGGCTTTACACAGACATATGGGGTGGATTATATTGATACATTTTCACCAGTAGCCCGCCATTCCACTCTACGGATCTTGTTATCTGTTGCGGTTACTCGTGAGTGGCCACTATACCAGTTGGATGTGAAGAATGCGTTCTTGTATGGTGACTTACAGGAGGAAGTCTACATGCAACAGCCATCTGATTTTGCCGTTGAGGGGGAGCATCCTACGATGTGCAGACTTCATAAGGCTATCTATGGCCTTAAGCAGAGCCCCAAATCGTGGTTCCAGAAGCTCTCAGATCTCTTTGAGAAACAAGGAAACTTTCCAATGCTGATCATTCCTTGTTTGTACAAAAGTCTTCCAGAGGTATTATTGCAATCATGGTCTATGTAGATGACATTCTAATCATGGCCTTAAATGTCGGCGAAATTCGACCGAAATTCGGTCGAATTTCGGTTTCGGTCGATAACCGATATCGATACATAGTGGTATATCTTTTTCCAGGATATCGACACATATCGGCCGAAATATGACCGAAATTCGGTCATGTCGACACCTTTCGGCCGAAATGACCGAAACTTGGAATATATGCACATGCAGTCCTCGAATTTCGGCCGAAATTTGGTCCTTGTCGGCCACTTTTGGCCTAAATGGAAAAACAAAGTGCTGAAATGACTAAATTAAAATATGAAATGACTAAAGTTGGCTAGATTCTTTGAAATTTGGACTCACTAGGACACCTAGCTAGTATTTTAGACTCTAAAATACTAGCTAGGTATCCTAGTGAGTCCAAATTTCAAAGAATCTAGCCAACTTTAGTCATTTCATATTTTTATTTAGACACCTATAAAGAAGAGCTAGCTATATTATATGGATTTCATTCATATTATATTGGTTGTAGGCCCTTCATAAAGATTCTTTGGAGGCCTATAAATGGTGGCATCCATTGCACCATTTCACCACACACACAACACAAAGAGTTGTCACAACTCACAAGCCTTCTTGCTCTCTTGCTCTCTCCTTGACGACAAGTCTTGTTGTGTTTGTAACTGTCTGTAAGTACTTTCCTTATATTTTTATTGCTATCTAATATTAATTCTCATTTTGTCACTGCTCTAAATATGAGTTGATTTTCGATGCTGAAGATATACATTACCGGTAATGATACATAATTGCCGGTAATGTGATCATTTTGTCACTGTTAATGATCGAGGATGATCGATAATGATCGGTGGGCCTCTACCGATCATTACCGGTAATGATCGAGGATGATCGATAATGATCGGTGGCGCCTCTACCGATCATTGCCGGTACTGATCGAGAATGATCGAGAATGATCGGGTTGCCTCTACCGAACATTACCGATAATGATTGATAATGATCGACGTTGATCGATGATGATCGGGAATGATCAGGGAGCCTCCACCGATCACTACCGGAAATGATCGGGGATGCTCGGGAATGAACGGTAACGATCGAGGATGATCGGAAATGATCGGTGGGCCTCTACCGATCATTACCAGTAATGATCGAGGATGATCGATAATGATCTGTGGGGCCTCTACCGATCATTACCGGTAATGATCGAGGATGATTGATAATGATCAGTGAGGCCACAACGATCATTACCGATAATGATCGAGAATGATTGGTGGGCATCTAACGATAAGAATTTAGTAGATTGGTTTATGGATTTTACATATCCATTTTTTCATGCTCTTATCTTCATAATATCATAATATATTACATTGTTAATTTGTTAATGCTCAAGAGGTGAAGATAATGGCTTCTGACTCTGGTTCCGACTCTCAAATGGCTGGTGGAGAGATTGGATGGAAATATGCTACTGCTCCTGACGGCAACAAGTCAAAACCTCAGTGCAAATTTTGTGGGAAGATAATTGGAGGAGGAGGAATCACAAGACTGAAACAACATCTCGTTGGTGGCTACGTGAATGTGGCTAAATGCCCTACATGTCCAAAGGAGATCAGAGCTGAAGTGAAGGCTCACTTGGAAGGGAAGAGTGAGAAGAAGAAAGAAAAGGGGCGAAGAGATGAGGAGTTTAATGAATTCATGTTCCATAGAGAGTTCAATGTCTTGTCTGATTCCGATGATGATGATATCCAATACCCACAAGATATTCAAACGGAGGCTGAGAGAAATGCATATAAGGCGGCATTACGCGACTCTATGAGGAGCGAGCATGAGAGGCGGGAACTCGGTGGTCGTGGTGGCCTTGGACGTGTCAGTGGCAGTTCAAGATTCCCGATAAATATTGGATCGGGAAGCGGCAGTGGAAGTGGAAGTGGTGCAGCTATGGTGCCACCAAAGAAGAAACAAAAGGGCATAGAAGCATTTCTGAGAAGGAGCAGTTCCGGTCACTATGTTCCGAGCAAAGATCCAAAGCAAAAGACATTAAAGGGCATGTTCGGTAATATGAGGGAGCGGGTAGGAAGGGCTGTTACAAAGTTGTTTGTTGGAGAGGGTATTCCGGCAAATGTGGCAAAGGGACCCTTCTTGCAGCATGCAATTGATGAGATTGCTGCAGCAGGAGGAGGCGTGACAGCTCCTACTCCGTACGAGATAATGAACAAGTATCTTCCCATGGAGAAAGAGGAGATCGGTGATTATATTGCCGAATTGAAGAAGAAGTGGCCGGAGTATGGCGTGACCCTCATGTGTGATGGTTGGACTAGCTATACGAGAAAGCAAATCATCAACTTTCTCGTATATTGTGATGGAAAAACGGTATTTGTAAGGTCTGTAGATGCATCTGAGCATGTCAAGAGTCACAAGTACATACTGAAACTCTTGAAAGATGTCATAGAAGAGGTCGGTCAAGAGAACATTGTTCAAATTGTGACCGACAATGGGAGTAATTTCAAGAAGGCTGGTGAGATGATCATGTCTTCTAACAGGTATGGCACCTTCTGGACACCTTGTGCTGCACATTGCATAGACCTGATCCTTAAAGATTTTGGAAAGAGGAAAACCCTCATGAATGTTGTTGATAATGCACGATCAATCACGACATTCATCTATAACCATTCAAAAGTCCTATCATTGATGCGAAGGATGTGTGGTGGTGACATCGTAAGGCCTGGAATTACAAGATTTGCAACCAACTTTATAGCGTTGCAAAGCATGCAACAACATAAGGTTGGTTTAAAGCAAATGTGTTGTTCAGGGGAATGGTTCGAGATTCCCGAGGTTCGCACCGATCAAGGAAGAAGGGGCAGAAACCTTGATCAACAACGTCAATTTTTGGGACGACATTGCCAGGGCGATAAAAATTATGGAGCCGGTTGTGTCAGTCTTGAGAATAGTGGATGGTGACAAGAAACCAACCATGGGTGTGATATACGAAGCCATGCGGGTGATGAAGGAGAAAGTGAAAGAAAATGTTGGAAAAGGTTATAAGGTGTGGTTGGGCAACATCGACGAACGTTGGTCGAAAATGTTGTCACATCCTCTTCATCAAGCTGGTATGCATTTTGTATATTACGCTCTTTAAGTTAATATTTTAGCTTTATTCAGTCACCCTTAAGTACTTTATTTGTCTGTTTTCAGCGTACTATCTTAATCCAAAATACCACTACAAGCACAACCTTGGCACTCGTCCCGAGCTCCTATCAGCCCTTCAAGTTGTCGTGGAGAAATTAGTGAAGTCAAGAGACGTCCAAACTCATTGCATGAATGAGGTATACAATATCATATCTTCCTAATATCTGATGTCTTCTCTTCTTAAATTTATTATTGAACCTGGTATTTTCTACCTTGTAGATAAAATACTTTAGGGAGTCCTTGGGTTCTTTTGGAAGAATGGTCGCGGTCAACGGTCGTAATAATACTCTTCCAGGTGTGTATTAATGTATAATCTTGAAGTATCAAGCAGTAATATTACTTATATAGCATGACTAAAATAATTTGTACCTTGGCTTGTAGGTGAATGGTGGATCTTGTATGGATTAGATGCACCTAATTTGCGACAAGTTGCTGTGAAGGTATTGTCGCAGACTGCGTCCGCTGGAGGATGCGAGAGAAATTGGAGCACCTTCAACCTCATCCACTCCAAAAGGCAAAATTCCTTAGGAGTACAAAAGCTACATGACCTTGTCTATATCCACTACAACCTCAGGTTGAAAATGAAGCATGCAAGGGAAGGACACGACAAGCAGGAATACATAGATCCCATCGACCTTGCATATATATTCAAGATTAAAGATGACGACGACGATGAGGAAGACGTCTTACAGAAGTGGATGGATGATAATGGCGCTCCCGTACTCGACGAGAGAGGAGGGAGACCAAATACACAGATTGCCTCGCAAATGGAGGCAAATGTCGAAGATTATATGGCTAGATCATGGAGACATCCAGACCCAGCTGGAGGGTTGGAAAGTGATTCTGATGACTCCTCCTCCAGGTCTAAATCAAAATCCAAATCAGGTGGTAGTGGAGGTGTTGTTCCAGCAGAAGATGAAGGGGCGACATCTGGTGGAGGTGCTACTGGATCTGGATTTGAAGGAATGCATGCTGGACTTTCTGCAGGACCTGTACAAGAATACACGGGCTATCGTACAAATGTACATGGTCAATATATTGCAAGTCCTAATCGAGAGTCATCTGCAGAGCAAATGGATTACTGTCCATACCCCTCGTACCCGCACCCTCGGGGATAAGTCCAAGATGACACCATTATGGAAGATCTCATATCTTCGGTGGGATCATTGAGTATGGATGTTGGAGATTCAATATTTGCTGGCGGGACAACTTCAAGCCCCTTCAGTGGATATGGATCTCAAGGGCAACAAAATGATGCATATGATGTTTTCCCTCCCGGATATGGGCCATATGGCTATAGCAGTCGTACTTATGGGGTATTTCCGGGAAATCAACAACAATATACCAATACCTCTTCCCAATCCCAGATTGGCGCTGGATCAGGATATGGTATATTTCCAGATTATTACCCTGCAGTACCTCCATCTCAACCCCTTCAGATGGCTTCTCCTCCTGCGGCTCCTGCTCCATCTTCTTCATCTCGAGGTTCTCACGTTGCATCCTCCTCGCGTCGACCTCCGCGTGATTCTGCGGCTTCTGCCTCTTCGGGTGACAAGTATCCTAGGATTGGCTTCCTTGCACACGTGACTGAGCATGAATACAAGGAGTATTTAATGGACTACAAAACCATGTACTCCTATATGACATGGGAGGATTACGTGGAATATAGGGACACCATCAGGTCACGTTATGGAGGAAGGGATCATACAGGATACATGGATCCACCTCGGAATTCTTGGTTTGGATGATTAAATGTCATTCCTACTCTCCCAGATAAATAAATGTGGTACTAGACTACTAGTAGTAGTAAGATAGTGCATCTGTCTATGCACATTATGTGATTGGAATTTCATGTGTCATGTTACGTAATTTTGTGGTTGTGGACTTGTATAATAATAATATGAATATATGATATTTCAATTTCAAAGGCATCTATGCATATAAAATCATTTCTTTTCTTTACTTCTTTCTGGGCTTGAAGGAAAATTTCAATGTCAAAACTCAAAATTAATATTATCATATGTACCAAAATTTGATTCCAGCCAATCACCGATATGGTGACCGAAACCGATATTTCAGGCCTTGATCATGAAAACATCTTATTATTATAGTAAAAACTTGTATTTCTATCTCAAATAATGCTTGACCAACATCAGAAATCTTAATTTTATAAAAAATTGAGATTTCAAGTCATTTCAAGAATTTCCGGCCATTTTACCGAAATTCCAGCCAGTCTCCGAAATGGTGATCGAAACCGATATTTAAGGCCTTCATCATGAAAACAACTTATTATTATAATAAAAATGTGTATTTCTATCTCATTTAATGGTTGACCAACATCAGAAATCCTAATTTCGTAAAAAAATTGAGATTTCAAGTCATTTCCAGAATTTCCGGCCATTTCACCGAAATTCCACCGAAATTCCACCGAAATTCCTTTTCCGGGGTTACCGAAACGAAACCGAAATCCAACATTTGAGGCCTTGATTCTAATTACAGGTGATGATGAACAAGGCATAAAGGAGGCGAAAGAAATGCTGGGTCGTGAATTCGTCACCAAGGACCTTGAGGTCCTTATATATTTTCTAGGGCTGGAGTTTGCCAGAAATCCTTATGGGTTGGTAATGTCTCAGAGGAAATATGTCACCGACCTGTTGAGTGAAACGGGAATGCTTGGTTGGCGACCTGCTACCACACCTATGGACCCTAGTATGAAGCTATATGATGGTGATACCGAGGAGGTGGATAGTAGAAGATACAGAGAACTGGTGGGTAAACTTCTTTATATTACGATTACTAGGCCCGATATAGCCTTTGTTGTGAGTCGCGTGAGCCAGTTCATGGAGCAACCACGCCAGGTACAAATGGATGCCATACATATGATACTCAGGTACCTCAAGTCATCTCCAGGTGCGGGCTTATTGTTCAAGAAGGGCAAAGAGACTACTATCTCAGTCTGTGCAGATGCAGATTACGCAGGGTGTCCCAAGGACAGGAAGTCCACCTCTGGGTTTGCTGTATATGTTGGAGATTCTCTAGTCTCATGGAGGAGCAAGAAACAGACTGTGGTGGCACGGTCTAGTGTTGAATCTGAATATAGGGCTATGGCCCAGGTGAGCACAGAAATGATGTGGGTAAAGGTTGTGCTTATAGATTTACATATAGAAGTTCCACTTCCTATGCAGGCGGCCTTGTTCATTGCAAATAATCCAGCATTCCATGAATGAACCAAGCACATTGAAGTTGACTGTCACTTTATATGTGACATGATTCAGAAGGGATTCATTGCTACATCCCATGTTAGTTCAGAGAACCAAACAACAGATATTTTTACTAAGGCACTACTGCGAGGCCCATTTCAGAAGTGTGCATCCAAGCTGAGCATGATTGATATCTATGCTCCATCTTGAGGGGGAATGTAAACATATAATATTCTCTTATGTACCTCTGCGTTATTTTTCTTTCTTGTTGGACCTTTTCTGTAATTTACCCATAGGCTACTCTCCTATATAAGAGAGCCTAGGGTTGATGGAATAAACATGTTCTCTAATTTTTTCCCTACAATGATTAAACCCTAAAGATAGTGTAAAATTGATTTATATCTTTGGGTTTTCATAGGTCTTCCAGTATGCGGGATGTATAGGTGTTAGGAATACCTAAGGGTGATGTGATCATAAACGATTGTATAACCATGCACTTTCATTCTGAGGGAGTGATGAAACAGGTTTGGATTTTAAAGACTCCTCTCGGAAGAGAAGTAATCCGATCTTAGTCCAAGTGTTGAACATTGATCTGAATGAGATTCAGAAGCAATGAGAAGATTGGATTTACGGTCTTGCTTTAATCAAGCATCTATGAGAGGTCCGTGAGATCTGGATTTGAAATGTGATCTCAACATCCAAGTCACTATACGTGGAACAATACAAGCATCATGTCCTTATCTCCAAGTATTTGCGGAGATAGCGCATTATTCTCGAAAGGGTTCAAGAATAATTCCATAGTTGAATTATATCTAAGCATTGAGAAATGGATAATTGAATGTGATTTAATTATCTTAGAAGATGTGAATTTGATTCACATTATTGGGATGCATGTGAATGACTATCCAATATAATTAAATGTGATTTAATTATTATAGGTAAGAATAATGTGGATAGCAATATCTAATTATTCATAATATATTATAAATATGATTTACAATGTATTAAAGAGAGCTTATTATGATTTATATTTGTTGATTAATTATTGTTGTGAATTGGATTCACATTGGATAATTAATTGCAAATCACATTTTATTTTGGGTTGTGAATGTGATTCACATATTTCCAATGGCAAGATTACAATATTCTCAAAATAATTATGAATTATTTTTGTAGAATATTTTACAAGTGTTGTAAAATCTTGGAGATTTTTAAGGATTTTTTTGAAACAGGGGGATACACTCGATGGTGTTCACCCCAATTACTATTTAATTAATAAAGCGGGGAAAGACAAAAGGGAACAGGAACAAAGACATGCAACTACATATCCCACTCATCAACCAACCTCGCAGCCTATATCCCCACATTTTCCTTGTAGAACCTCTGCCCAGAAAAGAAGACCGCATTCCTGCCCAGCCATAGGGCCCACAAAATGGCAATAGGACCGAGAAGCTCACGCCGTACCCTGCTCCTGCTGGCAATCAACGAGTTGCAAAGGAGGCCAATTCCGCCGTGCATAACCAAGCCATCCACGCCTCCCCCCAAACCAAAAGCATCTTAGGGCACTTGAAGAACAGATGTTCAAGCGACTCAACCGCCTCCTCGCACAGGAGGCACCTGTCAAAGACGGAGCCCAGAAACCTAGCATATCGATCCCTCGTCATCAACCTTTGTCTGCGTAACAACCACAGGAAGAAACCAATCCGCTCAGGAAGGCCAAGACTCCAAAAAAAGGCGAAGTCACGCACCAGCTCCTCCGAGCGAGATGGGGGAGGCCTACAGATCGCCCCAAACGCCTTTCTAACCGAAAATAGGCCCTAACGCCACCCCCAATGAACCCTGCCCTCCGAGGCACAGCCCAGCTCCTTGATAGAGTCCAACATCAAAAGAAATTCCTCGAGTCTTTGGTCCGAGAAATTAGAGGAGAAGGCAGGGAACCAGCTACCATCCGACCAGCGAGACGCAACCATCGCATCCTTCTCAGCCGCTAGAGCATAAAGGCGAAGGAACCGCGTGAACAAATCCCCATGGTCCAATCATCGGTCCAGAATGTGAATGTTTCGCCATTACCAAGCACCGGCCTAAACAGAGAGATATGTCGGGAGAAGACCTCCATCATCCCCTTCCAGAACGGCGTAGGAGATACGACATTACTATCAGGGCTCGGAGGCGCACCCCGAACACCGTATATTTTGCGCAGAACGTTGCTACAAAGGTCCTCCCCAGGGCCCCATATCCTGCTTGCCCACTTAAGTAGCAAAGCCTCGTTCATTTGATCCAGCCTCTGGACCCCCAGCCCCCCCCCCTTCTTAGGGAGCACAATCTCATCCCACTCAACAAGGTGAATCCCTCCCGAATCCTCCCCATGCTTGCCCTACAAGAATCTACGCATTAGCTTCTCAAGATGGTTACGAATCCCCTTCGGCAAGCGACGATTGGACAAGAAGTAAACCGAGATGGAGGAAAAAACCGCCTTTAAGAGGACCAGACGCCCTCCTCTGGAGAGAATGGCCGACGTCCAGCCTGTCAGCCTTGCTTCAAGCTTCTCAACCACCTTGAGCCAATCTCGTCGTTTCATTCTTCCCACCGTCAAGGGCATCCCAAGATAGTCAATCGGAAGGGATCCGCACTCCGACCCTAAGGCTTGGCCACAAGTGTCCGCCTCCTCCACAGAGAGCCCGAATGGAATGACCTTTGACTTATCTGCATTCTTGAAGAGACCGGACAGCTCGCTGAAAAGATCCAAGGCCACGGCCATGCTCGAGGTCGCCGATGCGCCCCCCTCAAGGAAGAAGATAGTAACATCTGCGTATTGGAATAGCAGGATCAACAAGGCATCCCTGCAGTAACCAACCGAGAAACCGCAATCAACCACACGGTGCACAATGCGCGCCAGGACATCCGCAGCAATAACAAACAGTAGGGGAGCAAGGGGGAAGCCTTGGCGCACGTCCCTACGAGGCTGGAAGAAGCCGCCCTCCGGGCGACCATTCACCGTGACCGAGAAAGAGGACGTCGTCACACAGCGCTTCATCCAAGATATCCAAATCTCTGGGAATCCTCTCCTTCGCAAGACCGACCAGAGGAATTTCCAATCTAAACTATCATAGGCCTTTGCAAAGTCTACCTTCCATAAACATCTTGCTTGTCTCTCCTCTTCCAATCCGCAATGATTTCCGATGCAAGAGTAAGACAGTCCAAGATTTGCCTACCCTATATAAAAGCAGACTGGAGCGGGGATACAATATTCTCAAGGACCCGACTGAGACGCGTCGCAAACACCTTCGCCACAATTAGGTAGAGTGCGTTAGAGAGAGCAATGGGGCGGAAGTCCTCGATACGTTCCGCCGACGTGGACTTAGGAAGGAGAGCAATCAAGGATTTATTTATCCTTTCGAAGCCCCCATTTCCCTCACAAAACTCGGAGATGACGTCCAGAACCTCAGTGCCAACTAGATCCCAAAAATCTATGTAGAAAGCTACTAGGAAGCCATCAGGGCCCGGAGCCCCATCCGTGTTCAAGCTCCAAACCGCACCCTTAACTTCCTCCAAGGAGACACCCTGCGTCAGCTCCATGCACATCAAGGGCGACAAAGACGCACCCCCGAGCCATGTCCATCTCCAAAGCCTGGGAATAGTCCTCGTCGAGAAATCCCTAAAGTGGTCGACAATAGATTTCCTTATTTCTCTGTCGCCATCCACGCGCACACCATTAACTGTAATCGAACTCAGGGCATTAAAATGACGCCTCCCACTGGCAATGTGATGAAAGAACACTGTGTTAGTGTCCCCCTCCCTGATCCAAGCACTCCTTGATTTTTGTCTCCATTCAATGACACGTTTAAGGCCTTCAGATGCGGTTATTTTTTGAGCGAGCGAGCGAGTGGCCAACTCATCCCCCGATAGCTCCCTAAGATACTCTTGTGCATCTAGTCTACTAACCACCTCCTCAGTCTCCAGTCTAGCAGCACATATGGCAGCCTTGGTGTCCTTCTTGAAGGAGCTCAGCCTCGCGCGCAAGGATCCGAGCTTCTGAACAAATCTAGACGCAGCCGAGCCAGAGACCTCCACATTAGACCAGTGTGAAGCCACCGTTTCTCTAAAATTTTCCTCCAGCAGCCAATACTTCTCATATCTAAAAAGACCCCTCCGCTTAGGGGGATCACGGGAATCCCAATGGATTGGTGAGTGGTCAGACAAGGCCCGCGGGCGAGCCACCACGGAGGAGAGCGCGAAGCAATCGAGAAGCTCGGCCGAAGCTAAAAATCTATCAATTCGAAAACGAGAGTTAGAACTCCTCCAACTATATGCCAAATCCCCCGCATCCATAACCTCCAGGGCTAGCAAGTCAACAACGTCAGCAAAATCATCAGAGCCCGGGTCCTGACCACCCCTGAAACGTGGTATAACCGTTGTTCGAAGAGTAACAATGAAATCGCCCCCATTGAGCCACAGGATACCCTCGAAGGCCCTCCCCACCTCGTGTAGGTCCTCCCACAGCTCCCTTCGCAAAATATGACAACAAGGCCCATAAACACAGGAGACCACAAGTGGCGTAGAGGACTCAGTACAAACCAAGAGAACCGAGAGAGCCCTTGTGACACGTTGGTTTGCTAGAGAGCAAGGAGGACATTGAGGATCTTCATAAGGAGATTGTGGTTGTGGGAGGTTTCCTCGGCCCTTCATCCTAAGGTGATGTTTGGCTTAATAATTGTTAAGCCCCTTGGTCTACTTTGACGTGTCCTGCCAGCCTCAATACGAACTGATGATCATTATCTTCGAAGTTATTCGTTATTCTCATATCCTATCATGTTGTGTGGTATTCTATGAGTTAGTACTACATTTTTGTATTCTATAAGAATGCACTAGCTTAGATGAGGTCAGATGATTCTAAGATAACATCACAAGTAGGGATGACTATTGAGTCATGGCTCGATGAGGTGGGCTCAGGCTTGGCTCGATAAGGGCTCATGAACCTTGCTCATTAAGCTATTGAGCCGAGCACGAACCAGAATTTTGGGGTCGATAGCTTAAAGAGTTGAGACCGAGGCGAGCCTACTCAGCTCGATAAGTCGATAAGGAGCCCGATAAGGAATATATATTATATTTTTATATATAATACACACAAAAACTAGGCCCATTCGAATACGAAGGACCGATTAACGGACGGGCCCATATCGCCTGATATTAAATTAGATAAGTTCCTTCTCAATACACATGTTTTCAGGGATAATTATAGTAATTTACATGTTAAACATCGTCTTAATCAAAGTCCGATTAATCGATTTGTAAAGTTTCAAGTTTAAATGGAAAAACACCAAAGAGCACAAGCTTGACACTTAAAGCTGCACAGCACATCCGAAAACCAAAACGACAAAACCAAAACCCTAACTTGCCCCCCGCGCGTGCCCCCTTCCTCCGTCAACTGCACGATCACCAGCGGTCGCCCCTCCTTCAGGAGATCACCACAGTGTCAATCAATGTGGTGCCGCATTGCAACCCGTCATCCTCGCGATCACCATGTGTGATGCCCCCCTCCACTCGATCTCCCACCTTCAGATATATGCTTGGTTGTTTATTTGTATTTTTTATATTTCTTAAAAAGCCAAATCATTTATACATCCCAAACTCCAAAGGGTAGAATTATAGGTCTTGGTTTTCCCTTTTAATTTTGCTTACATATTTCTATATATAGGGAATTAGTGATTTTGGCATGGATAAAGGAAAAGGAATACAACAATTTTAATCAATTGGCCAAAATACAGGTTCTTTTATAAATTTCTAAAACTCAACTCTCATTGGTTGCTTTTGTAGTATATATGTGTTCTAATAATTATCAACATTCTATGACTTTTTTAGAAATGGTGAATAATTACAAACAATCTGGAAACATGGGGAATCAATAATCAAATGATCCCCTTAGAAAGGATATCACTGAAAATCAATTAATCAGTAATAGTGATAGTGAAGTTACTGATGATGTTACTGTTGGAACAAAAAGGAGGAAAAAAAACTAAAGTTTGGAGTGAAATGGTAGGAGACCATAGAAAATGGAGTCCTGAAATCCGAATGTATTCATTGTGGTAAAATCTTTTCTGTTACTAAAGAAGGTCCTACCAGCACACTTGGTAGACACTTGAAGTACAAATGCCCCGTCAAGTTACGAATAATGGGACAAAAGCTCTTGCAAATCGAGAACAATGCAGCAGGAGAATCCTCCATAAGTGTTCAAAATTTTAACCAAATGCATTTTAGAAGATTGGTAATTAAAATGATCAAAGATGCAGAATTATCATTTTCGATTGTGGAAAGGTATAACTTTAGAAGGCTTATGTCTTATGTATGTCCTCAATATCCGTTGTATTCTGATATCTGAATCCGAATAAACCGAATCTCACCCGATTAAGAGTCTGAAAGTTCATGTAATATTCAATAAATATTTAATAGCTTCAGTTCGATCTATAGATCGCAGATCGAATCTCATTCGAACGAGGTCGACCAAAAGTCGATCGCATTGTAATGCATGCCATCGGAAAAGTTGCGACAAAATATAGGAAATTACAAAACAAACTGAGACCACCCAAAAATCCGATTCGATAAAATAAGACCAATAGAATCGATCGTTCGTCGATCGGAGGTCATTAAGTATTTCAAAATTACAAAATTTAAGCACAAACTAAAATTGTATCTCGAGAATTTCGGGAAATCATACCCAATCCAAAGTATATGAATATTATACTCATATTGATCGTTATTCAGAGGCGGTCAAAATGAGTTATTATACATCAGAATCTGAAACTTGAGGCACGAATACGGTCGACTTTGATTTTTTCAAATCAAAAAGAGGGAATAAATGAAAATAAATTTTAATTTGTTCTACTGACAGTACAGAGCAACCTATATGGCATTCCTCTCTTTCCACTTGGCAACCTTTCAAGGTTCCCCTCTCCTTATTTATATCACACCTTTCTCCTCCCCTTTTAATTCTTCCAACTCTTTTCTCTCCAACATTTCCACCGAAGGAGCCCCTCCCAGCCCTTTTCCCCCATTTAGTTGCAATCCAAGCAGCTGTGCAGCCGCTGTTCCCATTGGAGCTGCAGCTACTGCTGCTGCTTCTTCGCCAGCTGCAAGCTGCAAGCCAAACAGCAGTTGTTGTTGCCTACTTCAGCAGTTCCCCCTCCCCTGAAGTAGTTGTTGTTCACAGCAACTAGAAGGCATGATTTGTTTCAAGCTGGAACTTCAAGCAGCGGCTGCTGCTCTAGGAAGTGTTGCAGCTACAGCAGCAGCTCTACTGCATGGAACTGCTCATGGAGTTGATATTGCACGCATTTGATCCTCCAATCTTGGAGGATCCAATGCTACAAATCACCAATCTCTTGTTGTCATTCATGCTCTTGTATACATCTGAATTCTATCCAAAATTTGACTTCTGATTTTAATTTCAACAATGATAAAAAATTATAATCTTGTAAATAATTGTATGCATGTATTGCTCGTGATAAAATTGGGTGATTTTGCATGTATTATCTCAAAATTTCAGATCTGAATATTAGCTCCAGAATCCATGTTCTAAAGGATGAAATATTTGGAGGTTTTGCATGTATTATCTCAAAATTTCATATCTGGATGTTAGCTCCATAATCCATGTTCTAAAGGATCAAAATTTGGGGGGTTTTGCATGTACTATCTCAAAATTTTAGATCTGGATATTAGCTCCAGAATCCATGTTCTAAAGGATGAAAAACTGAGGATTTTTGCACGTGTTATCTTATAATTTCAGATCTGGATATTAGCTCCATAATCCATGTCCTAAAGGATGAAAAATTGGGGGTTTTGCATGTATTTATTTCACAATATCATATCTGAATATCGGCTCCATAAGTCATGATTTAACAACTTCAATTTGAAAGTTTTAGTGTAAATTGAACCCAAGTTTCAGATTTGTTCAGTAGCGCTATAATACATGTTTTAACAACTTAAATTTGGGGGTTTTAATGTAAATCAAACCCAAGTTTTAGATATGTTCAATAGCTCCATAATCCATTTTAACAATTTACAATTGATGGTTTTAATGTAAATATGTTCAATAGCTTCATAATCCATGTTTTATCAATTTGAAAGTTGGAGATTTTAGTGTAAATGAAACCCAAGTTTCAGATCCGTTAAAAAACTCGAGAGTCCATGTTTTAAAAACCTAAAATTTGGGGATTTTAGTGTAAATTAGACCCAAATTGCAGATGTGTTCAGTTGCTCAAAAATCTATGTTTTAAGAACTCAAAAAATTGGGTTTTGTGTGAGTTAAATCCCGAATTCACAGTCCTTAATTCTAGACTTCATGATGTTAAGATGAAAATTTGGGTAAAATTCAAAGTGTTCACATTACTAATAATCGTCATCAATGATCGTTAGTATAACCTATTATCTGAATACGACTTACAACAATTGATGGAGTGGACCGTTCAATTAGACCTGTAAAGTAAATCATATAAGATATGAAAGTGTGCATATATAATCAATGGACCTAGGTGGTTTATAAGAAATAGTGACGCTTGATAATTGTGCCGGTCATGGTGACCTTTACACATGATTGTGCGAGGGTGCGGTGACCTTCAGTTGGGTGGAGGATAGGAAACCCAGTTAAGACAGCGACCGCCAAGTGCGCAGGTTTAGGATCTCAGTCCTTTTTATGATTTTTACGGGAGCTCACAGTGTTTTTATGCTTCGTTGGGATCTAGGTTTTGATCAGTTCCGCAGACCCTCTGTTCTTAGGGTGCCTAGGTTGGGGGACCATCGGTTTTAATTTTTCTTTACGAGCTCGTTTGCCCGTACAGATCGGGTCGGCTTTGGAGCTACTCTTCCGAAGAGTCTCTCCCACCCATCTCAGGGGTGTAGTTTTGGAGTAGGCCTAACCCTCTATTAGACCGCACTCCCACTTAGAGGGCGAGACGGAAGAATATCTTAGGAGACTTCCTCACCGTTTGAGTTTTGATTATTGTTCCATCAATAGGTCTTGGCGATGAAAAGATCGTTGTCAGCTGGAGTTGAGCTTGGTTACAGTTGAGTTGTCTACAGTTGAGTTTGGTTACATCTGAGTCGGTTACAGTTGAGCTTGGTACAGAAATCATTAACCATCGTCAATCAGCAATCATCGACATTTAATCAGATCTTCAAACTACTACTACTGATATCAGGAGAAACTAGTAGATGTGTTGGGAACTTAGTTAGGATGCACTATACTCCACCGCATGCCCATTGAGGCACCCCAAACCTAAGGTATTCTTCACGTCTTAGAGTCATAATGTGATGTAACACTCAGACCAAGACCACAGACTATCCACTAGACTTGAGAAAATAGATAGAAATAAAGATCTGATCACCAAGATCTATCGACATGATCTCTAGAGATAAAATCTACATATGGGTCATTAATTAATATATGACAATGTTACATATGGAAAGTTATAGGGTGATGGGTGATCTACATACATAATAGCTTAAAACCAACTTTTATGCAAATAGCTTGTTAAATTTAAATTTCAATACATATCTACTTGCCTTCTTTTGAAACCACTAAATTAACTGTTATTTTTATTATGTCCGTTTGCATTCAACAATTGTTGACATTTCTCTTGTCCCTTACATGTATGGTAGGCAAGGCACCTGCATTAGTAGATTAACAGCTAGTCGATGAGCTTCCACAGTTCTGTTATGATACATATGTTTTAGTTTTTAGTCAAGTTAATGTAATTGCTTTCTCTTCTATGATTTGGGATATATGTACAGAGTATCAGCTTCTTTTGTTACATGTAATATATGGAAATCAATGCAATGTGAACGTGGTGACACTTGTTGCTAGCTCTGTGGTTGTTTCTGTGGCTTGTGAATGTCCTTTCGAGTCGTGAAAAATTTTCCCTAAATTTCATTAATCTAATGTGATTGATATCGAATACAATACTACAAATATTGTGTAAACGGGTAACCCGGATCTGGGCAGACAGTTGTCACAAATTGCTATCAAAGCAGTGGTACCCTGCTATACACATTTGCAGTACAAATTCCGATCACATTAAGTTATCGGATAGCGACAGTCCACCGACTAGTCGTAAGTTTAAGGGAAATATGACATTCAAACTCAATAAGCATTGATGTCACCCATTGCAATTAATTTTCATTATAGTATATGAAGAAGAGAAAAACATAGTTAGAAATACCGGCGAACATCAACTATTATGACTAATAATATTGCCTCCTGTGCAGAACAATGGCGTCTAGAGCTAACCAGAAGATGCTTGATTGCTAAGAGCTCATCCCGACTGCTCACCGACCTCCGACAGCAGCAGATTGTTATGTGATGTCAGCAGGACCAGATTTTGGCTCAGCAACAGAGATTACTGATAGGCATACTGACATAGAGATGAGATTCGAGGAGCTCTCTGACTTTACCTACCATCCATCTTAAGATGGAACACGACAGGACTAGCTCCAGTCTGTAGAGATTCAGCAGCCTCAATACGACGATCCACAAGAGGAGATGCCAGCATATGGAGCCAAGGATGGAAATTATGGTAGGGAGCAGGACCATGTACTCTTCGCAGATGAGGACACACCCGAGCACTCCGCCATTCACATGCATCAGTCAGTTTTCACCTCCTATCAACGAGCCAATATGCAAGTTTGAGGGCACTGAGACATTAGATGAAGTAGAACAGTAGCTGAAGAGGGTGATGAAGGTACTTCGGATTATTCGTGCACCACAAGACTCGTGGTTATCTTTTAAGGAGTATTTACTGACAGCATTTGCTGAGAGATGATGAGAGGCAACAGTTTCCTAGGACGCGAACCCACATGGGATGACTTAGAGACAAGATTTCGATCCCACTTCTTTTATGGGAAGTGGAAGGAGCCCCAACACTGATTATTCGCAGATCTCAGACAGAGGTGTACGAACTGTCGCGCACACACCAGCAGCCGCTGCTTTCTGGAGAAATTCATCAGAGGTATGAAGGAAGAGGTACAGGAGAGGTTGGTCGGACTATGTATCACTTACATCCCCGAGGTTGTGCAGCAGAGAAGTTTGAGGACATCAGAGAGTGACGCTTTGGGAGTTCGTCTAGAGCCACACCTACACGACAACGATCATTTGACGGATTCGACGACAGTTTCAGCAGCAGAGGTCAAGCGATTTCGTCCTTCATGTTTGACATTTTTAGGTGGGTGCTCGATCATCTCCAGCGACTACTTTAGGAGGGGCAATTGTCGAACGTGGCACCAATTCAGCTCGACTATCTAGGTCGCAAAGAGTAGATAGACCCCCTAGCAGGACCGACTCATAGCACTAACACAACTACTCATACCCAAACAGGCCAATGTTTCTTATGCAACCAGTGGGGGCATTACCGATCTCAGTGCCCGCAAGCTTCTGGCGAGCCTCGACCGTAGTCACAACCTTGACAGCTACAGGCATATCGTACTGGGAGTTTCCATAGCAGAAACTCCAACTTCAGGAGGCCACCGAGACAGGCACAGAGGGTGGCCATTCGAGTACTGCACCAACTAGGCATGGGCAGTTACTGTAGAGATATATATTATTCTATGATTTTCTCGTTTGTAACTTTTTCACATTTTCTTTTTCCTCTTGGACTCTTTATGTATTTTACCCATAGGCTACTCTCCTATATAAGAGAGCTTAGGACGTACGGAATAAACAAGTTTTCTCATTTTCCCAACATGGTATCAGAGCGACGGTACTAGACCGGAGTTCTCGAACCAAACCCTAACCCTAGCCTCCACCCTCAAGCCCTTTGCGCACGCGCCTCGCGCCGCCTCGCTCTGCCCCGGCATCGGCGCTCCTATGTGCTGCCTCCAGCTCGGTCTCGCATCGTTCCTGTGCATCTGCGCACGTTCCTGTGCGTAGGTGCACGCTCTTGTGCGCGTGAATACGTGTGTCTGCTCGCGTGAAGCTGTGCACCTGTGCGCGTGAACCTGTGCGCCTGTGCGCGTGAAACTGCACGCCTATGCGCGTGAAGCCGTGCCGTGTGCGCACCTGTGTGTGCCCTTGTCCGTGATCATGTACGTGTGTGTGATTTCCGTGCGCGTGCAGCCCTAGGCCAGCACTCGTTTCGCGCGCGCATTTCCAGATTAATGGGTTTGGTTGCTTGCGTCTACACATGCAACTGAACCCGTTAATGTCCGTGTAGACAATCATATCTTTAGTCTACTCCCCTAGTCTTCCAATATCATAATGTCAGAAAACAAGGCAAACATCCCATCAACAGGCGCCTTCAGAGGTCCAGCGCCTATTGTGAAGATGGATGGTTCAAATTATGAACTGTGCGCCATGCAGTTTATGATGAAGTCGACAGGTAAGAAGCACATTCTTACTGAGGAAAAGCCTGCTGAGAACATATATCAAAGTTTGGCTATCCGGAACATTAGCAATTGAGATTACTAACGATATTCTCCATCAGCCCACTGCCAAAGCAATGTAGGACATTCTGGTTGCCACTTATTCACAGCAAAGAATGAGACGAAGATTCAGCAACTTCAGCATGACATCTTTACAATCAAGCAGAATGGACGGCCTCTACACTCATTGTACATGTCTTTATGTGGAATGTTTGAGAAGCTTTATAGCTTCATGCCTCTCACAGCCACTCCAGAGCAACAGAAGACCTATCGGAATGACACTATGGTGGGTGTTTTTCTGGTTGCCCTTGATCCAGAGTACGAGGCAGCACGTTCCCAGATCTTGGCGGATTCCACGATTCCTCCTATGGAGGAAGCTTTTCACAGGCTGAGTCATATCATTGTTCCTTCGTCTACTGCAAATCAGATCGCCTCAGCCATGGCAGCCAATCGAGGTCGTGGGGGTCATTATCAATTATGTGGTTGTGGACCCCAGGGCAGAGGAGGTCATGTTCGACCATCATACACTTTTTGCCACCGTTCTGGACATACCGAAGACACATGTTATTCCAAACATGGGTTTCATGCTTCTGCACGAGTAGCTGAACAGATTGAGCCTCCATCTGCTTCATATATGGACCAGTGCTTTGATGATCTTGTAGCCCGTCTAAAGGGCATTAATCCTCCATCTGGTCCTGTTGCATCAGCGCCTACTTCTAAGAGTCACTCCGACGTTGTTGCTTCTGCATCCACCAGTACATCAGGTAGCACTTATGCATTCACAAGCAGTAGTGGATCAGATACTTTAGAGTGGATTATGGAATCTGCAGCCACGCATCATCTGTGTGGTGATCAAGGTCTGCTTACAGCATACCGACAGGTTTCTCCAAGCCGTACTGTGGTAATTGCTAATGGGACACATTCCCCGATTACTGGTCAGGGGGAGATTAGACTGACACCATCTATGCATCTCAAGAACGTGTTGCAAGCGCCTGATTTTTCGATGAATTTGTTGTCCATTAGCCAACTTACAAAGGATTTACATTGTCGAGCTATTTTTGATCCATCTTCTCTCATTTTTTAGGACATCCTTACGGGCAACGTGATTGAGTGTGGCTATGAGCAAGGCAGCCTCTGTCGTCTTAGTCGGACCCCTTATGCTGGAGCCTCATTTCTACCTGTTGAATCCATCTCCCCATTACTGTGGCACTTGTGTTTTCGACATCTACCGCTTCAGAAACAGTGTCATGTGTTACACCAGGTTTCACCTCACGCGTCCATCCAATGTGAGGCTTGTCAGTTGGGAAAGCACCATCGGTCTACCATTCCCAATCGTCAGTGTCGGAGTAGTACCTCCAAGTTTGAGTTGTTTCATGTCGATATCTGGGGTCCTAGTCGTGTTCCTGATCATCAGGGACATAGGTTTTATATAGTTATTGTGGATGATTTCTCTCATGTATCGTGGGTCTTTCTGTTAAAGAATAAATCTGAAGCGGGGAATATTATCATCAATTTCATCAATAAAGTTCGTAATATTTTTTATGCATCAGTTAAAATAGTTAAAATTGTGAGAAGTGATAATGCTCTAGAATTTTGTACTCATACTCTCTCCAATTTCTATTCGTCTTAAGAGATTATCCACCAAACATCATGTGCCTATACTTCCCAACAAAATGGTGTTGCGGAAAGGAAACATCGTCATTTACTTGATGTCACCAGGTCGCTTCTTATACAGAGTCATGCCCCTCATTCTTTCTGGGGCGATGGTGTTCTTACGGCATGTTATCTCATTAATCGTATGCCGTCATCTGTCTTATGTGAGAAGATTCCTTTCTTTCTTATTTTTCCTGACAAAGAATTGTTCTCACTCACTCCTCATGTATTTGGCTCGGTTGCATTTATCCACCAGTTGTCTCCAGGGATTGACAAGCTCTCTCCTAGGGTTGTCAAGTGTGTCTTCGTCGGGTACTCCAGAACACAGAAGGGGTACAAGTGTTATGATCCATTGCGCAGGAGGTATCTTGTTAGTGTTGATGTTACCTTTTTCGAATATGTTATGTACTTCTCATCTACAGGTGATCAGTTGGTATCCTCTGACATTACTGACGCTATATACATGCCACCACCGCCATCACCTCTACCACCTCCACCGCTACCATCTCCTACACCTCCTGTCACTGCTCTTGTTTCCCCATTGCCAATCCACATACCTGTCAGCCCGCTTCTGCTCATGGTCACCACTCATCATCTAGCTCACCTGAGTGTGTTCTGAGAATGCTATTAACATTGATGGATCTGAGATTTTCGTTAGCAGGATGTGTTACAGAGGCCAGATGAGGAGGCGGGTGATTTAGATCTACTTATTGCTCTTCGAAAGCAGAAGCACAGTTACGCGTCATATCCTATAGCACCTTTTATGTCTTTTGATCGCTTAACTGGAGAATTGATGAACTTTGTCAATGCATTATCAGCGGTGGATATTCCACGGAATTACCAAGATGCGTTGAAGGATAGTCGTTGGCGTTTAGCCATGGAAGAAGAAATGGTTGCTCTTCAGTCCAGAGGCACCTGGAGCCTTGTTACTACACCTACTGATGTATCTACAGTGAGCTGCAAGTGGTCTTTATAGTTAAACAGAATGCAGATGGCAGCATTGGCAGATACAAGGCACGCCTGGTTGCTCGTGGCATTACACGGACATATGGGGTGGATTATCTTAATACATTCTCGTCGGTTGCTCGTCATTCCACCCTACGGATCCTCCTCTCTGTTGCGGTTACTCGTGATTGGCCACTATATCAATTAGATGTGAAGAATGCATTCTTATACGGTGACTTACAGGAGGAAGTCTATATGCAACAGCCACCTGGTTTTGCTGTTGAGGGGGAGTATCCTAAGGTATGCAGATTTCATAAGGGTATCTATGGCCTTAAGCAGAGCCCCAGAGCTTGGTTACAGAAGCTCTCAGATCTGTTTGAGAAACAGGGGTACAGACGTTCCAATGCAGATCATTCCTTGTTTGTACAGAAGACACTCAGAGTTATTATTGCAATTATGGTGTATGTAGACGATACCTTGATTATAGGTGATGATGAACGGGGAATTCAGGAGGCAAAAGAAATGTTGGGTCGTGAATTTGTCACCAAGGACCTTGGAGTTCTTAGATATTTTCTGGGACTGGATTCTTCAGAAATCCTCATGGGTTGGTAATGACCCAGAGGAAATATGTCACTGACCTGTTGAGTGAAACAGGAATCTTGGTTGCTAACCTGCCACTAAACCCATGGATCCCAGTATGAAATTATATGATGACGATACTGATGAGGTGGATAGGAGAAGATACAGAGAACTGTTGGGCAAGCTTCTCTATGTTATTATTACCAGACCCGATATCTCCTTTGTTGTGAGTCGAGAGAGCCAGTTCGTGGAGCAACCACATCAGGTACACATGCATGCTATACATATGATACTCAGATACCTTAAGTCATCTCCAAGTGCAGGTCTGCTGTTTAAGAAAGACAAGGAGGTTACTATCTCAGCATGTGCAGATGCAGATTACGCAGGATGCCCTAAGGATAGGAAGTCCACCATTGGGTTTGCTGTGTATGTCGGAGACTCTCTAGTCTCACAGAGAAGCAAGAAACAAACGGTTGTATCAAGATCTAGTGTTGAGTCTGAATATAGGGCTATGGCCCAGATCAGTACAGAAATGATGTGGGTGAAGGCTGTGCTTACAGATCTATATATGAAAGTCCCGCTTCCTATAGCTCTAGAATGTGACAATCAGGCGGCTCTATTCATTGCAAATAATCCATCGTTTCATGAACGAACCAAGCACATTGAGGTTGATTGTCACTTCATACGTGATATGATTCAGAAGGGGTTTATTTCTACATCCGATGTTAGCTCAGGGGACCAAACTGCAGACATCATTACCAAGGCATTACTTCGAGGGCGGTTCCAGAAGTGCTCGTCCGAGCTGAGCATGGTTGATATCTATGCTCCACCTTGAGGGGGAGTGTAGAGATATATGTTATTCTATGATTTTCTCGCATGTACCTTTTTCACATTTTCTTTTTTCCTGTTGGACTCTTTATGTATTTTACACATAGGCAACTCTCCTATAGCCTAGGGCGTATGGAATAAACAAGTTTTCTCATTTTCCCAACAGTTACACGAAGTGATCGAGGAGTAGACATGATCAGCAGCTACTATGTAAAAGGTATGGTCTCAATCTGGAGCTGACCTTTCCATGTTTTGTTTGATTCTGGACTAATGCATTCCTTTATTGTTTCGAGATTACTAGCTTCATTAGGTAGAGTTGTAGAGGCTATATATCCTCATTACCATATCCATGGGCTAGGTGGTCAGTTATTTATCGTTTCACGGATAGTCAAAGACTTACAAGTGTTGATTAATGGTCAGGAGATGATAGTAGACTGTCTGTTACTACAGCTCGATGAGTTTGACTTGATTTTGGGCATGGATTGGTTATTAGCTCATCATGCATTAGTTGATTACTTTAGGAAGACAGATGTCTTCAAGATTCCATATTTACTCAAGTTCACTTTTAAAGGTACACTACATGACTCCAATGGAGTACATCTCAGTGTTGAGAGCTCAAAGACATGTTGATCAGGGATGGGATTCATATTTAGCATTTGTTCAAGGGACATCTGATCATGAGCTGATGACCCAAGACATCAGAGTAGTATCAAATTACCCAGATGTATTTCCTAATGATTTACCATGCTTACCTCCTAAGAGAGAGTTCGAATAACATTCATAACAGATGCACATCCGATCTCGATGGCTCCGTATTGCATGGCACCAGTTGAGTTGAGAGAGTTGAAAGTGTAGTTGAAGGAATTACTTGACTTGGATTTCGTAAGGCCAAGTACTTTACCTTGGGATGTTCCGGTTCTTTTTGTCAGGGTGAATGATGGATCGATGAGATTAGGCATTGATTACCGACAGTTGAACAAGAGAACGATGAAGAATCAATACTCTTTGTCGCGCATTTATGATTTATTCGATCAGTTACAAGGATCACCAGTGTTTTTGAAGATTGATCTTAGATCAGGCTACCATCAGCTGAGGATTCGAGAGTCAGATGTTTTGAAGACAACTTTCACGACTCGATATGGACACTGTGAGGTTGGGGTGATGTCGTTTGGGCCCACCAATGCCCCTGCAGCATTCATGGCCATGATGAACAGGATCTTCTGCCCATACTTGGACAAATTTGTGGTAGTGTTCATTAATGATGTATTGATTTATTCTCCGAATGAATGGGATCACACGAATGATCGGAAGATTGTACTTGACACAATGCGAGAGCACAAGCTGTAGCCAAGCTGAGCAAGTGTGACTTCTGGTTATCCCGAGTCTCATTCCTTGAGCATGTCATTTCTGGAGCAGGTATCGCAATTGATCTTGCGAGGATTGAGGCAGTCATGTCTTGGGAGCAGCCCAAGACAGACTTAGATTCGAAACTTCCTTGGATTAGCAGGTTACTACAAACGCTTCGTCAATGGATTTTCTCGAGTTGTTCTTCCTCTGATGCGATTGACACAGAAGGGAGTTCCTTTCATTCGAGATGATTCATGTGAACATGTCTTCAAAACATTGAAGGAAAGATTGACTACTACGCCCATTCTTGTACTTCCCTTAGGTACTTAGGATTATGCAGTTTATACAGATGCTTCAGGAGAAGGTTTAAGAGTGGTTCTAATGCAGCGAGGTCACGTGATTGCTTACGCATCATGTCAGTTGAGGCCGCATGAGCAGAATTACCCAACCCATGACTTGGAGTTGGCGGCAGTTGTCTTCGCCTTGAAGATATGGTGCTAATTTCTTTATGGGGTGAATTTTGAGATTTTCACAGATTACAAGAGTTTTAGGTACATCTTCGATCACAATGAGCTAAATACGAGACAACGCAAGTGGCTTGAGCAACTGAATGATTCTGACTGCATGATCTCTTACCACCCTGGTAAAGGAAACATGGTGGTTGATGCTTAGCAGGAGAGCTCATGCAGACGGTACGCAAACTAGTTATATATGTCAGATATGCTCGCATCTTTGACTGATTGGCATCCTCAAGAGAGTGCATCCATATCTACTGTCGTGCCTCTACGATTTAGCAGTTTGTGGGATCGTAAAGTAGAAGGTCAGAGGACAGATCCTTAGATTTGCGAAAGATACGTGCGCGTTGTCAAGGATGAATTTAATATTTTTGTAGTGACGAAGTTTATTTTGTGGAAGGTTGGTCAGATCGTTGTGCCCAATGATGAGCAGCTACACAGAGATATTCTTGATGAGGCACACAATTCACGATTGTCTATTCATCCTAGCAGCACGAAGATGTATCGTGATTTATGACAACATTTCTATTGGGACAGGATGAATTACGATGTGGTACATCATGTTAGCAAATGCATGACCTATCAGATATTCAAGGCTAGGCATAGGAGACCACCATGGTTATTGCAGTCTCTTCCGATTCTCGAGCGGAAGAGGGAGTATCTCTATGGATTTCGTCATTGGACTGCCAAGGACACCAGGTGGTCGTGATGCTATTTAAGTCGTTGTTGACAGATTGACCAAGTTAGCCCATTTCATACATATCAACTACACTCCATCTATATTGGCCAGGTTATATGTGCAAAATATTATTAGGCTTCATGGTATACCACGTGAGGTGGTGTTTGACAGAGACTCGATGTTTACATCGCACTACTGTATCAGTTCATGTCAGCACTACAGACAGAGCTGAAGATGAGTTCTGCATGCCATCCGCAGACTGACAAACAAAGCGAGTGCACCATTCAGACACTCGAGGATTTACTACGTGCATGCACCCTGGAGTGGAAAAGGTCCTGGAAGGATCACCTGTTGTTGGTAGAGTTCACGTACAACAATAGCCATCATTCCAATATTAGCATGGCATCATTCGAAGTCCTATATGGGCGGAGATGCCTCACACCTCTCAATTAGCGTGAGGTAGGTGATCATGCTCTTTACTCTGTAGATCTCTTGGAGGAAATTGCGAGAGTTGTTGATCTTGTGAGGTGGAAGCTCCTGATGGCATAAAGCCATCAAAAGAGCTATGTAGACTGTCGAAGAAGAGACTTGGAGTTTCAGCTAATCCGAAAGTCTTCTCTTAACCCATTTAAACATGACTCAAGAAGATTCAACTTAATCTCGTATATTGATGAAATTCCTGTAAATACATGTAGGAGATTGGGTGTTTCTACAAGTATCTCATATGAAGGGAATACAGAGATTCGGTGTTTGTGGCAAGCTGGCGTCACAGTATGTTGGACCGTTTGAGATTCTTACTAAAGTGGGGAAGGTGACCAACCGGGTATCCCTTCCTCCACACCTTTCAGCCATTAACTACGCCTTTCACACATCCAACCTGAGGAAGTATGTGCACGACCCTCGACACATTATCAGCTATGAGAATCTTAATGTGGAGCCTGACTTGACATACGAAGAGAGGTCAGTTCAGATACTTGACAATGTTGTGAAGAAACTTTGCAATAAATAGATTCCCTTGGTCAAAGTGTTATGGCACCGACATGGTATCGAAGAAGTGACATGGGAGACAGAAGCATATATGCGGGTGAAAAGCCTGAGTTTACCCTTATTAATTCAATCAAATTAATGATTAAAATAACTATCGTGTCGTTCGTTGTAGTCAGGTAAAAACAGACTGATCAAAAACCACTTATATTAATGTTCAATCAATTCCTAGCGACAGATTTATTTTACTTGGGCAAGCCCAAGGTCGAACTCAAGGAGGCAGTTGTCTCCTTGGGTGAATTTCCCGTTAATTTCGAGGTCTAACTTTCAGAAGAATATTTTTGGCATTTTCAGGACTTTTTATGCAATATCGGAAAAGACAAATGCACTTTCAGGCTAGTTTTTACAAGTTAAATCAGAAATGTGATCAAATGAAGTCCAAAAATTACGAAACTTGGCCAGAATATGACATGCAATGAAATTAAGCCACACTAAATTTTTTGGATTTTTCAGACACTTTACGAATTTACTGCGAATAAAATATGAATGCAAGGTGATTGTTACAACATTAATTTTAATAAAAACCAAAACACATTATTTCCGGGTAGAAAAATTATCCTAGATAGACTAGGTATGATGAATCCAGGAAAATTATTGAACCTAAAATTCTATGTGAATTGGACCTATTAAAAATCAATTAAATAAATCACTAATTAATTTATTCAGGTCTCGTGATGTGTGCAAATGCAATGATTTTTTGGCACAAAGTAGAATAAATTATCGTAAGTTTAATGTGATTTTATCGTTATTTTTGGAGCATCAAAGAATTTAATATGAATTAAAAGGCACACAGTGGACAAAATATGGCAAATTTCACCAAATTAATAATATTAAATTCCAAGAATGTCATAAAATTGAAACACGTGTCACATAAGATAGAGGACAAGATAAGCTACATCATGCATTTTTTGGAATTGAAAAATAATGCTAAATGGATACCTAAATATGTGTGCAAAGATAGGGACTAAATTGTAATTACAGAAAATAAAATTACTGAAAAGTAAACGTGCTGACAGGGACTGAAATCCAATTACCTATATTGTTGGGGGTATGTGTGCAAAATGTCCACGGGAACATGTGTGCTTCACTTGATGCTGCTCGCAGGAACTGAATAGCAATTTGGAAAACTTGTAGGGGCTTCAATGCAAAATGCCCAGACCGCACATGATGTACACGTGAGGTGTCAGGCTCGGGAGGCATCGGAGGCTCGGACTGTGGCTCGGGTGTGCTGCAGGCTCGAGCATGCTTCGGAATAGCGTCGAGAGTTCCGAGCCTAAGGATCGGTGAGGAGGCTCGGAGGCGGAGACGTGGCGCGATGTGAACCGCTGAATGAACGAGTATCCAACGACTGTTGAAGCTGCTTGTGTGACGCACTGAGGCTCATCAGATCACAACGATCTAACGGTGGCGATGTCGTAGACGTAGCTGCCTATTAGTCGTTGGATCGAGACGGATCCAACAGTGTCTGGATCTCGGAGGAATAGATACGAGGCGCAGCACAGGCCGCTTGATCCGAGTGATCTAACGGCCACGAGCTCGAGGCGACGTGGCGTGGCGAGGGTCGTCGGATCGAGACGATCAAACGGTTGCTGCTTGTCGTCTTCTCCGGTCCGCCACCTCCTGCGGCGAATTTGGCGGGGCTCCAACGTCGAGCTCTTGGCTCCGCCGCCTTCGCCCTTCCTCGATGATGAGCCCCGAGGATTCCTGAGTAGCAGGAAGTGATCGTGGAGGTATAGCGGAGCGACTAGAGCGTCTGGACGAGGGGAGGTGGTCCACATACCGGGGGTGACGAAGCACGAAGAAGCTCCGGTGATGCTTCCGACCAATGAAGAAGAGGGTACCTGCAAGGTCAGTGGCAGCCAAAAACTGAGGTGCAAGTGCTCGTGTGGGTGCAGTTGGGTGACTGAGGCCTTAAGGCGAAGTGAGGGAACGTTGACGGGCTCCTCCGCCGTTAGGCGGGCGGAGCAACGGTCGGAAATGGTGCGATGGGTAGAGGGGCAAACGGAGTGAAGCGCGAAGATGGGAGCTCCAAGGCGAAGCTCAATCGATTGTTAGCGGGGGAAGATGTTGAGCGGCGAAGTCGGGAAAAATACGAGAAAATCGGATGGAGAGAAGATGAAGATCGGAGAAGAAATGAAGGAGGCTACCTGAGAAAGGAGACTCGGGGAGGAGTCTCCAATCGTCGCTCGAGGGTCGGTAGAGGCCCGAGCTCTAGCAGCTCGTCGGGGAAGCTGCTGGCATGGCGGAGCTAGCCGTGGATCTCACTGGAGGTGATCGATCGTCTTCGCTCGATTTGGCCCTCGATTTCTGTCACAAATGAGGAGCTAAGAGCACGGAGGTACCTCTCGTAGTGGCGGATGGGCTCAACGATCGCCGGAGGCGGGGTATTTACAGGAAGGGGGTGAGGGTACAAGTGACGGAGGGCGAGGTTTCGTGGAGGTCGTAGAGCGACGATGACGGTCTTCATGGAGGTTGTGGCATCTGGCGAGGATAAGGGAGTCATGGGCTATGTAGTGGCGGTGATAGGGGGCGGAGAGGACGGCTGGAGTGGGGCCGAAAATAGGAAGGGGATGGCGAGCATGCGAGGTAGAGATCATGGGAGAGAGAGCGTCTGGAGGTTGACGAGGGGTTCTTGACCGTTGGATCGAGTGATCCAACGGCCAGGAGAAGGGTGTAAGGGGAGGGTATGGATTACATCGAAGTGGTGTGATCGGAGGGCTACGGAACCGACACGTGGCGGGCGCAGGTAAAAGCCTAAGGGACGGATGTGATTAGATTTGGAGGATCTGATCGAAGGGTCAGGAATAGTGCGATAATGTGCGGTGAGGATGAAGGTTCATGGAGAGGATCGGAGGGCTCATACCCCAACACGTGGTGTGCGGTGGGCGAGGTGCAAACGAATGGCGGAGATGGGATATGGAGAAGATCGGAGAGTGGAGATAAGCCGCGCGAATGGATGGCTCGGATCAAGCGAGAGGGGAAGGGATCGGACGGCGGAAGAAGAAGGGCGCGTGGCGCAATGTGAGCGGGCCGCGTGGTGTAACCAGATGGCGCCACGTGGCCTAATCTGAATGGCCAAGAAAGAAGGTGAAATAAGAGAGAGAAGATGGTCGAATTTGGAAAAACTCAAAACATGAAAGTTGTAGATCTTAATGAGATATACAAGTTTCATGTTAGCCAAAAACGGAGATGAGGTCAAATAAGATACAAAAATACAAGGATACAAATATACATATATAATGTACAAAGGGGCCCCAAAACCCAAGTTTTGCATACGAGCTTCGATTTAAGTGAAATTGGTCTCATTTTGAAGGTCTCTGAATATGTGTTATTCTAAAAGTGAGTAGACCTAGGTCGGAGGTTGTATGAGGCAGATATTTGCATTTTAAGGTCTGAGGTCTCCAAGTGGGTTTGGGGTTTTATTGAGTAATTTTACAAGTCATAAACTTTGGCCCTTTTTCTTGTATTATTAGTTAGTATACACAGTATACATATGGTTTTATTGACTTTGGAGTGGGTATAAAATACAGATAAATAGGTTAATAATGGTGAATATGCAGGTGAATATTTACAAGTGAATTGAATTTCTTATTTAATGCAAATATGAATGCTAGAATGCAGATATTATGCATGCAGATATGAATGCTAATTATGCAGGATAAGGGGAAATATGCAACTAATTACTCGGGAACAAAGCTCTATTTTCAACTTTTAAAGTGATGAATCACAAATTCATCAGCGAGCACAATACACAGTTATTTTCAGGTAATCATCTAAAACAAACCAATTTAATTATATATGTTGAAAGAATAGGGCGTGTTTTTCCATTGAGGTTTTTATGGATTCAAAATCCTTTGAGGTTTTTATGGTAACATGAAACTCGGATAAAACACAGAGTGACATTGACTCGAGTCTCGAGGAACACACAGTTCCCCTCTCCTTATTTATATCACACCTTTCTCCTCCCCCTTTAATTCTTCTAACTTTTTTCTCTTCAACATTTCCACGAAGGAGCTGAAGGATATTGTGAATCCTTAAGCGCATCACGGAAGCGTGTCGATCGCATCGTATGCAATCGGAGCAACTACTAGCACTAGTCGTTAGATGCGGCGGAAATTAAAAAATTTTAAAAATAAGACGAAACCACATGATCAGGAGAACACTTCTCGGATCGTTTCATCAAACCACGAAGTATAAGGAATACCTCTTGGAGCGTGGTTGTAATCGTGAGATCCCAAACAAGAGATCCTCCTGTCTAAAGTTCGATCCACGAAGAACGCACTTGCGGGCATAATGATGAGTCGCGTTCCTCCCGCAATCCTCGATGAAGATCCAAGCAAAGGATCCCCTGATTTCGTCAAGCGAAATCCATCGTCTTCCTTTAGAGTAAGCAACTCCAAAGAAGAAGGAGATCCTCGAGTCGTCGAAGGCGAAGGCAAGATGCTCTCCTCCTCAATACACAAAGTGGACGGCCACTTGAAATTGAGAGAGGCTAGACGAGAATGAGAGAGAGAGAGAGTAGTAGTAGTCTTCTACAACTCTTGATGATGTACCAAGAAAGGCTAGGCTAGCCCTCCTTTTATATTAGTTTAGGATCCAAAGGATCTCAATCTATGGGACACATAAATCCAACGGCCATGCTTGGTATATGTAATAATCAATGGCTATGATTGTTGTTGGCTAAAACCAACAACATTTATTTATATTTAAATTAAATATACGTTGCAACATTATCAACACATTTTAATTTAACATAAATAAATTTATCAAGAGATAATGTGATAACAAAAAAAAAGGGAGGCAACAAACCACCCTAAATTATAGGGAGCGTCACCTATGAACAAGTCATAGGTGACGCCACCTTTTATTTAGGTGGTTATTTTGTCTCCTTTTATTTTATCTTGTTATCTCTATTATTGCAATAATATCCACCAAATTAATTCTAAATTAATTTGTGAATATTTCCATCATGCCATCGAAAAATATGAGAATCAAATTCACAACCCAAACTAATTTGTAAATCACATTTCCAATTAATTAATAAATGTGAATCCAATCCACATCTAATAATTAACAAATGCTCTTTATGAAATTTCTCTCTCTTGAATATATATGTATATTATAAATCATATTTATAACACACAAATATTACGAATAGTATTATCCACATTCTCTAATCCTTGAGAATTAAATCCTATTTAATTATCTTGGATAATTACTCTCACAATATGAATCCCATTCATATTATGCTTGATTATTAAATCTCATTTAATCATCAAGTCCTTCTTCCTTGGATATGCATTTCATCAAATGAATTATTCTTTAACCCTTTCAAGAATAATGTGCTTTCTCCGCAGATACTTAGAGATAAGGACAGGGCGATTGTATTGTTCCATGTATAGTGACTTGGATATTGAGATCTTATCTCAAATCCAGATCTTACGAACCTCCCATAGATGCTTGATTAAATCAATACCGCAAATCTAATCTTCTCATTGAATCTGAATCTCATTCAGACCAATGTCCAACACTTGGACTAAGATCAGATTGCTTCTCTACTGGAAGGAGTCACTAAAATCCAGACATGTTTCATCACTCACTCAGAATGGAAGCGTCATGGATATACAATCGTTTATGATCACATCACCCTCAGGTATTCCCATACCTGTACATCCTACATACTAGAAGACCCATGGTCAACTCGAAGATCAAGATCAATTTTACACTGCCGTCTTCAGGGTTTGATCATTAAGTTTCTCAATCTTGGTCATTGAGAGTTGGTATCGATCATATGTTTTCCCAAAGCATATATCATACCTTCAAATTCATGTCATGCTTCCAAAGCACGATGACCATACATGGAATTTGATTGGTCCCAATACCTCATGAGTGAGCTCATGTCTTCCGGTTCATAAGTGAACCTGTATGATCCCTTCGAGAGATCGTATTGCTCATATGCCCTTATATGCACACCAGCTCGCCGGTGTATAGACCTTGGTTAGGCCATCAACCTATCGATCTGCCAAATGTACATACGCGGACATATAGCAATACATCTGTCTCCGGTCAGAGGATGCGTGCCTATGCTGTGACAGCATTCAACACAGGACTTAGGTTATCTCGATCTCGTCAAGTCAACCCATTGACCTAACTAATCCGACACCTCCGAATCGTTATTCCCATGCAGAGGACCTGCATCGAGAGGTCGGTCAGACATCATCCTATGTGAGAAAAGGATTGCCATCTCCTACTCAGGCTGGAGATCTTCTCTTAATAATCATTTGACGGTGCGTGATGAGTCCTCTATCTAACTCCTTAGATATTCATCCAAACACCAGCCTCTATGATTCATTTAATGAATCAACAACTATATGATCATCAAGATGGCCATGGTACATAACCCTAATTGTACAGAGGGACCTTATTGTGCATTCATTCATATAATTTCAGAAAGGGAGTGAAACATCAATAACTTTTATTGATAAACATAAATATTATAATAACATATATTGTAAGAATGGTTCACCCAGGGCATACATGTCTAACAATCTCCACTAGCCCTCAGAACCATTCAGGTACAATCCGTAAACCCATACTCATTACATGCTGGTCAAAAACCTTCTGTGTCAGAGGTTTGGTAAGAGGATCAGCAATGTTGTCGGCAGAGGCCACCTTGGTGATGATGATATCCCCACGCTTTTGAATCTCCTGAATGATGTGGTATTTCCTTTCCACGTGCTTGCTCTTTTGATGGCACTTGGGTTCCTTTGCTTGGGCAATGGCTTCGGTGTTATCACAGAGTAACGGGACGGGAGTATCAGAGGAAACTACGCCAAGCTCCAAGATGAACTTGCGTAACCACACCGCCTCCTTTGCAGCATCCGATACAGCAATGTACTCGGCTTCTGTTCTTGAATCCACCGTAGTGTCCTACTTCTTGCTTCACCAACTCACAGCACCATCGTTCAACAGGAATACAAATCCTGATGTCGACTTTCGATCATCAATATCCGACTGAAAGTCTGAATCTGTATATCCCAAGACTTAGAGATCACCATTCCCATAGACCAAGATGTAATCTTGCGTCCGTCTCAGATATTTGAATATGTTCTTTACTGCATTCTTGCATTCCAGTGTTTCTCTCCATAGCAGGATTGGTAACGACTTACCACTCCCTTTGCATGGCAGATGTCTGACCTAGTACACATCATGGCATACATCAAGCTTCCTACAGCTGATGCGTAAGGGCATCCATCCATGGCCTTCCTTTCCTCAACACTGTGAGGAGCCATCCCTTTGGACAGATGGATATCATGTCCTAAGGGGAGGAATCCTTTCTTTGAACTATCCATACGGAATCGTTCAAGAATTTTCTTGATGCATCCATGCTGTTATAATCCCAGTATTCTCTTTTCTCGGTTTCTGAACTTCATGCCTAAGATGTAAAAGGCTTCTCCAAGATCTTTCATCTCGAAGGTATGGGATAGCCAAATTTTCACACTGGTCATCATTCATGTATCATTCCCAATGATAAGGATGTCATCTACGTAAAGCACGATGAACACAATGACGCTCCCACTAAGCTTCTTGTACACACAAGGTTCATCAGGATTCTGCACAAAATCATAACTCTTTATGGTTTCGTCAAATCTGATGTTCCAGCTACGAGAAGCTTGTTTGAGCCCATAGATGGATTTCTTCGGCTTGCATACTTTACCATCTTCAGCTATGAAGCCTTGGGGCTGCTCCATATAGATATCCTCCTCGAGGTATCCATTGAGGAAAGCTGTCTTGACGTCCATCTGCCATATGTCGTAGTCAAGAGACGCAGCTATAGCTAGCAGTGTCCTGATGGATTTAAGCATAGCCACAGGAGAGAACGTCTCATCGTAGTCGATGCCTTCTCTCTGTGTGTAGCCCTTGGTTACGAGCCGTGCCTTGAAAGTCTCTACTTTCCCATCAGGTCCCCTCTTTCTCTTGAAGATCCATTTACACCCAATGAGTTTTACCCCTTTAGTTGGATCCTCTAGGGTCCATACACCATTCTTATGTATGGAGTCAATTTCTGACTTCATTGCTAGCATCCATCTATCCATATCATGATCTGAGAGTGCTTCATCAAATGAAGAAGGATCATTGTCAGTCTCACCTGACACAAGGAATCCATACCATTCAGGTGGTGCAACCACCCTCGAACTCCTTCGAAGAGGTATGGGTGTTTCATCTTCATTCTCTTCAGTTTCTGGTTCAGGAATCTCAGAATCCTCAGGGGATTCAATGAGTTCCTCTACTTCATTTCTGTCTTGACCTTTAGGGAAATCATCCTCTAGAAATTTCACATCCCTAGAGACAAAAGCCTTTTGGGTCTCAGGGTCATAAAGCTGGTATCCAATACCATCTTTAACATACCCAATGAAGTAGCACTCACGAGTGCGTGATTCTAGATTACTTGCGTCCACGTTCTTCGCATGGACCAAGCATCCCCAAACCCTCAAGTGTTTAACACTAGGTTTGGTACAATACCAGAGCTCGTGAGGAGTCCTGGGTACAGACTTGCTAGGAATCTTGTTCAGGATATAAATTGCAGTCTCAACTGCATATCCCCAGAAACTAAGAGGTAAACGTGCTTTACTCATCATTGAACAGACCATGTCCATGATGGTCATGTTGCGTCTTTCAGCAACACCATTAAGTTGGGGAGTTCCAGGGGGAGTGAGATTGGAGACAATTCCATTCTCTTTAAGATATTCCTTGAATTCATCTGAGAGGTACTCACCACCTCGGTCAGATCGAATCCGTTTGATCTTCCTATCGGTTTGGTTCTCAACCAAAGCCTTAAACTCTTTGAACTTTTCAAAGGTTTCTGATTTATGACGTAGTAGGAAGATAAACCCGTATCGCGAATGGTCATCAATAAACGTCAAATAATATCTATATCCATTTCTAGTCGCGGTACTGAAGGGACCGCATACATCAGTACGTATTAGGTCAAGAATACCTTCGCATCTCATAACCTTGTTACGGAAAGGCATCCTGGTCATTTTATCTCGAATGCAATGTTCACAGGTAGGTAAAGATTGAACCTGTAGAAAATCTAAAGGTCCCTCCTTTATCAATCTATTGATCCTATCAACAGACAAATGACCAAGTCTTTGATGCCAAATCATATTCGAATGATTTTCATTCTCCCTGGATCTCTTAGGGTTTTTATTATCAGTGGTAGTTACATTTATGATACATTCATCAATGCACAATTCATAGAGTCCACCAGAAGTCAGAACACCTTCCGCAATAAATTTATCATAATGATTAATGACTAACTTATTACAGGATAGGAAGGAGTATATCATGTCTAACAAGCTTAGATAAAGATATCAAATTCCTCCTGACTTCAGGTACATAAAGACACTCTTTAAGTACTAGGACTCGACCACTAGATAACGATAGTTTGCACGTCTTAATAGCGACTGCTGCAACACTTGCATCAGATCCCATCTGGATAACTATCTCCCCTTGCTCAAGATTCCTAGTTTCCTGAAACAAATGCAACGAATTGCATACATGAACAGAAGCACCAGAATCTATGACCCAACTTCCTTCTCGTCCAACGAGAAAGCTAGTTTCAATGATGAAAGTAGATTTCATACCTGTTGGGGCTTTACCTTTGTCAGCAGACTTCAGGTAATCTGGGCAATTACGCCGCCAGTGCCTGACTTCTTGTAGTGGTGACAGACATCGGACTTTTTCTATGTTATCAGTGTGGAAGTACTAGAAGACGAACCAACTCATTGATTCTTCTTCTTTCTCTTCGGGACCGGGCCCTTCCGAGAACCTTACTTCCGCCCGCGCTTTCCTCTCACTTGTAGAACCATTGCACTAGCAGAGGGGTCGTCCTTCTTCATGACGTCTTCTGCAGACTTCATGCAGCTAACAGTCCAGCGTTAGTGAAATCACCTTTACTCATATGATAAGACACGACAAAGTTGTTGAAAGATTTAGGGAACGACAGGAGAATAACATTAACCTGCATGTCAGAATCCATGTAGGCTCTCAGGGTTTCCAATTTAGAGAGGTACCCAAACACTTTGAGTATGTGTTCTCTGACAGAGGTCCCTTCCTGCATCTTGCAGCGAATAATCTCTTTCATCACGTTATAACGTTATGTGCGGTTTATGTCACCGAACATTTCCTTCAGATTCAGCATAATCTCTTTACAAAGGTTCATTTCCACATGTTACTTCTGAAGCACATTGGACAATGATCCAATGATGTAACACCTTGCCAGATTATGGACTTCATCATATTTCTCATTATATGATTTATCTTCTGCAGTCTTAGGGTTTGTTATCTCGTCCTTGCTCAGCACATAAGAGATGCGCTCCGCAGATAGGACAAAGATCCAAATTTCGAATCCAATCCGAATAATTTGGTCCGGTCAGCTGGTTGACCTCCAGGAGCCTGCTAAGTGGGTTCTGGACTTCATTTTCTGAAATTTAAAATGCACTATATTAGAATATATAGATAAATATATATTTATTTTAAAATATTTGATTAAGGCATTTTAAATTAAATTCATCTTGCCATGTCAACTTTGAAAGATTATTCCCTTATTTTTCTTTCAAAGTAAGAGATACACTTACCGCTATATCTCAAGCAAGATCTGGGATCTCCTTTCCTATCTTTGTCACATCCCAATAATATGATAACTTGCGACTCGGATAAAAAGAAGCGGGAACTCATTCCGCCTTGCAAGTCTAACTTGCATTCCCAATTCGGTCTTTAACACCCGGGCCAATCACCCCTAAGATGATGTTGACCCGTTGTTAATTGAACCAACCGTCAACAGGCTTAAAACTCGCTATACGCAATCCAATATCGCCCCAATAATATGAGGACTCGATATTGGGGTCACTACGTATACGGCCTTACTCTTTCGAGAAACAAAGAACCCGATCCAATTAAATCATATACAGGATCTGTCACTTCGGACAGGCGTCTCCTACACACAACAACTGGTGACGGAATCCTTTGCCTTGACGAAAGACCATGGATGTCACTTACGTGATCCTCCATCTCATATTCAAATTTTATAATTAATTATCGTGAATCATATTCACATAATTAACTCTTCCAAGGGAAATACACATCTATTCATAATAGAGTGTTAATTGGATATAATTAATTTAATCACATTAAATTAATCATTAATCCAGTCACCAATTAACAATCTTGGTTATTACTTGAATAGTAGGTATAATCTCAAAGTACGTATTATTCGAATTTTAATAATTAGAAAAATACACTTTGACTTCTCCGACATTATCCAGTCTCTACCCGCTGTCATGGCCAGTACCGACGAGAGTGGGACGGACCACATACGTTGCAACTCGCGATCCCAATGCTCTTCGACTAGGCACCATATCCACCTCAGAAAGGATAATACCAGATAGATCATCATGTCTTTTGAGATGCTCATCGATTTTTCAACCGAAATTATACCATATAATATACATCGAAACAATTTTGATTATATTATAAGGAGATTTGATAAACAAATCCCCAATCCTATTCAAGCAAAAGGGTTTTTCATGTAAAAGTTGTCCTACAACTATTGTAGGATAAATTATGTTTTTTCATGAAATCAATGTTTGTTGATAGATTCATATCAACCAATGATCAAGATCAATTATCTTATCACCATGGTTTAGGCAAATGTCATCCAATGAAATAATTATCTCTTTACATATTTCACAAATATTTATCACTAATTATTTCAGAAAATTAACAATTAATTTTCATCAAGACATTTGAATGACTTATCATAAGGTTCGTGATCAAAAGATGTCAATTTCCAGCAGTGACCCCCCATCACTAAAATTAACTTATCTTTTTTTTATGCTCAAAAAGGGGGACGCACTCATCGGTGCTCGCCCCAGTGCATTAAAAAGAAAAAAGAGAAATACGTACAAGAGAGAAGGGGCGAATAGGAGTCGAAAATACAAAGGCGTGGATGGTTTCCAAGAAGTGAAACCCCCGGTTACAAAAGCACAACCCTAGCTAGAGGACCAATCAAGAAGGAACCCCGAGGCTGAAATACGAATATTCTCCAAGTAGAACCGCTGCCGAGTGAAAAGAGCTTCGTTCCTTCCCAGCCAAATGCTCCAAAGTCGCGCAATTGGCTCCAGCAAAACCTCCCGAGGCCGTCCCCTAGCGTTGAACAAGCTGTCGCAGAACGAGGCAAAGGAGGACAGGTTAATCCAGCCGAAGTCATCCCACAGGGCACAAACACAGCCACACTGAAGGAATAGGTGGTCAATATTTTCCGTTTCCAGGCCACAGAGGCCACAGTTGATCAATTTAAATCCAAAAATTGCAAAATCAGTTTCCTAAGATTGCCAATTTGATTTATTAAAGAACCCAAGTGATAATTCGTGCCTTTCGAGGCGGATCAAAACAGTAATTAACTCATTAATCACGTTCAGATCCGCAGTTCCCGCAATAGTGAATATATGCGTATTCAAAGGACCATATCTTGAGCAAATGAAGTCCAAATTTCACAAACTCGGATCTTATGGTTTCCTTATTTAATGGGGAACAAAATTCAATTGAAAAATTCATGTTTAAACAATTTAAAAAGTACCGAAAAAATCAATTAGACAGAGGTGTGAAAATTCAAATGCGACAAAAAATTTTGCGACTCTTTCAAGCCCAAGTCGTCCTAGGTCTATGGATCATATCCAAAACCTTATTCGACCTATATCTCTGATACCACTAGAAGGATATTGTGAATCCTTAAGCGCATCACGGAAGCGTGTCGATCGCATCATATGCAATCGGAGCAACTAGTCGCACTAGTCGCTAGATGCAGCGGAAATAAAAATTTTTTTAAAAGTAAAGATGAAACCACATGATCACGAGAACACTTCTCGGATCGTTTCATCGAACCACAAAGTATAAGGAATACCTCTTGGAGCGTGGTTGTGATCGCGAGATCCCAAACAAGAGATCATCCTGTCTCAAGTCCGATCCAAGAAGAACACACTTGCGGGCACGATGATGAGTCGTGTTCCTCCCGCAATCCTCGATAAAGATCCAAGCAATGGATCCTCTGATTTCTTCAAGCGAAATCCATCGTTTTCCTTTAGAGTAAGCAACTCCAAAGAAGAAGGAGATCCTCGAGTCGTCGAAGGCGAAGGCAAGATGCTCTCGTCCTCAATACACAAAGTGGACGGACACTTGAAATTGAGAGAGAGAGGCTAGACGAGAATGAGAGAGAGAGTAGTAGTAGTCTTCTACAACTCTTGATGATGTACCAAGAAAGGCTAGGCTAGCCCTCCTTTTATATTAGTTTAGGATCCAATGGATCTCAATCTATGGGACACATAAATCCAACGGCCATGCTTGGTATATGTAATAATCAATGGCTATGATTGTTGTTGGCTAAAACCAACAACATTTATTTATATTTAAATTAAATATACGTTGCAACATTATCAACACATTTTAATTTAACATAAATAAATTTATCAAGAGATAATGTGATAACAAAAAAAAAGGGAGGCAACAAACCACCCTAAATTATAGGGAGCGTCACCTATGAACAAGTCATAGGTGACGCCACCTTTTATTTAGGTGGTTATTTTGTCTCCTTTTATTTTATCTTGTTATCTCTATTATTGCAATAATATCCACCAAATAAATTCCAAATTAATTTGTGAATATTTCCATCATGCCATCGAAAAATATGTGAATCAAATTCACAACCCAAACTAATTTGTAAATCACATTTCCAATTAATTAATAAATGTGAATCCAATCCACATTTAATAATTAACAGATGCTATTTACGAAATTTCTTTCTCTTGAATATATGTATATTACAAATCATATTTATAATACACAAATATTATGGATAGTATTATCCACATTCTCTAATCCTTGATAATTAAATCCTATTTAATTATCTTGGATAATTATTCTCACAATATGAATCCCATTCATATTAGGCTTGATTATTAAATCTCATTAATCATCAAGTCCTTCTTGCTTGGATATGCATTTCATCAAATGAATTATTCTTTAACCCTTTCAAGAATAATGTGCTTTCTCCGCAGATACTTGGAGATAAGGACAGGGCGATTGTATTGTTCCATGTATAGTGACTTGGATATTGAGATCTTATCTCAAATCCAGATCTTACGAACCTCCCATAGATGCTTGATTAAATCAAGACCGCAAATCTAATCTTCTCATTGAATCTGAATCTCATTCAGACCAATGTCCAACACTTGGACTAAGATCAGATTGCTTCTCTACTGGAAGGAGTCACTAAAATCCAGACCTGTTTCATCACTCCCTCGGAATGGAAGCGTCATGGATATACAATCGTTTATGATCACATCACGCTCAGGTATTCCCATACCTGTACATCCTGCATACTGGAAGAC
This sequence comes from Ottelia alismoides, assembly GCA_037367405.1. Lineage (NCBI taxonomy): Eukaryota > Viridiplantae > Streptophyta > Magnoliopsida > Alismatales > Hydrocharitaceae > Ottelia > Ottelia alismoides. The sequence continues at coordinate 110,018 of JAZKJV010005783.1, read as the reverse complement.
CCATGGTCAACCTGAAGATCAAGATCAATTTTACACTGTCTTCTTACGAGTTTGATCACTAAGTTTCTCATCTTGGTCATTGGGAGTTGGTATCGATCATATGCTTTCCCAAAGCATATATCGTACCTTCAAATTCATGTCATGCTTCCAAAGCACGACGATCATGCATGGAATTTGATTGGTCCCAATACCTCATGAGTGAGCTCATGTCTTCCGATTCATAAGTGAACCTGTATGATCCCTTCGAGAGATCGCATTGCTCATATGCCCTTATATGCACACCAGCTCGCCGGTGTATAGACCTTGGTTAGGCCATCAACCTATCGATCTGCCAAATGTACATACTCAGACATATAGCAATAAATCTGTCTCCGGTTAGAGGATGCGTGCCTATGCTGTGACAGCATTCAACACAGGACTTAGGTTATCTCGATCTCATCAAGTCAACCCATTGACCTAACTAATCTGACACCTCCAAATCGCTATTCCCATGCAGAGGACCTGCATCGAGAGGTCGGTCAGACATCAGCCTATGTGAGAAAAGGATTGCCATCTCCTACTCAGGATGGAGATCTTCTCTTAATAATCATTTGACGGTGCGTGATGAGTCCTCTATCTAACTCCTTAGATATTCATCCAAACACCAGCCTCTATGAAAAATTGAAGGATCCATGTTCTAAAGGATGAAAAATTGGAGAGTTTCAGACGTAATATCTAATAATTTCAGATTTGGATATTAGCTCCAGAATCCATGTTCTAAAGGATGAAAAATTGGAGGATTTGCATGTATTTATTTCACAATGTCATATTTAACCATAATCCAGGTTTTAACAACTTAAATTTAGGGGTTTATAAAGATCAGATCAAAGACTCGTCATCCTCAATACCAAGATCTATCGACATGATCTCTAAAGATAATAATCTACATATGGGTCATTAATTAATATATGAAAATGTTATATATGGAAAGTTATGGGGTGATGGGTAATCAGGCGATCCACATACATGACATCTTGAAAAACCACTTTTATGCAAGTAGCTTGTTAAATTTAAATTTTTTATTGAAATCCAGAAACAAGGGGGAAGCATTCGAAGGTGCACGCCCCAGATAATTTATTCAAGGAGAGAAAGAGAAAAACAAAAGAAGGAAAGACAACATCCACGCTCTGAAGCCCTTACAACGTCCGGCCCCCCACCCCTACAACGCCCAATCCACAACCAGGTGGTTAGCAAAAAACATCACATTCTCCTGATAAAACCTCTGTCCCGAGAACACAAGATCATTCCTCCCCCGCCAAATCGCCCACAGAATGGCGATAGGAAGGAGCAAGTCCCTCACCGGCCTCCCCTTATTTGCCTGAAGCGACCTCCAGAAAGATGAGATATCGCTCGCGTTGCACCAATCTAAACCAGTTATCTGCCACACCTGCGACACCATGGGGCACCCAAAGAAGAGGTGCTCTGCCGATTCAATCGCCTCACTGCAAAGCATGCATCTATCGGAGATGTTACCCAGAAGTCTGGCGCACCAGTCCCTCGTCATGAGCCTCTGCCTCCGGAGCAGTCACATGAAAAAACCAACCCTCTCTGGCAGCCTGAGAGTCCACATAAAAGCACAATCCTGGATCACAATCTCCGACAGCGACGGCACCGGCCGAGCAATAGCCCCAAACGCCTTCATCACAGAGAATGGGGCCTCCCGCCAACATCAATGGTCACGCCCCCCCGAAGGACGACCCACCTCCCGCACCGCATCGAGCAAAGCGAGGAACTCCTCCAACCTCCGATCCGAGAAATTCGCGGTAAAAGTAGGGCACCAATTTCCATCACTCCAGCAAGCCGCCACCGAGCACGATATATCCTCAGCCAAAGCATACAGTCGCGGGAAGCGAGAGCACAGCGCCCACCCCCCCCCCCCCCCCCGCCCAGTCATCCGTCTAGAAGGAGAAAGACTCTCCCCCACCAAGGACCAGCCTGAAGAGCGAGGAGTTCCTCAAGAACACGTCTACGACCCCCCTCCAAAAAGGGGTGGGAGACGCCACTCGGGGCACCTGCAGCGGCAAGCCCCCCCCCCTCCACTTCATATATCTTCTGCAACACAGCACAGCATAGATCCTCCCACGGCCCTCATAGCCTGCTCGCCCACTTAAGCAACAGGGCATCGTTCATATCCTTGAGCGACTTCACCCCTAGACCACCCTGGAACTTCCCGCAGGTAACATCCACCCAACCCACCAAGTGCATCACCCTCGACCCTCCCCCCTGCTTCCCCCATAAGAACGCCCTCATCCGCTTCTCCAATCTGGTCCTAATCCCCTTAGGGATCCTCCGGTTGGACAGAAAATAAATTAGAATGGAGGAAAGGACAGCCTTCAACAGGTCCAGTCGCCCCCCCTCGATAGACACACGGACTTCCATCCAGCCAAACGAGCCTCCACCTTCTCCACCACCCTCAGCCAATCCCTTAACCGAATCCTCCCCACGCTCAAGGGCATCCCCAAGTAATCCATCGGCAAAGAGGTGCAGGCCGACCCCAGAGCCACCGCTAACTCCTCACCGCTCTGAGTCGCAAAGCCGAAAGGAACGAACTTGGATTTGCCATCATTCTTGAATAGCCCGGATAACTCGCCGAAGATCTCCAGAGCCGAGGCCATCCCCCTCGCCTCAAGAATCCCCCCCTCAATGAATAGCAACGTATCATTGGCGTATTGGAGGATGGGCACCCTCACCCCCCTAGAGAAACCCCTCGAGATGCCTCGATCGACCACGCGAGTCGCAAAATCAGATAGAACATCAGCAGTCAAGATAAAGAGCATGGGAGCCAGCGGGCACCCCTGGCGCGCCCCCCTCCGAGGTTGAATCAACCCCCCCTCCGTGCGCCCGTTCACCAAAAAAGAGAAAGAGACGGTGGTGACGCAGCGCCTCATCCACGAGATCCACAGCTCCGGGAAGCCCTTCCGCCGAAGCACCGACCAGAGAAACCTTCAATCTAGGTTGTCGAATGCCTTCTTAAAGTCCACCTTCCAAAGTACACCACTCACATTCCTCCTCTCCCAATCCGCAATGATCTCAGATGCAAGCGTGAGGCAATCAGATATGTGCCTCCCAGGAACGAAAGCTGATTGAAACGGGGAGATAACGCTATCCAGAATACGGTCGAAGCGAATAGCAAACACCTTCGCAATAATGAGATAAATAGCGTTGGAGACTGCAATAGGGCGAAAGTCATCGATGCAAACCGATGCCGAGGATTTGGGCACAAGAATGATCAGCGCGCGATTGATCCTGTCGAATCCATAGTTCCCCCGCAGGAATTCAGATGCCACTTCCAGCACCTCATGGCCGATTAGATCCCAAAAATCCCGGTAGAACGCCATCGAGAACCCGTCAGGGCCAGGAGCCGCGTCGCCATTTAAATCCCAAACCGCATCCTTCAGCTCCTCCAAAGTGACATCTCGAACAAGCGAGTCAACGTGTGAGGCCGTCACCGAACGCGTGCCACGGCCTAACCATCTCCATAATCTCGGAATAGAAGTAAACATGTCCTTAAAATGGGCCGCAATGGCTGCCCCCATCTCCCTGTTCCTCTCCACGCGATGCCCATCAATGGTGATGGAGTGCAACGCATTTGTCCTGCGCCTCCCATTAGCGATACAGTGAAAGTACAATTTAAATACCTATCTACTTGTTTTCTTTTGAAACCATTAAATTTATTGTTTATTTTTAATATGTCGGCTTGTATTCAACAATTGTTGACATTTCTCTTGTCCCTTACAAGACGCCTGCATCATAGTAGATCGACAGATAGTCGCTGAGCTTCCGCAATTTTGTTATGGTACATGTGTTTTAGTTTTTATTCAAAATAATGTAAATGTCTTCTTTCTCTTCTAGATTTTGGGTTACATGTACAGACTATCAGCTTCTTTTTTTACATGTGATATATGAAAATCAATGCAACGTGAATTTAATGACACTTGTTATTAGCTCTGTGATTGTTTCTGTGACTTGTGAATGTCCTTTCGAATCTTGAAAAAAATTCCCTAAATTTCAGAAACCTAATGCGATCGATATCGAATATAGTACGGCGAGTGTTGTGTGAATGGGTAACTCGAATCTGGATGGGCAGTTGTCATATTATTCTCAACAAACTGCTAGGTTAGATGATATGAATGATTATGAAGACGAAAGATTGGCTTAAAAAATTGTTCACCATTATTAGTAGACTTAGCTTTACTTCTAATTTGTGGACATCAAATCAAAACAAGAGTTATTTGGCTTTGATAGCTCATTACATCGATGATTCTTGGACATTTTGAAAGAATAATGTAAACATATATTATTCTCTTATGTACCACTGCGTTATTTTTCTTTTCTGTTGAACCTCTCATGTAATTTACCCATAGGCTACTCTCCTATATAAGAGAGCCTAGGGTTGACAAGTTCTTTTATTTTCCCAACATGGTATCAGAGCGACGGTCCTAGATCGGAGTTCTTGAAACCCTGACCCTAGCCCCACTGTCGAGCCACCCCTTCTCTTCGTGCAGCCGGTTGTGCGCCTCGACCTCCTCTTGCGCACTGCCGGTCGTGCGCCTCCTGCACCCCGCGCTCCTCGCCTCCGCGCGTCGCCAGTCGTGCGCCTCCTGCGCCCCGCGCTCCTCGCCTCCGCGCGCCTCGCCTCGCACGCATCTCCAGCATGCTCCCTGCGCCCCTGCGCACTTCCTACGCATCTCCAGCGCGCTTCGCACGCATCTTCAGCGTGCTCCCTACACCCATGAGCTCTATCGTGGCTCCTTGCTGTGCGCATCTCCTTGTTGTGCGCACTTAAGCCGTAAATTAGTTCTGCACGTATCTCTTGCACTCACAACTCCAAAGAAATGGGTTTGGTTGCTTGAAATCTACACATGCAACTAAACCCGTACATGTCCGTGTAGATAATCATACCTTCAGTCTACTACTCCAGTCTTCTGTTACCAGTATGTCAGAAAGCAAGGCGGATATTCCATCTATAGGTGCCTTTCGAGGTCCAGCGCCTATTGTAAAGATGGATGGTACGAACTATGAACTGTGGGCGATGCAGTTCATGAGTATGATGAAGTCAACCGGTAAGAAGCACATTCTTATCGAAGAAGAGCCTGTTGAGAAGACTGGAGTTAATGCCTCGTGGGAGGCAGATGACGCATATGCCAAAGTATGGCTATCTGGAACTCTGGCAATCGAGATTGCCAATGATATTCTTCATCAACCCACGGCCAAAGCAATGTGGGATATTCTGTCTGTCATATACTCTCAAGCGAAGAATGAGACGAAAATTCTGCAACTCCAGCATGACATATTCACCATCAAGCAGAATGAACGCCCTCTACACTCACTATACACATCTCTACGAGGGATGTTCGAGAAGCTCTACAGCTTCATGCCCCTGACAGCCACGCCAGAGCAACAGAAGACCTACCGGAATGCTACTATAATAGGGGCATTATTCCTCCATCTGGACCAGCACTCACTACTGAGAACCAATCTGATGTGGCTGCACCAGCCTCTGCATCTACCAGTACATCAGGTAGTACATATGCATTTACTAGTAGTGGATCATATACTTTAGCATGGATTATGGACTCTGACGCCACATATCATCTATGTGGTGATCAACGTCTACTTACAGGGTACAGACAGATCCCTCCAGGTCGAACAGTGGTCATTGCTAATGGCACACATTCCCCGATTACTGGTCAGGGGGAGATCAAACTGACGCCTTCTATGCAGCTCAAGAATGTGTTACACGCACCTGACTTTTCAATGAATCTGTTGTCAATCAGTCAAATTACAAAGGATTTACAGTATCGGGCAATTTTTGATCCATCTTCTCTTGTTTTTCAAGACATCCTCACGGGCAACGTGATTGAGCGTGGCTATGAGCAAGGAGGCCTATATCGCCTTAGTCAGCCTCCCTTTGCTGGAACCTCATCTCTACCGGTTGCACATGTATCTCCTCTGTTATGGCACCTGCGCTTCGGACATATACCGCTTCAGAAACTGCGTCGTGTATTACCGCAGGTTTCACCTCACACGTCTATTCAATGTGAGGCTTGTCAGTTGGGAAAGCATCATCGCTCAACCTTTCCCAGTCGTCAGTGTCGGAGTAGTACCTCCAAGTTTGAGTTGTTTCACGTCGATATCTGGGGTCCGAGTCGTGTTCCTAATCATCAGGGACACAGGTTTTATATAGTTATTGTGGACGATTCTCTCGAGTGTCATGGGTATTTTGTTAAAGAATAAATCTGAAGCATGGAATATTATCATCAATTTTCTTAATGAGATTCGTAATGTCTTTTCTGCATCTGTTAAAATTGTGAGAAGTGATAATGCCCTGGAATTGTGTACTCATGCTTTATCCAGTTATTTTTCATCCCAAGGAATCGTTCACCAGACATCCTGTGCTTATACCTCCCAACAAAATGGGGTTGCCGAAAGGAAACATCGCCATTTAATGGATGTAACTAGGTCGCTTCTTATACAAAGTCATGCTCCTCACTCTTTCTGGGGTGGCGCTGTTCTTACAGCATGTTACCTACTACCTAATCAATCGTATGTTGTCACCTGTTCTAGGTGAGCAGATCCCCTTCTCTCTTATCTTCCCTGGAAAAGAATTATTCTCCCTTACTCCATGTGTGTTTGGTTCTGTTGCATTTGTCCACCAGTTGTCTCCCGAAACTGACAAGCTCTCTCCTAGGGTTGTCAAGTGTGTCTTCGTTGGGTACTCCAGAACTCAGAAGGGGTACAAGTGTTATGATCCTTTGCGCAGGCGGTACCTTATTAGTGCAGATGTTACTTTCTTTGAATCTATCATATTTCTCAGCATCTGGTGATCAGTTGATACCCCCTGCTAATAATAATAATGATGTCATTTACATGTCACCACCATCACCACCACCGCCACCACCATCACTACCACATGTCACTATACCAGTTTCCCCTTTACCATTTCATAACACTCGCAGGTCTACTTCAGCTCATGGTCATTGCTCATCACCCAGCTCGCCTAAGGTATGTTCTGAAGATATTACCATTGATGGATCCGATTATGTTTCTGAGCAGGTTGTGTTACAGAGGCCAGACAAGGACACCAATGATTTAGATGTTCCTATTGCTATACGAAAGTAAAAGAGGAGTTGTGCATCCTATCCTTTAGCAGCTTCTGTATTCTTTGATCGACTAACTGGAGATTTCAGGAATTTTGTCTTCGCACTGTCAGCAGTAGATATTCCACAGAATTACCAGGACGCACTGAAGGATAGTAGATGGCGTCTTGCTATGGAGGAAGCAATGGCAGCTCTTCAGTCTAGAAGTACTTGGAGTCTGATTCCTGTACCTGCGGATGTGTCACCAGTGAGCTGCAAATGGGTATTTACAGTCAAGCAGAATGCCGATGGCAGTATTGACAGGTACAAGGCGTGTCTTGTTGCTCGTGTCTTTACACAGACATATGGGGTGGATTATCTTGATACATTCTTACCAGTGGCCCGCCATTCCACTCTACGGATCTTGTTGTCTGTTGTGGTTACTCGAGAGTGGCCGTTATACCAGTTTGATGTGAAGAATGCGTTCTTGTATGGTGACTTACAGGAGGAAGTTTACATGCAACAGCCATCTGGTTTTGTTGTTGAGGGGGAGTATCCTACGGTATGCAGACTTCATAAGGCTATCTATGGCCTTAAACAGAGCCCCAGAGCGTGATTTCAGAAGCTCTCATATCTCTTTGAGAAATAAGGATATAAACGTCCCAATGCTGATCATTCCTTGTTTGTACAAAAGACTTCCAGAGGTGTTATTGCAATTACGGTCTATGTAGATGACATTATGATTACAGGTGATGATGAACATGGAATAAAGGAGGCGAAAGAAATGCTGGGTCGTGAATTCGTCACCAAGGACATCGGGGTCCTTCGATATTTTCTGGGACTGGAGTTTGCCAGAAATCCTTATGGGTTGGTAATGTCTCAGAAGAAATATGTCACCGACCTGTTGAGTGAAACGGGAATGCTTGGCTGCCGACCTGCTACCACACCTATGGACCCCAGTATGAAGTTATATGATGGTGATACAGAGGAGGTGGATAGTAGAAGGTACAGAGAACTGGTGGGTAAACTTCTTTATATTACGATTACTATGCCCGATATAGCCTTTGCTGTGAGTCGCGTGAGCCAGTTCATGGAGCAACCACGTCAGGTACACATGGACGCCATACATATGATACTCAGGTACCTCAAGTCATCTCCAGTTGCGGGTTTGTTGTTCAAGAAGTGCAAAGAGACTACTATCTCAGCCTGTGCAGATGCAGACTACGCAGGGTGTCCTAAGGACAGGAAGTCCACTTCTGGGTTTGTTGTATATGTCGGAGATTCTCTAGTCTCATGGAGGAGCAAGAAACAGACTGTGGTGGCACGGTCTAGTGTTGAATCTGAGTATAGGGCTATGGCCCAGGTGAGCACAGAAATGATGTGGGTAAAGGCTGTGCTTACAGATTTACATATAGAAGTTCCACTTCCTATGGCTTTGGAATGTGACAATCACCAAGCACATTGAAGTTGACTATCACTTTATACGTTACATGATTCAGAAGGGATTCATTGCTACATCCCATGTTAGTTCAGAGAATCAAACAGCAGATATTTTTACTAAGTCACTACTGCGAGGCCCATTTCAGAAGTGTGCATCCAAGCTGAGCATGATTGATAACTATGCTCCATCTTGAGGGGGAGTGTAAACATATATTATTCTCTTATGTACCACTACGTTATTTTTCTTTTCTGTTGAACCTCTTCTGTAATTTACCCATAGGCTACTCTCCTATATAAGAAAGCCGAGGGTTGATGGAATAAACAAGTTCTTCTATTTTCCCAACAAATATCATTGCATTTAGAGAAATGCCTCCACCTCGCACAAGGGATAGACTAGCTAATTTTATACATAACATTTTGAAAGAGTGGTCTCTTGAGACAAGGTTATATATATATTGCATTGGAGAATTATAGTGCAAATAATGTCTTGGTGAGAAAAATAAAATATCTTCGGCTGGAAAGTAGTGGTTTGATTTGCAATGGATCAATATTCCATGCATGATGTGATGCTCATATATTGAATCTAATTGTCCAAGATAGATTATGAAATATCAAATCAGCTCTTGAAAAGATACGAGAGAGTGTCAAGTTTCTTAAATATGTGCCAGCAAGGCTTCGAAAAGTTAGGTACATTGTTGATGATCAACAGTTATGCACGAAAGTGAAAGGATTGGTTTTGGATTGTCCTACTTGTTGGAATTCAATATATGAGACGTTGAAATCAAAACTTTTATTTAAAAAAACATTCATTGAATTGAAAGTTTGGGAGCCTTCTTATACGGATCTGCCAGGGCCGATTGAGCGGATAAATGCAAAAGTCGTTTGTAATTTGTTAGAGGTATTTTATGATGCAACATGTATTTTCTGGTGTTCAATATCATACCTCTAACATTTTTTAATTCCACATTGCTAATGTAAATGAAGCATTAACGAATGTAGAAGCTGAATTATTTCCTCTTCCAGCCATGTTAGATGACATGCGTGCCAAATTCCGTAATTATTGGGGAGATTGTGATGCTCTGAATTTGATGTGCATTGCTGCAATCCTAGATCCACGAGAGAAAATAATTCAGTTAGAATATATTTTTGGTCTCTTGTGTAAGGATATGGACATAAAGTTACAACTTCATAAGGTTTGTGATATATGTCTTGATGTTTTCAAGTTTTATGAGAAGGCACATAAGGGTCACGGTTTGAAGGATTCTAGTCATGATCAATTGAAGGAAAAAAGATGAGTTTGACTCTTAGTTCAAGAGATAAACATCGTCAATTCCTTTTTTCCCTCTATAAGAATCAAGGGGCACAAGAAGATAGAATGTTGGAACTTGGCATTTACTTAAAAGAAGAATGTTGTGAGGATGGTGATACATTTAATATATTGGATTGGTTGAAAGCAAATTCTAGAAAATATCTCATTCTTTCAAAGAAGTCAAAGGATGTACTAGCAGTTCCAATTACTACAGTTGCTTCAGAATCAGTTTTTAGTACCGGAGGTCAGGTCATTTCTGATAATAGGAGCTCTTTGTGTACGTCACAGATGAAAGTTTTCTTTGTTGTGGAGAGTGGTTGAAACAAGAATTCAAAGAGGGGCACATTTTGGTGGTATGTTTTCTTTTCTTACAATGTAACACGTTGATATGTTCTTGCATATGTATGTCATCATAATTACTACTTCGATTTTTTTTGTTGATAGGGTGATACTATTAGAGAGAAAAACATAATTGAAGTAGTTTCCACAAATAATGATGACTAGCCATTGGTATGCAATAATGTAATGTATCAATGTGTCATGTATATTTTGTTGCTTCATTAATAATGGTCTTATCATAAATTATTGTTTTAATGCATATAGATATGCAAGATCTTGGAAGGGCCCCCAAGAGAATATCATTTTGGAAGAGTGCAACAACTATAATATCACATATCAACTATTTGGGAGACTATTATTTTGATTGGATATTGAGACAATTTAGTGAACCAAATACTTTCATTATGTTCTCATAATTTCTATTTGTGAAACTATCATGATTTTTATTTTTATCTGTATTAGTTCTGCAACATTGTGAATGGTGGGTGGACTATATGGTTTATGAAATGGCAATGTGATTTATAAAATGGCAATGTTGGGTGGACTATGTTGTAGACATGCACTTCCTAGACTTTGTGTATTTTTCTAGGTTACAGATAGCAAATTAGTATTTTTTTTATTAGCAAATGGAATGTTACAATATATAATATGATTTAGCTTTTGTTATGTAACTCAGATAGTGGCATACTGGTAAGGAAGACATTCTTCAGAGAAAAGGTTGTGGGTTCGAGCCTAGAGAACACACTTTTATACTAAAAATGCATATTTTCCTTAACAAACATGGCTTGGCTCGAGCCCAACCTGAGCTCGATACGGCGCTCGTGCTCAATAAGGGGCTCGGCTTGAGCCTTATCGAGCCTGAGTTGGCACGATAAGTGGCTCGAGCCAAGCCCCTTATTGAGCACGAGCCTCTTATCGAGTCGAGCTAGGCTCGAGCCAAGTCAGGCTCATTAAAGAAAATATGCATTTCCTGGTACAAAAGTATGTTTCTAGGCTCAAACCCGCAACCTTTTCTTTGAAGAATCTCACTGAGCATGAGCCCAAGCTCGAGCCAAGGATTGGCTCAGCTCGTTGGGCTCAATAGCTAGCCCTAATCACAAGAAATAATTGAAGGAGAAAACAACTACTTTTAGCTCAATCCTAAAGATAGGTGAAACCAATTATCCCAAATGGTCAAGGATGTTCATAATGATCGTAAGAAGATACAACGAGGAGCACATTATCTAGAGCCAGAGCTTGTTATCAAAATAGGGAAAACATTACATGGGACAAAGGCATCAGTATGGTTTGCTCCTGGGTTATACTAACTGTCATCGGTAGAATCATTGACGAGTTGGTTTTCTACAAAAATATATTGATAGAATCGTTGTTTAGATATACCAGCATTAATGTATTGAATCCCATCAGAACTCCGAAGTTAAGCGTGATTGGGTGAGAATAGTACTAGGTTGGGTGACCACCTCGGAAGTCCTCATGTTGTGCACATTTTCACCCCCACTTAAATGGTCTGGTGGTAGCGTAGTATGCCTACCACCCAAAAGATCAAGGTTCAAATCCCCCTTATGGGGTTGCGTTAGGAAGTCAACAACCAGCGTAAAAAATAGTCGAATCTTTCAACATGGATTTGAGCAAGAAACCATGTAGTCGACTCTAGTTATAGTAGGAGAAGGCTTCACCATTTTTTTAATCGTTGCTTAGATACTTGCGATAAGTATACTTAGGATAAACGGTACAAATGGTTGAAAAGAAATTATATCATTATACTTTGAAGGGAGGATAAGCTTACCCCAACATCATGATCACTGCCTACGTTCTATTTATTTCTAAATTCCCCATTAGCTTATTATCAGTTGGTGAGATTTAAGAGAGCTCCACTATCAAGCTATCTTTTATGATGTCTTGTTTGTTTTAAGGACATTTTAATTGGAAGAACAATTAGTGGGAGATGCCAAAACGGGGGTCTCTAGCACTTCACCCAATTCCCATGTGTTATTGCTTACTTTGGGAACTAGCTTTCCCCTTTCCATGCATGTTATAGCATCAACTTTTAGGTCATCTTTCTTTCGAAGCTTAAAAGGCTCCTTCCAAAGTTTCTTCACACTAACAACCTAGAGCGTGAGGCATGCTAACTAGGAAAGCAACGTCGGAGCTCATGTCAAAAATCTAGTACTATATCTATTCTACAGCTTCGTTTGAGTTGGTCCACCTAGATATTTGAAAACGTAGTCGATGTCATATAAGTTTTTTTAGTCAAAAAAGGAGGAAACACTTCGTAGTCGTCCATCCCAAGCTTTTATTAAGGTGGAAGGGTTACAAGAGAACTTACAACAACCACGTCATGAGAAGAGATCTAGCTAAAATGACCACATTCTCAATATAAAATCTATTAAAACGGAAAATTGGCCCAATTCGTAAAAAGCCAAATCGCCCAGATCATAGTGACCTGACGTAACACCTCTGCCACACATCATAAAAAACTTATGTGGGAGGAAGGATTCATCTCTAACTAAATCATACATCTCACGATGTCATATGTATAAGGATTCGTTACTACCATGTTCTTGTTGACAAATTTTCTCACGTCTCATGGAGCTTTTTATGAAAAAGGTCTAATGTAGATTCCATTATTATCTAAGTTGGTAGTGAATTAAGAACTCAATTTGGTGTCAATATGAAAATTATTCACTCTGATAATACTAGGGAATTTCTCTCACAAAATATATAGAATTCCTTATCCATCCGAGGGATTGTACATGAAACCACCAAGGCTCGTACCACACGACTGAATGGGGATGCCAAATGAATAATCTGGCATCTTCTTGATATTGCTCGCACCCCATACATTCATGCTCCCAATTCATATTAAAGGGATGTTGTACTAACATCATTGCATTTCTTATAAACCACAAACCTTCCATCTTATAAATCATCAAGTTCTTATTGAGGTTCTCTGCTCTACAAAAAGGGTAGTGCTTGTTTCTCCTGAAGTTTTTGGGTGGGTTATCTTTGTCCAAATTCGTAGTCCATGGAGTAACATTTTGGTTTCCGAAGTGATCAAATGTGTTTTCTTAGGCTATATTAGTAATTACAAGAGCGAATATTCCTGCGATCCAAAGTTACTGAGGAAATTCATTAGTGTCGGCATCACCTTTGTTGTGATATTAGTTATCTTTTATTCATTATATGTATTTTCTTTTCTTTCTGTCTACATTATATGTAATTTGCCCAATGGGTTTCTCCTCTAAATAAGAGAACCATATGCCTCATGAACACGCAACTCATTATTTTCTCTCCACATGGTATCAGAGTGACGGTCCTAGACCAAAGTTCTCGTATCACGTGCCTTAACCCCACATGTCATCCCTCTCCTCCCCTCGTGGATTGCCCTTGGGCCATCGCGCGCCTTGCATCACCGCTCCCTACCCTCCCAGGGTCCCTCACATGCTGCCTCCAAGGGGCCTCACACGTTGCTCCATCCCTCCAAGAGCCTCACTCGTGCTGCCCAGCCTTAACCACGGCTTCCCCGGTGCCGCCGGGTCCATCTGGACCACGTTGCCTTGCTGATGTCGTCATTGGGTCACTGCTCGACCTGTTGTAGGCCCATGTGTTATTGTTCGCCCTATTGTAAACCCTTCGTGCACCGTCGTCATCTCCCTAAGCCCACCTACTGTAGGCCCTCCATCAACCACCTAGGGCACTTCTTATCCTCTCTAGTGTCATTCAACTCTCTGGAATGGTCTGATTTTGACCAAAAAAGTGATTTCAAACCGATAAATCACCTTTTCGGACCCTAGTACGGATCGAGCATTTACGAGGATGGTTCTATAAGTCTACATGTACAACCAATCCTCTATATGATCATATACACTCGCTCGGATCGGTCTACTATCCCAATCGAGTTCTATTTCGACCTCCCTTTTTCATGTCAGAGAGCAAGGGTGATGTCTTCTCTTCGTCCGATGTCTTCAAGGGTCTAGCTCCCATCATGAAGATGGATGGGACCAGCTACGAGTTGTGGTCCATGCAGTTCTTGACCCCCATGTAGTGCAATAATAAGGAGCACATTTTGACACAGTCGTAGCCGATGGATAAGACTGGTGAGAATGCTTCGTGGATGCCATGTGGGATATCCTTGCAGGCACATATGGCCACGCGAAGAATGAGGCCAAGATTCTCCGGTTATTGTTCGATATCTACACAACCAAGCGAAATGGTTGCCCTATACCTTCTACTCTTTGCTCCGTGGCATGTTCGAGAAGCTTCCCTCTACATACCTTCTCTCCAACCACCATGTAGACCTCCTCAATGATGACCGCATATCATGGACAAAGAGGCTCTACTCAGTTCAAAGAACATGGTACCTATGGCAGAGGAGGTGGACATTAGTGTGGCCCTTGCACCTATTGTTGTTGTTCGGGCTATTATGAGGATACATGCTATCAGAAGCATGGATATCATGTATTTGCTCATGTGGCTAAGCAGATTGAGCCTCCAAATAGTTCAGCTCCTCCTACAGATTTGCGACTTGATGACATTGTCTCTCATCTGAGGGAGATAATGACTCATGTTGTCGGTACCAATATAAGTCCCCCTGATGTTGTAGCCTCTGTCAGAGCTTCTTCGAGCTCCTCAAGTATAGCTTATGATATTACCAATTAGAGTAGATCATGGACACCGGTGCTTCCCAAATCTGTGTGGAGACAGAGCATAGTACCCCTTGGTAGATTTGTTGTCATTGCAAACAGGGTTTCCTTTACCTATTAGAGGACAGGGGGGTGTTCATTTGACACCTTCCATGCGCTTGTAGAATGTCCAATATGCACATGTTTTTCAAATGAGTTTACTTTCTATTAGTCAGTTCACTAAGGATTTGCCTTGTCGAGCCATTTTTACCCATCTTCTCTTGTGTTTCAGGACATATTCATAGGCAGGATGATTGGATGTGGTCGTGAACAGCGAGGCCTCTACCATTCCTAATGGATTATTATCATCATACTTGTGGCATATTCGTTTTAGCCACTTTCCTTTACAGAAGTTGAGTCAAGTCCCCCCATAGATCTCCACGTTCTACCTTCCAGTGCAACGGTTGCCAACTTGGAAAGCATCACAGCTCTTCTTTTCCTGATCGTCGAAGTTGTACAGTAATCATTTATTTGAGATTGTCCATTTTAACTTTTGAGGTCCCAATCATGTTCCTGATCATCAAGGGTAGCATTTTTATCTTGTAGTTGTGGATGGTTGTTCTAGACTCTATTGGGTTTTTCTTTTGAAAAAAACAAATATAAAGATGGATCTATTATTAAATCTTTCATTCTTAAAATAAAGAATATTTTCTCTGTTACTGTTAAGTTTATTCGCTCAGATAATACCTTGAAGTTTTGCACATTACAGCTTTCTGAGTTCTCTAGGCCTCTTGGCATCATACACCAGACCTTGTGTGCTTACACTTCTCAGAAAACGGTGTTGTTAAACGCAAACACCATCACTTGATGCAATTTTGATCCAGGGTTGTGCTCCTCACTCGTTTGGGGTGATGTGGTTCTCACTCTTGCTACTTGGTGAACCACATGTCATCTTCTGTCTTAGGAGAGAAGGTCCCTTTCTTGATTTTGTTTCACGAGAAAGACAGACTCTCCCTTACACCTAGTATGTGGCTATGTTGCCTTTGTACACCATCTGGTGCCTGGTCATAACAAATCTCCCATAAAGTTGTCAAGTATGTCTTTGTAGGCTACACTCGTACCCAGAAGGGGTACCGTTGCTTCGCTTCAGTTTGACGAAAGTACTTTGTTAGCGCTGATGTCACCCTCTTTGAGTCGGTTATGTATTTCTCTCCTACGAGTGACAAGTTGACTCCATCTGACTCCAAAGATGAGGTATATGTGCCTCCTCCTACAGCACCATCACCTCAACACCTCCACCACCACCACCACCTGCTCACGTGGCTACTACACCACCACCTGCTCACGTGGCTACTACAACACCACACAGTACCTTGGCCCAATTGTTGCCCTGCTTCTGTGTTTACGAGCTCCCCACGGTTCCCCCTACTCATGGACCTTCTCCATAATCCAGCACGTCCCAGTTATATACTTAGCACATTGTTCCTTCTGATGGCACTAGTGATTTGTTCATGTTGCAAGCTACTTTACAAGATGAGTAGGTGCCCTCTCAGGAGGGTAGTTTACATGTTGAGGAGGATGCAGGTGATCTTAATGTGCCTATTGCTCTGGTAAGCGGAGATGAACTTGTACTACTTATCCTCGTACAGCCCATGTTTCTTTGGACTGATTTTCAAAGGATTTCAAAAGGTTTTTTGTGGGGTTATCAGCCCTGGAAAAACCACAGACATATCAGGAAGTGATAACAGACAATTAGTGGCATCTTGGCATGTAGGAGAAGATGGCCGTGTTACAATCATGTGGGACATGAAGCATTATTATAGCACCTACAGGAGCATCTGTTGTGGAATGCAAGTGGGTGTTCACGATGAAGCACCGAGCATATGGCAGCGTGGATCGCAACATGGTGAGGTTTGTGGCTCGTGGTTCACTCAAACACATGGGGTGGGCACTATCAGGATACTTTCTCCATAGTGGCTCGACATTCTACATTGTGGATGCTTCTCTTTGTTGC
Source organism: Ottelia alismoides (assembly GCA_037367405.1). Taxonomy (NCBI): domain Eukaryota; kingdom Viridiplantae; phylum Streptophyta; class Magnoliopsida; order Alismatales; family Hydrocharitaceae; genus Ottelia; species Ottelia alismoides. The sequence goes on along the minus strand of JAZKJV010005783.1, from coordinate 93,176 downwards.
AGTGACACGGGATTGGCCTCAATATCAGCTTGATGTGAAGAATGCTTTTCTATATGGTGACATGCAGGGGGAAGTCTACATACAGTAGTCGTTAATGTTCGCTGCTAAGGGGGAGTGTCAGATGTTTGCATACTTCATAATGCTATATATGACCTTAAGCAGAATCAAAGAGCATGGTTTCAGAAGCTCTAGAACTTGATAGAGCAGTAGAGGTTCGTAAGATTGACTGCAAATCATCCACTATTTGTCCGGAGGTCTCAGAGATGTACATCTGCTATACAGGTTTATGTTGATGATACCATTGTTGCAGGGGATGATGTGCAAGACATTCAAGCAGGCAAGGATTTCCTCAGTCACCAGTTTGTAATTAAGGATCTTGGCAGTCTACTTTATTTTCTTGGACTTGAGTTCGTCAGGAACTAGCAAGGTCTTGTGATAACCCAGAGGAAGTATGTTATGGATCTTCTCTCTGAGACGGGCATGGCAGACTGCATGCATGTCACTACTCCCATGGACCCGAGCATGAAGTTGTATGGTAAGGACACAAAGGAGGTAGATAAGATGAGGTACAGGGAGCTCGTGGGAAGGCTCCTATGCGTGACCATCACCATGTCAGATATATCCTTGCAGTGAGCAAAGTGAGCATGCTCATGAAGAAACATAGACAGGCACATATGGATGGACTCCATATGATTCCAAGGTATTTGAAGATCTCTCCTAGCACTGGTCTTTTATTTAGCAGAGGTACATCCCTTGATGTCACAGCTTGCATAAATGCAAACTATGTGAGATGTCCATGAAGTCTACCTCTGGCTTTGTTGTATTCATAGGGAGCTCTTTGGTGTCATGGAAGAGCAAGAAGCAGACGGTGGTTGCCAATTTAGTGCAGAGTCAGAGTACAGAGCCATGGCATAGAAAAGCACAAAGATGATGTGTGTCAGATCCATTCTGACTGACCTAGTTGCTGAGGTGCCTCGTCTCATGCACCTCCAATGTGATAACAAGCTACTCTTTTCGTTGCCAACAACCCAGCCTTCCATGAGAGGACCAAACGTATCGAGATAGACTGTTACTATACTCGAGACATGATTCAGAAGGGTTTACCTCCACCTCTCATGTCAGCTCAAGAGAACGGACAGTTGACACGTTTACCAAGGCCCTAGCTAGATGGTAATTCTAGAAATGCTGCTCCAAGTTGAGCATGATTGATATCTATGCTCCAGCTTGAGGGGGATTGTTGAGATATTAGTTATCTCTTATTCATTCTATGTATTTTCTTTTTTTTATGTCTACATTATATAATTTGCACAACATGTTTCTCCTCTATATAAGAAAACCCTAGCCCTCATAAATAAGCAACTCATTATTTTTTCTCTGCAACCTTCTTTGAGTATTTGTTGTTTTCCAATGTATGTATCAAGTCTCTCGACATATCTCCACCTCCTACTATCTTTGAGACTGCTCCACTAATTGATCATATACTTCACGTTGAGCCGCAAGATATAAGATTCAGACCTCAATATCAACAGAGACAACCCTTTTCTAAGCTATCATTTTCTCCTCCTATCGAAGTGACTCCTTCGACCATCCTTTCTTCCTCTAATGATAATGCTACATGAGATGGTTGAGGAGATAGTTCATTCACCTCTGTGATAGAAATATCTATAACTCTTAGTAAGGAGGAAAAAAGTTTATTCACCTCTGTGATAGAAATATCTATAGCTCTTGGTAAGGGAAAAAAGAAGCATACCATGCATCCTAATATCTTCTATAACATTGGTTTGTCCTACTCATGATTTGTTGAGGTATTGTTACTACAAAAAAAATTCCCCATAGTCATATCGAGGTACTCTGTGGCTCCAAATGATTGCTTGCAATAGAGGACGAGATGGATGCTTCCATCTCTCATTGAATATGACAACTTGTAGACATATTTGCATAAAGCAAGGTAGTTGATCTAGATGGGTTTTGTAGTAAAATATAGTACAAATGATTCGATTACTCGTTACAAAGTTGGCCTAGTAGCCAAAAGATTTATACAGACTTACGAAGTCGATTTCAATGAGACATTCTCTCGTTTGCATGCCTCGCAACAATACATATTCTTGTTTCAGTTGTAGTTCCACTTGAAACTATCCCTTTTATAAGCTTGACATGAAGAATATCTTTCTATGCGGCGATCTACAAAAGGGTCATCTACATGCAGCAATCTCCCAACTTTGAGACTTGAGAAAAATGTCTGAAAGTGTGCTTGTTGAAGAAGGCCATGACGGTCTTAAACAGAGCCCTTGAGATGGTTCCACAAACTAGCAAAGGTCCTTCGGAGTCTTGGTCTTCTAAATCGTCATCTGACCATTCCTTATTTTTACAAACTATAAGGAAAGGCATGGTAATCATATTAATTTATCCGGATAATATTATCCTCAGTAGTAATAGTCAGAGGGTATTATAGAGGTAAAGTAACATTGGTAAGACAATTTATGATCAAGGATCTTGGACTATTGAGATACTTTCTTAGGATTGAGAACGCTCACTCGTAACGAGGTCTGGGGATGTCCCAAAGAAAGAAAGTATGCCACTAATCTACTGCATGAGACTCGGATGTAGGGATCCAAACCAGCACAAATTTTCATGTTTCTAAAGCATGCATTAATGAGCCTAGAGACATTGGAGACATGAGCCACTATAAATAGTTGGTAGAAAAGCTACTTACCACCAATGGCTCAATCCCAATTGCGCATGTTAACTGTTGTCAAAAATGCTTAAGCCCGAGTTGTGAGGTAGCAATCCCCACTATTTATAGCCTACTGCCACACTGTGATTGCTAGATGTACGACTATATTAGAGCGGTACATATTAGTTGGCATATCGCAACACGTATATCACTTCATTATGGGTGCAAACAAATAATATCAAGATGCTTAATAATGCCTTGCTTTGAGGCATTCTAAACCATAATTGGACCAACGGCTAACATTTAATTGTAAGATGGTTTAAAGACAATATCCCTCAATATCAAGATCTCCATAGAACTCTTGCCAAGGAGAAGGTTGGTAAGAAAGGTCTATAAAGATAAGTAAGCCTACAGAGGTCATAAGACTAGTCGTATAAAGAACAAGCGTAAGAAAATGCTAACCATGGTAGATGGGTTCTCTAGGTATCGAAGGCCTGACTCGTGATTGCAATCGACAGATTAGGCATCGAGGGCTTCTCAAGGTCAAGTGAAAGGCTTTTTGGTCTCCTGCGAGATGGTGGGAGAGGTTGGAGGCTTACTCGTGAGCATCTTCTCTCCTCTAAAAGTTTGACGGTGGGGCAGTAGAACCTCTCCAGGGCGTTTTACCTCTCATACTAATGTGAATCAATAGCTGATTGGGGTTGATAACCTCCTGACTCAAATGTGGGGTCTCTACTAGTGGGGATAACCTCCCTTGCGGCAACAAAGGACTGATGGAGTGGTTGAACCACCACCAAGGTCTCGACCCAGTACCTTCATGCCTTCGGGTAGGGTTGCAGGCTCTTCTTAGTCGAACTCGGGTTGGGTTGCAACTTGCATGTTCTTTCTCAACAAACTCCCTCCACAGATTGGTATTGCGTGATTAGGTATTAAGGAGTGTGAACGGATGAAGCCAAAGAAGCAGAGCATGTGATAGGTTTAGCAAATGAGGCATTGGCGGTGTTTTCATTGTGGGTTTAGTGGACACTTTGTGAAGAATTATATGGGAAATCTGATTTCTTTTGGTTGTGATGTTGTGGACCACAATGTGGAATATCATGTAAAGGGAGAATGGATGCAGAAGTTTCGACCAACCGTTTCTCCATTAGATGAGGTGCTCATTGGAAAAGGCTCTTTCGTATGGGTGTACCCTGTGGAATTATTCTACAACGTTTTGTCTCTATCTTGAATGCACAGCCGGTCTCTTTTACAAGGAAGAGTTGTACGAATTTGTCCAGTCTCTGTCTGGAGGGACTTGCTGGGAAGGTGGCTAAGGAGCTTGCTCAAAAGTTGCAACATGCGATGTTAGGTCGTTTGATCTTTCTGGTGATGTTATGAGGAGTTGTTTATTGACTTCCGGCAGGAGGCAAGGACCACAAAGGGTTGTTGGTGATGAAGGATCTATGAAGCTTGCACAGGAGAGAGTAGTCGTGGTATTCTAGAGGAAGAGGCAAAGGGTGGATGAGACAGCATCGAAGGTCAAGGACTAGGAGGACTCTCAGGCTTTCCCCCAAAGCTTATATGCCTTTGGAGAATCATCCCGATGATAGGGGCAGGATGTACCCTCGACTCCCCACTTTTTGTTGATTTCCTGGGAGACATATCTATAGATGTACTTGATGCTTCAAAACTCACTGTACACATGGTGGAGCTCGACGTCTAGATCCCGTCTAAACTGCTTTCTTGGGCCGGTTTTCTATTGTTTCCTCACTATCGCGGGGTCATTCCAATAACATGTATATCTGATGTGACTCGAGAGAGGAGTTTCACACCTCTACCATGTTTCTCGTTGAGCACTCTTTGCTGATGGAGGAGGGGCTCAGAGAGAAGATATCTCAGTTCTGGTTGGACCTGGATGTGTCTGGATCAGCTTCTCAAGTTCTTATTTCAAAGCCCCATGGCTCTGCATAGGATTTTACTCAACTTTCAATATGATCATCATTCCTGAAGAATGGAGATAAGGGAGTTGGCATAGACAAATATCGTGTGCTTGGACCTCATTGAGGACTTCATGGACCTTCTAGAGGATGAAAGACTGGACAAAAAAGAGAATCAACTGATTTTGCTCGAGGAGGATGAGAACCAGGATGTGGAGTGGAGACAATGACTCTGATAGCAGTGGTTGAAGGAGGGAGACACCAACACTTGTTTCTTTCATACTATGGCCAATGGGAGAAGAAGGCATGATTTTACCCATCTATTAAGGTGAATGGTTTTTCTTTAGAGGGTGCTCAAACAATTGGCCATGTGATTGTGGGACATCATCGGCATCAAAGAGAGGCCCCCACTGTGGAGCCAAGTGGATTGGTAGGGATGTGTCGAGGCTCTCTGAGGAGCAATGAAGCATTTTGGTTCAACCTTTCATTCTTGAGGAGATTCGATATGTTGTTTTTGGTTTGAACGCATATGGTTCTCCTGTATTGCATGGCTTCCCTCTCTTTTTCATTCGAGAGTTTTAGAGAGTGGGCAGCACAGAAGTGTTCGATGTGGTGAATTAGTTGAGACAGCAAAATCAAGGATTTGAAAGGCTTGATCCTTCTATTACCTTCCTTCTGCCTAAAAAGGAGTTAGTTCGAAGGGTGGAAGATTTGAGACTGAATGTGTTCTCTAATGTTGTCTATCTGATTGTTGCGAAGGCTCTTCTGAACCGTCGGTGTGGGGTGTTGGACACCATCGTTGCACGGTTGCACCATATACAGACGACTTTCATCTATGGTGATTTATGATTGATGATGTACTCTTGGCTTTGGAGATTGAGGTTGATTAGCATTGGAAAAGGGTGTAACGTACGCTCTAGAAGGTTGATTTCTCCAAAGCATAAGGTTGTGTGAATTGAAAATTCAGTTGGTTGTTGCTCTCCAAGCGTGGCTTTCCAGAAAAGCGGACTGGTTGGATGAAGCGTAGTGTGACAACAACCTCGTACTCGATCCTAGTAAATGGGAGGATGGCTAGTGGTTTCTTCCAGCCTCAAAGAAGCGTGATACGAGGTTGTCAATTAGCGTTGTGGAAGATGATGAAAGAATGAAAAGGACTTATATTATTCAAGGGGTCTAGGATTTATTATATAGCATGAAACCCTAGAGAGCTCAAAGGAGAAAATACACAAATGCTCCTAAGAATATACTCCTAGCATATAGAATATTCCTAGCACATAGAATATTCCTAGCACATAGAGTATTTTCCTAACAAATATACTCCTAGCACAGAATGAGTGCTAACACTCCCCCCCCCCCCAAGTTGAAGCATATCTGTCGATCATGCCCAACTTGGAAATCATCGATGAGAGATGCTTCTTTAGTAGTACTTTCGTGAATATATCTGCAAGTTGAAGGTATGTGGAGATATGAGGGGTAATAATCTTTCCTCCTCGTACCGCATCTCGAATGAAGTGACAGTCAACTTCAATGTGCTTAGTCCGCTCATAAAATACCGGATTGGTGGTAATGTATATAGCAGACTTGTTATCACAATATAAAGATACGGGAGTAGTAACATGAAGTCCAAGCTCATGTAAAAAGGAGACAAGCCAGGTAATCTAACAAGTAGCGGACATGGGCCATTGCCCTATATTGTTCCTCTCCACTCGATCTAGCAACCACAGTCTGTTTCTTCCTTCGTCATGTCACAAGGTTGCTACCAACAAACATAGCATAGGCTGTAATGGATCGTCGATCCTCAAGTGAACTAGCATAATCTGCATCTGTATAAGTGGTGACATCAGTGTGACCATTGACACTATAGAAGAGGCCTCATCCTGGAGATTCCTTCAAATATCGCAGGATCAGAAGATCCTACCAATGATTGTAAAGAGGTCTCTCCATATGGCGGCTGAACCTGCTCACAACATACGCTATATCAGGCCGAGTAACAGTAAGGTAGATCAGTTTACCTACAAGGTATCTATACCGTATAGTATCCACAGACTCAGGATCATCGGATGTAGCATGTTTCCGTACCTCTGTTGGGATGCCAGATGGTTTACATCCAAGTAAACCAGCCCTTGTAAGAACATCCAAGAAATATTTCCATTGTGATAGATGTAATCCTTTTACAGTATGTATCACCTCAATACCGAGGAAGTATCGAAGTTGACCGAGGCCTTTGGTGACAAATACCTTCTGGAGGAAGGCCTTGGTCTCTAGAATGCCTCTGTCATCATCACCAGTAACCACCATATCATCTACATAGACAGCAAATATCACTGTGTCAGTGGATCGTCATCTAGTAAACACAGAATAATCAGATGTTGTCTTGTGGAAGCCAAGAGAGCTTATCTCAGTAGTAAGTCTGCCAAACCAAGCTCGTGGACTCTGCTTTAAACCATAAATGGCCTTACAGAGTCGGCACACATATTCCCCCTCGACGGTTTAATCCGGTGGCTGCATCATATAGACCTCCTCTTCAAGGTCACAGTATAGAAATGCATTCTTTACATCGAGCTGAAAGATTAGCCATTTCTTGTTAGATACAACAGAGAGAATAGTGCGAATTGAATCCAACCTGGCTACAAGAGAAAACGTCTCAAAGTAATCAACTCCATAAGTTTGAGTAAATCCCTTCGCCACAAACATGACCTTTAGCCTGTCAATAGAACCATCAGGCAAGGAAGTCCATGTCAGCGATATATCGCCGATATATCACTGATATATCGATTTCGGTGACCCCCCCATTTCGATATTCAGGTATATATCCTTTTACACGGTATCGGTGATATATCGGTGATATATCGGGTGTCGGCGATATATCGCCGACACATGGCATATTCTTTTCTTCCTTGCTAAGTTTTGGGATCTTTTTTTGCCTATATAATGAGGCATATCGACAGTCATTTCCACCATCTCAACCTTGGCATTCCAACCTTGCTTTCTTCTCTTCCTTTGCATTTTGAGATGAGATTCTGATTTCCTCTTCCTTAGTGATTTTGTTCTCATGTTTGTTATGTATTAGTATTGCATAATTTCCTTTTGCATGTAATTCGGGCTCTAAATTTTGGGGGTTTTGATGTTTGTGTAGTAATTAAGAGATCTTATGGATGAATTGGTTTGGATCTCTTGTTTAGGAGTTAGGAAACATGATTTGGTGGTGATTTTTGTTTACAAAATGTGTGTATTTAAATAAATCTGAAAATTAAAAAAAAAGAACCACAATTTATTGAGTTTTTGGTTCATGAAATTTGGAATTCTTGATTTTTATGTGTTCATTAAGAGATGTTATGGTTGAATGAAGTTGTATATATTGTTTAAGAGTTAGAAAACAAAATTTATGGTGATTTTAGTTCACAAAATTTGTGTATTTAAATAAATCCGAAAATTAAACAATAAAAGATCCACGAATTATTGAAGTTTTTGTTCATGAAATTTGGGGCTTTTGATTTTTGTGTGTTTATTAAGAGATGTTATGGATGGATGAAGTTGGTTCTCTTGTTTAGGAGTTAGGAAACATGATTTGGTGGTGATTTTTGTTAAAAAAATGTGTCTAGTTAAATAAATCTGAAAATTTTAAAAACTAGATCCACAATTTAGTGATTTTTTTGTTCATGATGGGCCTTTTGATTTATGTGTATATATTAAGAGATGTTATGGATGGATGGAGTTGGATCTCTTGTTCAAGAGTTAGGAAACATAATTTGGTGGTGATTTTTGTTAACAAAATGTGTCTAATTAAATAAATCCGAAATTTAAAAAAATAGATCCACAATTTTAGTGATTTTATGTTTATGAAATTTGGGACTTTTGATTTTTTTATGTTTACTGAGAGATGTTATGGATGGATGGAGTTGGATCTCTTGTTTAAGAGTTAGAAAATATGATTTGGTGGTGATTTTTGTTAACGAAATGTGTCCAACTAAATAAATCCGAAAATTAAAAAAAATAGATCCACTATTTAGTGAGTTTTTTCATAAAATTTGGGGATTTTGATTTTTATGTGTTTTTTGTTCAGAATTCAAGATCATGGCGCACTCTGGTTCAAACTTTGATGGTTCTCATGGACAGATGGACTTGGACAGTGAGATTGGTTGGAATTATGCCATCGTTCCAGATGGCAACAAAGCGAAACCGCAGTGCAACTTCTGTGGGAAGAGGTTGAGAGGGGGGGTATTACTAGACTGAAGCATCATCTTGTTGGCAGCAATAAAAATGTTGCCAAGTGCACTCGTTGTACAAAAGACGTGAGGGACTTTGTGAAGGCCAGCATGGAGGAGGAAAATGAGAAGGATGTGGAGAGGTCCAGGCGGGATGAACAGTTCAAATGTTTGAGAAGGAGTTTAATGTCCACTCAGATTCAGACGACGAGGACTTTGTCTACCCCGATGACATTCAGACCAAAGCAGAGAGGAGGGCGTACATGAGGGCGACAAAAGAGTCCATGAGGAGCAAGTTAGAGAGGAGCGAACACGCTGGTGCACGTGGCGGCTTCCCTGGTACCGGTGGCAGTGGGAGTGGTTCTGGAGGTGCACCAGTATTATCACCTACTACGAAACACAAGGGGGAGGGACTAGAACCATTCTTGACGAGGAGTGTATCCATGCAGAACAAGCCAAGCAAGGACCCGAAGCAAAAGACGGTGAAGGGGATGTTCACCAATACATGGGAGAGAGTAAGTGAGGCCATCGGCAAGCTCTTCTTTGAGGAGAACATCCCAGCCCATGTTGCTAGTGGACCTTTCTTACAGCACACCATTGATGAGATCGTCGCAGCTGGAATGGGAGTGAAGGCTCCCACTGCCAAAGAGTTGATGAACAAGTATCTTGCGCAGGGGAAGGAGGAGATGAACGAGTACATCTCGGACCTAAGAAAGAGATGGCCAGAGTACGGCGTGACGTTGATGTGTGATGGCTAGACAAGTTATACGAGGAAGCAGATCATCAACTTCCTCGTTTACTGCGACAGTAAGATCATTTTCTTAAATTCGTCGATGCATCTGAACAGTCAAGGACTACAAGTACAAGCTGAAGTTGATGAAGGACGTCATTAAGGACGTTGGGAAAGAGCATATTGTACAGATTGTGACGGAAAGCGGCAGCAACTTCAAGAAAGCAGGTGAAAGCAATAAGCGACCTTATTGAGGACTTCCGACCGATATCCATTTCAAACACCATATATCTTATTATTGCCAAGGTTTTTGCTAGAAGGCTGGCTCCGCTTCTTGATTCTCTCATATCGCCTACCCAGGCGGCCTTTATTCGGGGAAGGCAAATAAGTGATTGCTTCGCGGTGGCCTCGGAAATTATTCATGCTTGGCGTCGGAACGACGTAAGGGGGATTCTTTGGAAGATTGATTTTGCAAAGGCATATGACTCTTTGGATTGCCGTTTTCTTTGGTCTGTTCTCAAGCGGCGGGGTTTTCCATCTTTATGGATTTCGTGGGTGCGTCGATGCATCTCGACGGCCTCTCTCTCGGTAATTCTCAATGGCCGTTTGGTGGGGGGCTCCATCCAGCCTCGTCGGGGGATTCGGCAAGGGTGCCCCCTTGCTCCTCTGCTTTTCGTCCTGGCCGCCGATGTCTTGTCTTGCATGATTCATAATGTGGCTGCGGTTGGATATACCCGTGGCTGCTCTCTTGGGCCCTACCATATCCCGATTATCCAGTTTGCAGATGATACCATTTGTTTTATTGAGGGTGATGCTTCGAATGTGGCGGGTATGGCGTCCACGTTGGAGCTCTTCAGTGAGGCGTCGGGTCTTCTTATCAATTACAACAAATCCTCTATGGTCCCTTTCTCCACCCCTCCGGCGGAGGTTGAGGAGTGTATGCGGATTTTGCGCTGCCGGACTGGTTCTCTTCCCTTGGAATACTTAGGGCTCCCCTTGGCGGTGGGGCGTGCGCGCCTAAGTGACTGGCAGGCTGTGGTGGATCGTATGGAAGCTCGCTTGGCTGGCTGGCGTGCCGCCATTCTCTCCCGTGGCGGTCGCGTGATACTTCTAAAATCGGTATTATCTTCTATACCAATTTATTTCTTCTCTGTGAAAGGTATGCCTAAAGGGGTTCGGCGCCGTCTGGATTCATGCTTGAGGAGATTTCTTTGGGGGGAAAAGGGAGATGGGAGGAGAGGAGTTCATTTGGTCGCCTGGGATGAGGTCACGCGGCCAAAGGAGGAGGGGGGTCTGGCGGTGAGAAGGTTGGAGGTCGTAAACGAGGCACTTCTTCTCAAATGGGTCGCTCGTCTGTGGGGCAGGGAGGATAATCTTATGATTAATTATTTGAGGCTGGCCGTGGGGGTCGACCGGCTTTTGGGCTTGGATGCTCGCATGATGGGGTCTTCCTCTCAATTTTCTCGTGATATTGGCAATGCTTTGTCTCGCAACCGCTCTCTTTTTGGCATTACGCTGGGGGATGGTTCGCTCATCCGGTTCTGGGGTGATGATTGGACTGGAAGGGGCCCTCTTAAGGATGCTTTTCCTCGCCTTTTCGCGCTGGTGGATGATAAGGACGCTACGGTGGCCTCTTATTGGGATGGTGTCTCATGGGGCCCAAGATTTGTGGCCAATCTTTCTGATCAGCGGCAACTGGAATTCATGGCTTTGCTTGCGGTTCTCGCGGATGCGCCTTCGCCCTCGGTGGGTCGAGACCACCTGTCTTGGAAGGATGGTACCTTCTCCGCCCGTGCGGCTTACCGGGCTACTCTTCCTCCCCTGACGATGGCTGATGCTTCTATGTTCCGGGATTGTCACTTTTTTTGGGGTTTGAGGGTCCCCGAACGAATTGGCGTGTTCTTGTGGCTTTTCCGCCGTGGCCGTCTGATGACTCGTAGCCGGTGTGCTGTCATTATTCCTCATGCCCCGTCTACTTGTGGTCTTTGCGATTTAGAGATCGAGTCTATCGATCATCTTTTCTTCCGATGTGTCAGAACTCATGATATCTGGGCGGATCTGGATTGGCTTGACGTATCGGATTCTTCCTCCTTCTGTGAGAGCCTGGTTAGCTCTCGGGACAGGGCTAGGATGGACATTCTTACTGCTATTGCCCGGCTCTGGTGCATTTGGCTTGGTAGAAATGAAGCCCTGTTTACCGGGCAGAGATTCTACTCGGACAACGTCCTCATCTCGGCTTCCCGCTTCATTCGTGACTGGTCCGATGCTTAGAGGCTATTTGATGTAATGGGGGTATCGGTTTGTGATACCTTCGATTTTTTTTTTCACTAGTTTTTATTCTCGTTTCGCATACCCGCTGTAAGTTTTCTTTTCCTTTTTAATAAATGTGGGGCGAGCACCACCGAGTGCATCCCCCACTTTTGAGTGTCAAAAAAAAAAAAAGAAAGCAGGTGAAACAATAATGAAGTCTAGCAACTACGGCATTTTTTGGACACCTTGTACTACGCATTGCATAGATAGGATTTTGAAGGACTTCGGCAAGAGGAAGCTCGTCGCGAAGGTGATGGAACAAGCACGGACGATCACGACTTTCATTTACAACCATTCCAAAGTGTTGTCTTTGATGAGGCAGACGTGCAATGGTGAGTTGATGAGGCCTGGCATCATATGCTTTGTAACTAATTTTATAGCGTTACAAAGCCTCAAACAACACAAGGCAGGGTTGAAGAACATGTATTGTCAAGGTGAATGGTTCGAGAACCCAGAAGATCGGACCGAAGGAAGACAGGGAGTGGAGACAATCATCAATGATCTCCATTTCTGGGATGACGTGATAAGGGTCATGAAGATAATGGAACATGTTGATTCTGCATTGCGTATCGTAGATGGGGACAAGAAGCCAACTATGGGAGTCATCTACGAGGCAATGCGCTGCATGAGGGAGAAGGCTAGAGAAGCAGTTGGGAGAGGATTTAAAGCATGGTTGGACATCATAGACGAATGATGGTCCAAGATGCTCTCATATCCTCTTCACAAGGCTGGTATGTATTATTATGTAATAAATATTTTTAATCCATTTTGGTATGTATTTTAGAAGGATTAAAATTTAAGAATTGTTCGTCTCCAGTGTATTACTTGAATCCGAAGTACCGATACAAGAACAGCCTCGATACAGATGCTGACCTTCTAGCAGTTGTACAGCTTGTGGTGGAGAAGCTCGTCAAGGACGAGAAGACGCAAACCTCGTGCATGAATGAGGTAATATTGATTGTATAATGTACAATCTATAGTTGCCTACAGTGAGTTTAAAATAATTTTGAGACATAAACCATGTTATGACTTAAAATTTTGATTAATGTGTAGATTAAATACTTTAGCGACGCATTAGGTTCTTTCGGTAGAGTAACTGCGGTTAATGGACATGGCAGTATTCTTCTTGGTAAGGACTAAGTCTACTTATTGTGATGTGTAACAATTTGACTGTTATTGATTTATCGCTTTTGGATTTTCCGCAGCCGAATGGTGGTTATTGTATGGGATGGAAGCTCCCAACCTACGGAAAGTGGCAGTGAAAGTATTGTTCCAAACAGCATTTGTCGATGGTTGTGAGAGAAATTGGAGCACATTTAACTTGATCCATTCGAAGAGACGGAACAAGTTGGGAGAACAACAGCTCCACGATCTTGTTTTTGTGTACTACAACTTGAGGTTGAAGATGAAACATGCAAGAGAGGGGCATGACAAAGAGGACTACACAAACCCCATCGATCTTGCATATATTTTCAAATTGTACGACGACGATGTAGATGAAGATGTTCTGCAGAGGTGGTTGTATTCCAACGGTGCTTCATTGCTCGATCAACCGGGAGGCAGGCCGAATCAGAATATAAGCCAACAAATGATAGCAGATGTTGGTGACTACATGGCCAGATCTGGGCGTATCACAGACCCTCTTGGAGGGGTGGAGCTTGATGCGATTGTGGATGACATTCTCTCCACTGGATCAAAATCCAAATTGAAATCAAAAGATGACAGTGGGAGCGATGATGATGATGATGTTGGTGGTGGTGGTGGTGGTCGTAGTGGATCAGGTGATGGGGAGACATATTTAGGGGGTCAGGGTCTGCAGGGGATGGTCGTAGACCACATGATGATACAAGAATCGAGTCAGGGCGAGAATACATGGAACGACGTGCAATGCACTTTGTCCCAAGTCCGAGTCCAGGACCTATGGATTACAATGCATATGGACGACGTGATCATCATCCTACAGATAGCTACATGGACGATTTGATATCATATGTAGGTTCGTCGAGTTGCACGGACATTGACAGACCATACTGTGGAGGAACACCCAGTCCCATGGACGGATATGGAACCTCACAAGATGAAAGATCATTTAGCATCTTCCCTGAATATTTTCCTTCTCCTCCAGCTAGACCTCCTCCTCCTCCTCAGGCGTATACTCCTCCATCTTATGGATATGGTAGCAACAGTGGGCATGGAGGATATAACAGCTACAGCGGTGAGAACTATCAAGATAGCCAACCCGAGCAGAGCCAGGGCAGCTTCTTTGGTGGTGACAGTTTTGGTTTCTTCCCTGAGTACTACACTCCTCCAGGTCCTCCTCCTCCATAGAGATCTTCTCCTACTCCGTCGTCGTCATCCCGAGGATCTCAAGGTAGTACTTCACAGCCTCGACGTGCACCTCATGACACCGGATCTAGCAATGCTTATCCTCGACTCAGGATACTCATAGGGATTGATGAGCATCAATACAGGCAGTATATCATGGATTATAAGGCCATGTACTCGTACATGACATGGGAAAACTATTGCGAGTTCATTGAGTCTACAATCCGCTATGAAAGACAATAGGGCAAGGGGGCCGATTTAGATCCGTCACGGAATTCTTGGTTTTAGGTCATCTCTTTTACAATGTTAAATTGATTTGGATATTTTTCATTTATTATTGTAGCCTGTATATAGATAAATTTTTATGAACAATGATTGTCTCATTATATATTCCAATCGATATGACCGATATGTGCAGTTTAAGGATCATACTCCTCATAAATTATCTATGTGTGTTATGAAGTGTATATTTGTAGTATTTCATGATATAAACTTATAAGAACTTAAATGGAATCCATTTCCAATATTTATAAGTCAAGAATCAACATTAACATCGAGATGATCGATATGTGTGATACTGATATGTGCGATATATGATCTATAAATGGGTTGATATGTGTGATATAAGTGTGTATTTGTATGTTATTTGTTGTTTTAATATCTTGGATGACCTTATTACTGAAAAATGTCAAAAAAATGGCTTTTGTGAGCCATTTTCGATATTTCCACCGATATCATTGATATATCCCGATATATCCATTTCCGAGCGAACCGAAACGATATCGATATTGATATGGCTTTCCATGCCATCAGGAGACTGTTTGGTTGTGAAGACCCATCGGCAGGCAACAGGCTTGACACCTGTTGGACACGGAACAAGATCCCATGTGCCCCTGGATGTAAGCACGTCCATCTCCTCATCCATGTCTTTTTCCAACCATGGTCCTGTAATGCACTGTAATGATCACGGGAAATAATAGTAGTCATAATAGCATCTGCAAATCGCTTGTCACAACTGGATAGACTGTCAGTGGAAGTAAAATGTGACAGGATGTACAGTACATTGCTTTTTTGTCTGGCGTTGAGCTATAGGGAGTTCTTGTGGAGCATCCGGAGCTACAGTGGTGGGGACATTGGAAGAGGGTACATCATCCTGTAAATAAGGAATAGGTAACAATACATGTTCAGAATGACTAGTACGTTTTCTTTTGCAAACAATGGGTGGTGGTGGTGGGAGCTCCAAAGGTATGTCGCTGACAGATTGAGTAAAATAACTAGTCTGTTCAAAAAAAGTGGCATCTGCATAAATGTTGTAACGATGACTTGCAGGGTCGTAGCACATGTACCCCATTTTGGTATGAGAATATCCAAGAAAAACACACTTGATAGCACAAGGAGACAATTTATCTATGGTCTGAAAATTGTGTATGAAGGCAATGCTACCAAAAATTCTCAATGGAAGTGGAAAAGGTTCCTAGTCAGGATACAAGAGTGTGAAAGGAGTTACTCCCTTGAGGACTGAGGACGGGACCCTATTAATGAGGTAGGTAGCAGTTTGAACGGCAACCCCCCAGTGGATTTTGGGAACCTTCATGTGAGTAAGCAGGGTATGAGCAATGACTAAAAGGTGACGAAGCTTCTTTTCCGCTACCCCGTTCTGTTGTGAGGTATATGGACAGGAGGTCTGGTGAAGGGTCCCCTGAGTGACAAAGAAAGATACCAAATCCTGCTCAGTGAACTCAAATAGCATTGTCAGTCCTAATAGTCTGAATACATTTAAAGAAAGACGTTTAATAAGCTGAAAGAAAGACTTGACAATGTTATTAATTTTCGAACCACTTCTTGATCAGATAGACCCAAGAAGACATGTTGTGATCATCTACAAAAACAGCAAAGTCTATGACCGACAATAATACGAGGACAATGTCCCCAGATATTATAATGGATCAAAGAGAAAGGTAATGATCGATGTGGCTCATTAGTCAGTCCTAGGTGGAAAAGAAGCACGATGACTGGCATGCTTCACACTCAAAAGGTTTTAGATATGTCAATCCGAGAAACATATGAGAAAGAGCATTGGCAGATGGGTGGCCAAGCCGTAAATGCCATAGTAACGGATCAGCTGACATAAAGGTAGCGCCTGCAAAGGTTGTATCAACAGGGATATCAAGATATTAAAGATCGTTTTTCTCATGTCCCCCACAAAAATCTGCATCGTCCGAGTGTCCTGAAAATAGCAATGGAACTCATCAAAAATCACTCGACAATTTAATCCAACACATTAACATAGTTTATGAACAGATAGGAGACTCAGAGGAAAATCCGGTGCACAGTAAACGACAGTGAACTTGAGCTTGGAAGAGAACTCCATAGCTCCAACGGTCGTAACAGGAGAATGAGCAATGTTTGCTACCCGAATGGACTTCACAGTAGATGGTTGAGACAAAGTCAAAAAATTGCCTCCTCCAGTCAAGTTAGTAGACGCACCAGAGTCAATAATAATGTTGGTGCTAGTACAGAAGTAGAGTTGGCTACAGTATCTAAAGTAGTAGCTAGATGTGTGGTACCAGTAATTGCCATGGGAGTAGAGTTCTGCAGAACCTTTAGCAGAAGTTGGGGAGTCATTTTAATCATGCATGATAGTTGTTGTCAAGTTGCTTAGAGGCGTTGCTAGATGGAGGTAATGGTATCACGATATCATATGATATAAAGATTCGGAAGTTCTTGGTGATGGTAGATTAGAGCAAATCTAGTGTTAAGCAGAACTTGGGCGATCTTCTAGTATCCAGCGGTATTATCTAATAGCAATTCCAGAATCAATTGTGCAGAGATTTTGGTCCACGCCTGATTAATTAGGCAGCAATATCTGATCGCTCGGATCACCCTTCTCTAATTTCTTAGAGAAATTCTGCACTTGGGCGGAGGTTCCAGAACTAACGTCGCTTGGTTGATTCCAAAACTAATATCTCTTGGTTGATTCCAGCATTTGGTATATTCCAAAACTTGGTTGATTCCAGAGATTTGTTGATTCTAGAACACATGACGATGGTTCCAGAACTATGTTGATTTCAGAACACATGACGATGGTTCCAAAACTTTGTTGATTCCAACAGAACTTTTGGCAAAGAATTCAGAAACCACATAAGTACTACAGATTACGGTGTTGTTAGAAGTAGTCTATTGTATGCAGAAGCTTCACATCCAAAAGATGCTCTCAGTGGCGTAAGTTGCGAGATGCGCTGGAGATTGAGTGCTCAGGAAGGAGCTTCTTATCTCCAAGCGACAGACCTTGACACGGCACATCACGGAGGCATGGAGCGTAGGGGCCTAGGAGACCCCTTGACGGTGGTGCAGGAGCTTGGAGAAGACCATGGGTCGCGTGCAGCGGGCCGAGTGCCTAGTTGTCGTGAAAGTGTTGGTTTTGGGGCTTGAGGTGGCGGCGGAATTTAGGTCAAAACCCTGATCTAGGACCGTTGCTCTCATACCATTTGGAAGATGATGAAAGAATGAAAAGGACTTATATTATTCAAGGGATCTAGGGTTTCTTATATAGCAGGAAACCCTAAAGAGCTCAAAGGAGAAAATACATAAATGCTCCTAAGAATATACTCCTAGCATATAAAATATTCCTACCACGTAGAATATTCCTCTAGAATATTCCTAACACATAGAATATTCTCCTAACAAATATACTCCTAGCATAGAATATTATCCTAACAAGCTCCTTAGTTGTTTCTCATTGTGGTTGACGCCAAAGCCTTGAATGACGATTTCACTAGCATATTGAGATCTTTCTACTAGCGTCCTTGTTGTTTCCCATTGCTTAGGTTCGTGTGTTTATTGATATTTCATCCATTTCGGTTGAGATCATGAAAATGCAAAGTAAGTCATGTAATATTTTAGTGTTTCGGTTTCGAATTCGCAAACTTGAGGAAATTAAAATTTCACCAATTTTGTTGAGATAATGAGCCATGGCTGATGTGCTCTCCAAGAAAATATCGCATGCAGTTAGCGGATATCTTTGCCATGGGTACTCCCAGAAGAATATTTCGATCCCTATCCTTAAATATGTGGATAACACCGTCTTTTTTTGGAGGGTAGATGTGAAGTGAAGGAGAATGCTGCAGAGGTCTTGAGGTTGTTTGGTTCAGTCTTTGGCTTATAGATTGACTATAGAAAATTCGTGTATGTTCCTTTCAAATGGATGATGCAGAGCATGGAAGGCCGTATCGATATAGATATCGTTTCGATATCGTATCGATACGATATTTCGATGATATATCGACGATATATCGCCGAAATATCGCCCATATCGACGAGCCTTTATGAAGAAAATGCCTGGAAATCAGGATATATCGCCATATTGGTGCCCATATCGGTCCCATGTCGATATCGATATATCGGCGATATATCGTTGATATATCGAGTTATTTCCTTCCATGATGCAAAGATTGGAGTGTGTGTTGTGGTGCTTGGAACTCAAAGGGGCTCGCTACCCATTAGTTATTTGGGCCTTCCTCTAGTTGGTGGGCAATTGAAGCAGAATGAATGGTAGCTGTTGATCAAGAAGCTTGCGCTTGGTATGTTTCTTGTCATTCGAGAGGTGAACACTTGTTCTTTTGAAGGGGGTCCTTCAACGATTCTAGTCTTTTTCCTCTTCTCCAAATTGCTCCCTATTGGAGTTGGAGACCATTTAGAATGATTAATGTACAGATTCTTTTTGGGTAGGGACAAGTAACAACTGTGAAATATGCCTAGTTGGCTAGAGGACGGTGATGCTAGCGAAAAATATGGACTTGGTGTGAGAAGCCTTGAGGAGATGAATCAGACGTTATTCATGAAGTAGATTGCATGGATCTTAAGCGATAGAGGTATATTAATGACCCATCTATTGTGATCTATTTATGGGGTCTTCAAAGATTTCTCTTAGCAGGAAATTATGGTTCACACTCCTTTCTTCTGGGGGATGTCGCTTCGGTCTTACAACTTCTGCCACATTTTTCAAACCATTGTTGGGGGTAAACATGGTTTTCACTTCTTAGATGATTGGACTAGACATTGTATGTTGTATGATTGGTTCCTATGTTTACTTGTGCTAGCTTCGAATAACGGGGTTCTGTCAGTGAGGCTTGGGATGGGAATGGTTGGTACCAATGTTTTCACTCCGAACTGTATAATTAGAGGATGGTTGAGTTCTTGGCACTCTAGGAGGCTCTGGAGGAGGCAAGGACCCCCAATAGTTGGTCATAATCATTGGATATGGATAGATGGAGCTTTGTATAAGATTTTGATTTTCCACCCAAGCATTGCCTCTTCAATCTATAGACATATTTGGAAATGAAAGATTCTAATGCAAGTCACAATCTTTCTTTGGTTGTTAAGACGAGATCGTGTGCTACGAGGGCTACAAGGGCTAGATTCTTCTAGGGCACAGATGGCTCTAGTTAAAGGTGCTCGACGGAATGTGAGAATGTGAACCACCTTCTCTTGTAATCTCTCGTGGTAGGTATAGGAGAAGGAAAATCTCGATATGGTCATCACGGATTGTGCGGACAAATTCTTGGACTATTTAGACTGGTTGACGGATGGATCATGTTCACGCAGAGTTTGCAACCGTGGTACTTTGGGCCATTTGGTTGGCGAGAAAAGGTGTTTGTTATTCGAGGTGAACAGTTTTAGGATAAAAATGTGATATAATATGCTAGAATACTTCAAAACTCTTGGTCATTGTAATTGTGTTATAATTTGTGAATACAAAGTTATTTGAGCGGGCGTCTCCTCGACAACTCACTTTTTTCCTTTCAAAAAGGACATGTTAACCATCATTTCTTAATTGTGTGCTTGCTCAAGGTATTGCGCTAGAACATCCTTGATTTAATTCCATCTCTTTTGACTCTTTTCAAGAAGTTCCAGGTTATGTAGGAAAGTTCAAGTCAATGTGATGTGATATGATATGATATGATATAAATATTGAGATAGGATAGCCGAATAGGTGGAGTTACATTGTGGTCCTTCAGTCCAGTGATGTAAAAAAAACAGCTTAAACAGTCCTTTAAACGACGGTTTAAGCACATGCGGCCCTCGACCGCACTGACTAGTCAAAGTCGGGCTCATAAGCGGCGGGCCGCATAAACAATGTTAAACGCCACATAAACGGCATTAAACAGTCATTTAAACGATTCAATTGCAGACTTTTGCGTTATTCATGACTTTTTTGGATTCATGTTATGTATTGTAATTATTTATGTTGTTTATTTTGA
This sequence comes from Ottelia alismoides, assembly GCA_037367405.1. Classification (NCBI taxonomy): domain Eukaryota; kingdom Viridiplantae; phylum Streptophyta; class Magnoliopsida; order Alismatales; family Hydrocharitaceae; genus Ottelia; species Ottelia alismoides. Next base: position 72,756 of record JAZKJV010005783.1, on the reverse strand, counting down.
CATTTGGCTACGGATTCTAGTTGTTTATGCTATCTATTTTGACGTTTGGATGAAAATTCCTTGAATTTGACTATATTTGATTTATATTGTGAATTCTGTGATTATATATTTTACTTTATTTATGTTTTCTTATTGTTAATATATATATGTAATACTTTTTTAAATTAAAAAATGCAAACCCGTATAACCATTTAATTTCCGTTTAAACATGTGGCCCACCTACTGAATACTGAATATCGCTTTTTGCAACCTTGCTTCAGTCTATGTGGTATGAGAAAAACTTGGTGGTGTTCAACAGCTAGGTGTTACACAAAGAATGTCATATATGATTGACAGAGCTAAGAGTCTCTTTTTAGGATCTTGCCATTCATATACTAGCATAACGATAGTGCAAGTTTACTAATTACCATGGAATTAAAAACGTGCCTCGAGGCGAGGCGGTCCTTTTTAGCCTCGAGGCGTGTGCCTCGACCCTGTCCAGCGAGACCCCCTTCTTGTTGGGGTATGGTACGGCAGGAGGGGTGCATACACAATTCTTCAACAATGGTCAGATGGTTAGGATTCAAGGCATATCAACAATTCGACATATATTTAATCGTATTTTTATTACAATAATATTCAAAGATTTGTTCGAAATGGATAGGATTCACGGTTTCTCTCGTGATCATATTTTATATTTTGAACATATAACATAAATTTCTTCGACGTATATTTAATCATACTTTTAATTACAATAATATTTCAATATAGATATGTATTGTTTAATTCTTTCACAATGATAACGAATTCCTTTTTCGATTGGATGAAAATGTGTAGAAAGGGATATGATGTTCCATCTTATATTTTGGGGTTCTTATCTCTATTATTTCATCATTATCTTATAGAGTTAAGTATTATATGTTGGGCAGAGAACATATAATTACATTGACATATATAATTATAGTATTATGCATAGTTTTCTCTATAAACTGAGGCTTACGCCTCGACCGCCTCGAGGCTATGCCTCGCCTCAATTTCAAGGAAAACGCCTCGTTCCACCTTTAGTTTTTTCAAACCTTGCTTATTACTATGACAATTCTTGAAGTACTATTAACATCTAGTAGACATCATAAATAAAATTCTAACATTTAGTAAATGCCTTAGAAGCTTTCACAGGAAAATCAGAGATGAAAATAGTATTATCAGCACAAGCTTGCTAAAGTTCTCCAGTAAATATCAAGGGTGTATCATACATTCAACATTTACCACCCACTAGGAATGCGACAATCTTTTGAGAGGAAAGACATGTGGTATAGAATGTTATTGAAAAAATCTTATTGCAGGTGCCAGACATCTCTTTATTGGGGGAATATCTCCATACTTGAGAAATTGCAATTACCTTTTCTTGTTTTGGATATGATTGAAGTTTTTCCTTCTCATAAAAAGAGTCTACATAAAGATCCAAGTGAAAACCCTATTTCAAAAATAGTCTTTCAAGTATCAACTTATATAATTGTGTCAAAAACATGGCATAATTACATATAATGAAGAGTGGCAGTTGGATCCAACAAAGCAACTACCGTTGAACCATGAAAAGTTGAGAAAGTGCAAGTATATATTACCAAAATATCCATACTGATACACTACATGATCTGAAACATGGAAGAAATATGTAAGAAAAACATGATACAATGAAGGGGAAAATATGATACAATGAAGGGCGTTGTATCAAGAGCTATAGCACAAAAGTTATTTGGCAAAAAAAAGCAAAATGCAACTGTCTCTTCTTTAAATGCTAATGGGTGACTATAAGAACTTATTTGCCATCCAATACAGTGTTCCTTGGTGCTACTTTGGAATCTCAAACCAAAAAAAAGAGGAAAAAAATAGAACCTGCTAATTGCAGGTTTGTAGAGGTTTACACAACTGTATTCATTTAAAACAGTCAAAGGAGACCCAACATCATTTACCACGAATAGTACTAACAAGTATCGTAGAGGGAAAACTATTGAAAAAATTGATCTCACATTTTCATGGTTCATGTGGCGAAGAAGCTTTATTTCCCTCAAGGTTCTTTTAGCATCTATTCGGTTATCAAAGGCATTGCCAATCTTCTTGATAGCAACCTCTTCACGAGTTTGAGAATTTACAGCAGCACTACAAAAAGTTCATACTTGTTAGTCGCGACATATCTAGCAGTTTTTTATCCGTAAGATTTGTAATGCATCCACTGTGACATATCACACACATATCTAGCAGTTTTTATCCATATGATTTGTAGTGCATCCACTGTGACATATTTCATGTATTTCGGTGTGGATATTAAACATGGATACACTCGCACCATTCCCAGCATTATACACAATCATTTTCCATATAGTTAGAAAACTATCATGAGTTTCTTATTTTGGTATTGTTCCGAAGACTTTGATCTCTTGCTTATGCACCGCACAACTATTTTGGCCTGGCCGAATTGCTCCCATCAGTTTTGCATACACTAAAGTAGCACTGCGACCCAACTACGCATGTTTTTGCATTTTTTTAGAAAGGAGTGGCATCTCAAGATGAGACCCACCACTGACATATATTAATACTTATAAAATCAGGCTACAAGATTTCATGATGAGCGCAACGTCCTACAATGTTCCACTACATTTTCTGAATAAAACCCCTGAACACGAAAATTAGCTTATTTTTACAGGACCATATAGCCCTCAAAATTGTAAATGGGAGAGGTTTTCGTGACCATTACCGCAAACCAGGCTACAGGATCTCCAAAAGCTTGCAATCCCGTCCAACATGAGCCATGAAATGTTTGCCTTCCTCCAAACCTCCACGGAGTGGCAGCACGTGAACAAAAGACGGTCCACGTCTTCCAGTACTCTCCTGCATCTATCATAAATAATATCCTCCACTCGAAGTAGTTGACCATCTTCTTTAGGTATTCGCGAAATTCATAAAAATAATATGTTTGGTTTGTCATGGCCTACATTCCATAGTTCGAAATATCCATAGGTCCGCCCCAAAAAAATATATCGGGGATATAACAGGATATATGGACGATATCGGTGGAAATCTTGGAAATGGCTCAAAAAAGCCGGTTGTTACCGTTTTTTCACAAATTAATTTAAGTTCTAAAAACAATAAATAACTTACAAATACACACGTATATCACATATCGCTCATGCATACATCCTATGTCGCACATATGGTTGTTGTTAATGCTGACTGTTGAGTACTAATAAATATTGAAAATGAAATAACTAAACTAATTGTGGAAAGAATAGAATTGCCTCTCTAACATAGAGACCTAGGGCTCTCTTTTATAGGAGAAAAGCCATGGGTATATTACATAAGATCTACATGAAAGATATAGAAATAAAAATAGATATGATGAGATACAAATATCTCAACATTCTCCCTCAAGCTGGAGCATATATGTCTATCAGGCTCAGCTTGGAAAAGTACCTCTAAAAAGGACCTCTAGCAAGCGCTTTGGTGAATATATCAACAGTTTGATCTCCAGTAGTGACATGGGAAGTGGATATGAGTCCCTTCTGGATCATGTCCCTGGTATAGTAGCAATCCATCTCTATATGCTTGGTTCATCCATGTAATGCGGGATTATTAGCAATAAAAAGAGTTACTTGATTGTTGCATAGAAGCTGCATGGGAAGAAGTACCTCAACTACAAGATCAGTCAAGAATCAAGATCGATCTAACCCATATCATCTTCATGCTCCCCTGAGCCATGGCTATGTATTCAGACTCTACACAAGACCTAGCAACCATTGCCTGCTTCTTGTTTTTCCAATGACACAAGGGACCTCCGAACAAAAACAACAAGGCCAGATGTAGACTTCCTCTCTCTAGGACATCCTGCATAATCTGCATCTACACAAGCTATCATCTCAAGAGATGTACCTCTGCTGAATATAAGGCCAGTACCCGGTGAAGTCTTCAAATATCTTAAAATCATATAGACAGCATACATATGTACCTTCTTAGGTTGCTCCATGAACTAGCTCACCTTGCTCACAGCAAATGATATGTCAGGCATGGTGACAGCAGCATAGAGGAGCTTCCCAACAAGCTCCATGTATCTCCTCTTATCTACCTCCTCAGTGTCATCATCGTATGATCTTATGCTTGAATCCATATGGGTAGTAGCAGGCTTGCACCCTGTCATACTTGTCTCTAGCAGAAGATCAATCACAAACTTCCTTTGGGTCATCACAAGACCACGTTGGTTCCTGGCGAACTCTAATCCAAGGAAGTAACGTAGACTACCAAGATACTTAGTCATAAATTACTGACCTAGGAACTCCTTAGCAGCCCGAATACACTGCTCATCATTATCCATGACAATAATATCGTCAATGTAAGCCATAACGGCAATTGTACCTCTCGGTATCCTCCAAACAAAAAGTGAATGATCCGCAGTAGACCCCACAAATCCTTGGTGCTCTATCAACTCTAAGAGCTTCTGGTACGAAGTTCTCAGACTCTGCTTCAGGCTGTAAATTACCTTTTGGAGCTTGCACACCTTCTGAGACTCCCCGTCAGCAACAAAACCATGTGGATGCTACATGTATACCTCCTCATGTAGATCTCCATATAGAAACGCATTCTTCACATCAACTTGGTAAAGAGACCAATCTCGCGCCACAGCAATCGATAGAAGAATGCGCCATGTCGAATGTCTAGCCACTAATGAGAAGGTATCATGGTAGTCCACCCATATGTCTAGGTGAACCATCACGCTACTAACCTTGCTTTATAACGATCTACATTGCCATATGCTCGTTGCTTCACCATAAAGATCCATTTGCACCTCACAACATAGGCATCTGGTGGAGCAGAAACAATGCTCCAAGTACCACGAGAATGCAAAGTCGTCATCTCTTCTTCCGTGGCAAGTTGTCAGCTATTGCCCTGTACTGACTCCTGGTATGTTCGTGGGATAGTGGCAGCAGAGAGTCCCACTACAAAGCTTGTGTACTCTTTTGAAAGATGATCCAAGGAAACATGAGCAGCTAAAGGATAAGTGGCATGGTACGACGTGACTTCTTCAAGGCAATGGGCACATCAAGATCATTGGCCTCTATGTTCTCTAGTATCAGCTCCTCATATACAGTGCCAAGTGGTACAAGCATGTCAGTAGTGCCATCAATAGAAACAATGTGTTCAGTACATACTTGAGGCATGATGGATGATGGGGAAGGCGCATGAGCAGAGGAACGAGTAGAGGGCCTGCGAATGTAAAACCGTAGTAGAAACTATGTTAGGGTACGGTTGTGGAGGTGGTAGAGGAGGTGGTGGTGGAGGGGGTGATAGTGGCTCAAACTGAGGAGATGGTTGTGGAAGTAAAGGAGGTGGTGGAACAATAACATCTTCACTAGAGTCAGAATTAGACAACCTATCACCTGTAGGAGAAAAATGCATAATAGACTCAAAAAATGTGACATTAACACTCACATAATACTTTCTCATTACATGATCAAAACATCTCTACCCTTTTTGGGTACAAGAATAGCCAACGAACACACATTTGACAACTTTTAGAAATATCTTATCACGACCATGAGTAAAATTGTGGACAGAGGCCATAGACCCGAAGACCCTAAGAGTAAGGGAGAAGAAGTCCTTCTCAAGAAACGCAATCTAGAAAGGAACCTTTTCTCCAAGGATCGTGGAAGGCATGTGGTTCACTAAGTAGTATGTAGTAAGGATCGTACTACCCCAGAACGAATGAGGAACTTGACTCTGAATCAAACGAGTCCTCGTGACATCAAGGAGATGACGGCGTTAGCGTTCATCAATACAACATTACTGTGATGTGTACAATGTTCAGGAAGGCGGTATGCGATATTCAGTCAGAGGGGTCATTGCAAAGAGAGTATGCGGTATGCGGGAGAGTAGGTGGGGAGTATGCGATTTGGTATTTTTATTATTAAAAATGTAAATAATTTTTTAATATTATGTTAATATCCTCTAAATATTATATTTCTTGATTATAATAATAAAGAATTGAAGGTACAAGGAACAAAACTATTGTCGTAGAAAGTAATATAGAGTTTAATGAGCAAAAGCATCAATTTATTCAGAACTTTAGACATTTTATAAAATGATACATTAAAATGATAGATTAAAAAAGTCAAACATTTAATTTGTTCAGAACTTCGGACATTTTATAAAATGACACATTAAAATGACACAAAAAAACATTCAGACATTTAATTTGTTTAGAACTTCATAAATTTTATAAATGACGCATTAAAATGACAGAATAAAAAAGTCAAACATTTAATTAAAATGATAGAATAAAAAAGTCAAACTTTAATTTGTTTCAAACATTATATAAAATGACACCTTAAAATGATAGACTAAAAAAGTCTGACATTCAATTTTAAGCCGAGATTAATTTTATTTGATTTTATAACAGAGAAGACAATGTTTAAAAAAATTTCACCTAGTTTCGATGTTCACAGAGGCTATTGAGATGTTGGCGGAGGTTGTGGAGGCAGTGGTGGAGGACAAGAGGTGTTGACAAAGGCGAGTGGAGCGAGGGGGGCTCATAAGCAGTTGGCGTAGTCATGGAGGCGGTAGAGTCAAGTGCTGAGCAGAATCTCGAAGGTGGTGGAGGTAGTGGATGTGAGAGGTGGAGGTTGTTGGTGAGCTGAAGGTGTTGATGGAGGTTATGGAGGCGATGGCGGAGGATCGGGTGTGCTAACAGAGGCGAGAGGAGCGAGGGGGCTTGTGAGCGGTAGGCAGAGGTGCGAAGGCGATGTAGGAGAGCACTGAGCAGAGTCGCGGAGGCGTTGGAAGTTAGCAACAAAGGCTTTTGGCAGAGCTGGAGGTTTTAGCGAAGGTTGTGGAGGCGGTGGCATAGGATCGGAGGTGCAGAGCTGGAAGTGTTAGCGGAGCCACGGACGGTGAATGCGAGTGTCGAGCAGGGCCGAGAAGGCGGTGGAGGCGGTAGAGGTTGGCGACTTGGCGGAGACGCAGAGTTAGGGCTCGTCAGCTTGAGGTTGGATGTCGAGGGTGTGAAGGGGTATGGAATAATGAGGTTAAGTCAGGATGTCCGAGTTTGGATTAGGGGCCTATGGCTTTAGATTTTTATTCGAACAATGGTCACACAAACAACTGCATATACAGTATACTCGGCTGAGTATGCGGCCTGGCCCGCCTAGATACCGATTTGTTCATATTCGGAGCAAAGCTTCCGAGTCTGATTATGCGGCCAATTGTGCGGTATACTCTGTTGTTTTCATGAACATTGGATGTGTACGCACAAGAAGTCTGATAAACAATACCAAGAGATCTGAGGAAGTCAGATAGTTGTGTTGAGATAATTCCTATTTTATGTATTATTTTCTTTTTATCTATTTTTTTCCTCATCATGTAATTTGTATAATAGGTTCCTCTCCTATATAAGAGAACCTAGGGACTCTCAATGATATGATTCATTTTTTCCCTTCTACATGGTATCAGAGCGACGGTCCTAGATCGGAGTTCCCGTATCCCACCAAAGCCCTAGACCTGCCTCCTCTCTCATTGCCCGTCGCCCGGCCTCTCCAGCACCGCCCGAACCCAAGGCCCCCAGGCCGTCGCCCGGCCCCAAGGCCCCATGGTCGTCGTTACCCGGACTCTTTGACGCTACCCGTCCCCAAGGCCCCCAGGCGCTACAGTCGGCCCAAGGTTGTCGCCGCCCATGGCCTCCCTCGACCCCCCTCCCGTCGTCTCGACCCTCTCCCGGCCTCGGCCAAGCTGCTGATTGATTTTCCCTAGGCCAACCAGGCCCTTCCCTAGCCCCCGACTCCTAGGCCATTGACGGCCCTTCTTCGGCCACCAACCCTCAGGTTGTCGCTGGTCGTAACGCACATTGAAGATTGATGAGGACGGTTGTATGAGTCTACACGTACAACCAATCCTCCATATGATCGTGTAGGCTCGTTCATATCGGTCTACTCCCCAATTGAGTTCCGTAGTACGATCGTTTTCCCATCATGCCAGAGAACAAGGGTGATATTTTTTCGTTCAGATCCTTCAAGGGGCCGGCTCCCATCGCTAAGGTGGATGGGACCAAATATGAATTGTGGTCTATGCAGCTTCTCACCCTCATGAAATACAACAACAATGAGCACATCCTGATAGATCCGGAGCCAATGGATAAGACTGGGGCAAATGCTTCTTGGAAGCAAGATGACATGTATGCGTGTGTTTGGCAATGTGGGACCCTCACCACAGAGATAGCCAATGATATTCTAAACCATCCCACCGCCAAGGCGATGTGGGATACTTTGGTCTCCACCTATGCTCAGGCAAAGAATGAGACCAAGATTCTTCAGCTATAATTTGACATCTACAATGTGAAGCAGAATGGTCGTCCTCTACACGTGTACTACAGTTCTCTCTGTGGCATGTTTGAGAAGCTTCATAGCTATGTGCCTATTACAACATCTCTGAAGCAGCATAAGGCATGTAGGAACTCCACGATGGTTGGAGTTTTCATGACCGGCCTTGATACAGAGTATGATGCAGCACAAACCCAGCTTCACACTGGAGCTAACATACCTCCCATGGAGGAGGTCTATATCCGTCTCAATCAGATCAGCATGCCTCCTACAGCCACTCCTCAGCCCTCGTCAACTATGATTGTGTCTCGTGGTTGAGGTGTGACGACCCGGTCTAGAGGATGCAACCCTCGTGAATCAATAGATCGTTTTAGGTTGTTTGGTATTGACCAACAACTTTATTGGGTTCATCGGACCTTAATCGGGTCGGGTTCGGGTTTTGAATTAAAACCCGATGTTACAATTATAAAAACCTTAAAGGGAGTCTCGTCCTCGAGACTTGAGTTAAGGTCACTATGTATCTTGAAATCATATGGCCATAAAAACCTCAAAGGGTTTTGAACCCATAAAAACCTCAAAGAGAAAACAAGTTATGTACTTTAACACATATCTAATTACAAAACTTGTTTTGATTATTACATCAGAAAAGTTGCGGATATCGTGCCCGCATGTCGGCTTCGGTCTCCCACGTTGCCTCCTCGATGCTGTGTCGGTTCCACAACACATTGACCAATGGAATTTCTTTATTGCGAAGTTTTTTCACAGCAATGTCAACGATCTACACTGGACTCTCTTCATAAGTCAAGTCTGGCTCCACGTCGAGATTCTCGTAACTGATGATGTGTCGTGGATCGTGCACATACGTCCTCAGGTTGGATATGTGGAAGACATCGTGAATCGCTGATAGATGTGGAGGAAGGGCTACTCGGTATGCCACTTTCCCCACACGAGCTAAAATCTCAAAAGGTCCAACGTATCGTGGCGCCAACTTGCCACGAACACCGAAACTCTGCACTCCCTTCATGGGAGATACACGGAGAAATACTCAATCTCCCACATGTAATTTACAGGAATGTCATTAGTACCTGGTTAAGTTGATTATATATGAGTTATGATTGAATAGGTAAAGAGGTAATAATTGGATTACCTGAAACTCTGTCTCTCCTCCGACGATCCGCGTAGCTCTTCTGGTGACTTGTTGATCAGGGTTGTAATTCATATCTTGCATTTGTTCGAGAAGTATCTGATCAGGGGCCGATGACAGAGGACATTCGAGTAGTATCAGAATATCCAGATGTGTTTCCTGATGAACTACCAAGATTACCTCCTGAGAGAGAGATCGAGTTCGAACTCACATTACTACCAGACACCCAACCGATCTCGATGGCTCCTTACCGTATGGCACTTGCTGAGTTGCGGGAGCTGAAGGTGCAGTTACAAGAGTTACTTGATTTGGGATTCGTGAGGCCGAGCACTTCATCTTAGGGTACTCCGGTTCTATTTGTCAAGAAGAAGGATGGATCCATGAGGTTATGCACCGATTACAGGCAGATGAACAAGAGAACGGTGAAGAAATGTAACATCCGGTTTTAATTCAAAACCCGAACCCGACCCGATTATGGTCCAATGAACCCAATAAAGTTGTTGGTCAATACCAAACAACCTGAAACGATCTATTGATCGTGAATCAAAAGTCGTTCGGGCGAAATCGACTAAAAATCGGTCGCTTCGTAATGCATGCCGTGAAAAAGCTGCAACGCAAATTCGGAAACCGCAAAATTAACCGAGACAGTCATGAGATCCAATTCGACGAAAGAAGACCAACGGAATTGACCATTCGTCAATCAGAGATCATTTGATATTTTAAATCCACAATATTTAATCTTAAACAAAAATCGTATCCGAAAATTTGGGGATTCAAAACCCGATCGAAAGTATATCAACATTATACTCAAATTGATCGTCGTCCCGAGACGATCGAAACGAGATATTGCGCGTCGAAATCGGAAACTCGACGTGTGCATACGGATAAATTTTTGAAAAAAAACATCTCAAAAAATATATATTAAAAAAATATATAAGCTACTGACGACGGTCAAATTCCAGCAGAAAAAAAATTAATTAAAATTTTATGACGTCTGTTAGCAGACAGTAGCCTTCCAAGCTACTCTACATCTGTCATCTAAACCTCCACTTGGCATCACCTAGCACTTCCCTCTCCCTTATTTATATCTCCGATAAGAATCAAAACCCCTCCCCCATCGTCATCATTCCCCCTTCTATTCTTCTCTTCCTCTTTTTCTTTATTTCTCCCAACGGGTGAAGAGCCAAGATAAATCTCCAGCCTTCTTTCCTTGGGTTGTTGCTGCAGCCTTCTCTCCTGTTGATGTGCTGCTTCAAGAGCAGCAGCTGCTAGAGCTGTGATCTCCATTTTCAAGCAAGGGAACTACAGCTCCTTGCTCCTGGACAATTGCCACTGCATACAAATCTTCTCATACAATTTGAAGATTTTAAATAGGTACAATCCTCTCCTCCTTTTTCCTATCCCTTTTCATTTCCCTCTTTCATTTCCATACAATCAAGAGAGCATAGCCCTAATTCCAGCCCCTTTTGCTACTGTTGGAGATTGAATTTAAGGAGGCTGGAGGTGCTGAAATCCAGGATTCAGCCTTCTTCTTCAAAGCATGCAGCTGGAGATCAGGAACTGCTACTGCTCCTTGCCATAAAAACAATCCAAAGGAGATGCTGCTCCAGATTTCCAGCCCTATTTGCATGTTCTTCTCCAAGGTTGGAGAAAATCCATAGGTACAATCCTTAGCCTTTTCTTGCTGCCATGCATGTAGTTTCTACATATCTTTGATTCTATGTTTGATGTCCTCTTCTTGTGTGATATGTTGGGTGAACTAGTATTAACCAGATCTGGCTCTGATACCAAATTGTGAATACCCGGATCCTCGGGGATTCACACCACTACCAACACCTCCACAACCACTAGTCCCACCTTTATCGAAATTTTATACTCGTCGTCCGAATCCTGCTCATGGAGGTCGTCATTCACCCACCATGCCCCAGGTATGTCCAGGTGATATTAGTACTGATGGGACTGACATTGCACAAGTGCAGGACAATGATGTACAGGCAGACACTGTTGATGATTTGGATGTACCTATTGCCTTGTGGAAGTCCAAGTCTTCATTTCCTCCAACACCAACAACCCAGCTTTTCATGAGAGGACCAAACACATAAAGATGGACCGTCACTACACTCATGACATGATACAAAAGGATCTTATTGCCGCTACTCATGTCAGCTCTAGAGATAAGACAGCAGATGTTTTTACTAAGACCCTAGCCAGAGGGCCTTATCAGAGACGTTGTTCCAAGGTGAGCCTTATCTATATCTATTTATTTTGTATTCATCATGTAATTTGCCCAATAGGTTCCTCTCCTATATAAGAGAACCAAATGGTCCCTCAATGATATTATTTTTTCCATTCTACAAGTTGTAATGTGGAGAATTCCAAGGTATTGTCAGTGCGAATAAACTTCATTTGAGCATAAAATTATTCTTTATTTCAATAATAAATGATTTAATGACAAAACCATCAGACTTATTTTTTTACAAGAAAACTCAAGAAAGACTGGAAAAATCATCTACAACGACGAGATAGAATTGATGCCCCTGATGATAGGGAACACGACTCGGAAAGAAGGAACGAGGATGCTTCCCAAGCTGGCATGCCTCACACTTTAGGGTAGTATGAGTATATATCTAAGGAAGGATAAGACATAGCTTCTGCATAGGAAGATGTCCAAAGCGAAGGTGCCACATGAATGGAGAGACTGATCAGTAGGAATAGTAGCAGTATCAGCAAAAGGAGGATGGACCAGACTGTAAAGCCCTCTTTGCTCACGACCACATCCAATCACCCTACCCGTGAGTATGTCCTGAAACACAAAAGAAGATTGGTCAAATATGGAACAGTAGTGTAAATCTTTTGTAATCTGACTAACAGAATATCATTTGAAATACTGGAGCATGTAAGACATTATGCAGGTGCATCGAGGGTGCTAGAACAATATCCCCCTGACCAACAATGGGTAAATGAACCCAAGGCCCTAAATGTCGATTTCGGTCACCCTTTCGGTATCGACCAAAACAGAATTTCAATGGAATTTCGATCAGAATTTCGGTCATTTCGGTCATTTTTTGTACTAGGACCCCCATATTACGGTCATTTCGATCGAATTTCGATTTCGACTGGATATCGATATTCAACAGAAATTCGACTAAATTTCGCTGAAATTTGAGGCCATGAATGAACCCATTTGCAATCACGACTGATCTACCAGGAGGGATAGAGATATAAGAACTAAATTGTGCTCGATCTTCGCACATATGATGAGATGCGACGGAGTCCGTGATCCAATCAATCAAATTTGAGTTGCTACAACTGGTAAGTGCATAAGCTATACCTGACGAACTCGTAGATGCTCTGGCAATAGCTGCAACGTCCGAAGGTCCTACAGTTGGTGTGGGTGGTGTGGTCATCATCCCTCTCAATCGAGAGACAAGATCGTCGAGCCTCGCATCAAAAGAGGGAGCCGAAGTAGTCTCCGTCTGCTCAGCTACACGGACAGACGCAAGATACTCATACTTCAGATAGCATGTCTCCTCAGAATGACCTGGATCAGTATGTGCATGGGCCACGTTGACGTTCTCCTCCTCGACCATGGGGTCCTCGCCCACGAAACTGTGAAGTACCTCCTCTACCGTGAGAAGCTACCTTCGTAGAGGGAGTTTGGGCCATGGTAGTGGATGAACTAGTGATCCTGAGTAGGAAAAAGGTTGAATTGACCTTACATTTGTTTTTTACAATGATGTTAATGTCAAGGACCGGGAAACATGTGTGTTACTTAATATAGAAGAACCACCATTTCCCATTAGAAAGGATGTGAGAAATCATCCTTTAAGATACATGATTCATAAATACGTGGCAAACTCCCCCTCTTTCTTTGTGATTCCCAAGACTATCGCAAAAGCGCGGGCTAATCGCCGATGGTAAGCAATCATGGATGAAAAAAATGAAAGCACTCTAAAACAACGAGACATTGGATGTCATGGATATCTTAAACACACTCACATTATAAGGTTTAAATTGGTGTATATATATAGTAGATGGGCATGTACAAATGGACACATACATAAATATTGGATTGAATATCTTGATACATTTGTTAATTTAGTTAAAACAGATTATGCATATTCATTCTCTCTCCCCCAATTACTTTTGTATGGTGCCTACATAACTGTGAAGATTGCATCCTTGAACAAAAACCTGACAGAAGAAAACTAGTTGTATGTGCTTCCTATTTATAAAGCCACAAGGTAAGTGTTGCAAATCGAGAAGTCCGTGTATGGCCCCAAGCAATCCATGAGGGCAAGGTTTGATACCTAAGAGGAAGTTGTGAAGAAGGCATGATACAAGCAAGGAAATAGATATCATATCATCTTCATTGCGAAGGATCAAGGAGAAGTCGTACTTACGATTGTCTATGTTGATGGCATGAAATCGCGAAGGAGGCACTGTGAATAGTCAGATCAAGGCAAAGATTGTCGAGAAATACGAGAATGAAGACCTAGGGAAACTCTAATATCTCTTATGAATTGAAAATGCCAAATTTAAGGTATAAACATTTTAGGGGTGCTACCAGAGCCTTGTCAATAAATTCCTATATCCTACCCTCATCATGGTTCATGCCTAATATATTATGCATGATGTATGCGGTGAGTCAATTCATACATGCTCCCATCAATGCTCATCTAATTGTGGTCTATCTAAAGAAAAATCTTTGCAAAGGGAATATTCTTTGTAAATAGAATAAGGAGTTAATATTGAAGCTTCTTTAGGCCAAAAAGGGGGGAACACTCTATGATGGGTTGGATCTATAATGACCATGCATGGTCTTTAAGGCTACAAAAATGCTTAAGAGTTCATATCATTCTCAAGAATAAGGGCATCCAGACTAATCTTCATTAAAGCTCAATTGTGACAATAAAGTTCTAATAAGCCTTGTTAATGATCATGTGCGACATGATAGCACCAAGTATGTTGAAGTGGGTTGTCGTTCTATGTTGAAAACATAAATGGTGGTTAGCTCTGCATGTTATTCACTAAACCATAAGGCTTTACTAGCTAACGTGTTGATAAAGGATTTTCCCATCGCATAACATGACATGAATGTCAGCAAGTTGGGCATGATAGAAACTCATACCCGAGTGACTAGGGATGCAAACGGATGCGGTTATATTCGTATTCGTTCGTTTCCGTATTCGTTTTAAGAGGATATGGATCTTGTTTTTCTAAAACAGGCGAATACGAATACGAATACGAATATTCGAAATGAATTTTTTGCGGATACGAATACGAATACGAATCTTTAGTTAGCGAATACGAATACGAATACGAATACGAAAACAATAACGAATACGGTTACGAATACGAATATTCGTTATTTATTTTAGGGTTAATGGGTTATTTACCTAGGGTTTCTTCCCCCCAAAAATTTCACAGCCGCACCTGCATCCCGCCCCACGGCCCGACCTCTCTCCCAGTCCCGAGTCTCCCCCCTCCCCTTGCGATCGGCCTCCGCTAGGACCGCCGACGCCACCCCTGCAGCCGACCTCTGCCCCCCCTTCCGTCCAGCCCCTTCGCCCCTCCCGCCTAGAGAGGAAGCGCCACTTACGTCTCATGCGGCATCGCCCCTGCCATCCTGCCCCAGCCGCCCTTCCGCCCCCCTCCGCCTCCCTTCCGCCCAGTCCCTACAGCACCTCCCGCCTAGGGCGGCAGCGCCACTTACATCCTGCGCCCCCCATCGGCCCCCGTGCGCCACTGCCGCTCCCTTGCATCCTGCCCCTGTTGCCCCCTTCCGCCCCTTGCGCCACCACCGTCCCCTTGCGCCCTGCCGCCCCCTTCCGCCTCCTTGCGCCACTGCCGTCCCCTTGCGCTCCCTTGCACCCTGTCGACCATCTCCTGATTCTCCTTCCCTTGTGGCCCTGTTGCCGCCCCCCTAGCAGCCCCCTAGTCGCCCGCTGCCCCCTTGTAACCCCCTGCTGCCAGCCCCACCCCCATGCATCTCCTCTCCCTTCGCTACAGCCGCTACCTCGCCTCGCCCGCCCTCTTCCCTTCGTTGCAGCCGATATGGTATAACATCTCTATCTTATAATGTTCATTCCATTCTACCATTTTCTTATGTGGTTGCACAAGAGGATATCTAATATTATGGTTTATAATGTAGATTTTATATACCACATATTTCTTGTTTGATTCATGGAATGTGGTTAAAGAAAAGATGGAAGTTACGCGGAAGTGGTCACAAATAATCTAGGTACATTTTTATTTATAATTTAATATTCATGTTAAAGTATTCGTTTAATATTCGTATTCGTTCGTAAAAGATTCGTTTCGTATTCGTATTCGTATTTTGAGGATATGGATCTTGATTTTTTACATTCGTGTAACATTCGTATTCGTATTCGTATTCGTAAAATAATATGGATATGGTTACGGTATGACCTGAATTCGCATTCGTATTCGTTCGTTTGCATCCCTACGAGTGACCCAACTTGAGGAGAGCATTGAGTGTTATACATTGATGGATGGATTTTGGTGTAGGTCCGTTCGATTCTTAACTCCATTATTATTGTACACGTCTCACATGATTAAATTCAAAAGAAGAAAAACTAACTGCGTAGGTCATCCTATGCCGTGGTTTTTCCCTTCCATTGAGAAGGATTTTCCATATAAATCATTGAATCCATGCATATGTTTGCTTGATTAATTGTTTTCCACAATTTCGTTTGCCGATTGAAGAAATCTAGTTAGCATGTTAATGCAAATTTCAGGGCATGGTTGGAGCAGTTAATTAATGAATTAAGAGAGATTGAGATCCAAAGAACTCAATCTTCATCTATTCATCACTCAGTCCCTGAAAACACATTCTTCCTTCAGAACATAAATGGCATTATTCGATCTACTAACAGTTTTTTTAAAAACGAAGAAAATAGCAAAAATAACGAAACACCAGAAACGGAATATGTGTGGTCGTAAAAATAAAGATGCTCGACAATATCAATACAGCATAAAAGTATAATGGTTCATCCCTTATGTCATCCATTGAATTATCCCCGAGGCTGATTTGAACAAGGTGCGTTCAAGGCGTACATGTTAAGATTTTAGTCGTACTTCTGAAGATGTGAGAAAACCAAAAGGGGGTTAACAAATGGTTAGCCGTCTTTCACTTGCTGTCAACTAGTTTGAGTTGGATGCTTACTTGCAATGTTCAACATCCTCGGAACAAAAAAAGAAAGTCTATATAAATCTCAGAAGACCACTCGGTCTATCAATCACTCGAGTACCGTATAGTCGTCTCGATTAATTGTCCCAGACCAACACAGTCTCACATATTGCACATAACCGACGGCAATCACAAGCCGTATAATGAAATTCAAATTTTCTACGTACTCCTTAAGCGAATAGAAATCACTTCATTCTTTGAAAAAACTAGAAACCATTCCATCTAGAAAAAAACCGATAAAAGTGGCAATCGAAAACCTTAAGATGGCAATAACCAGCGTGACGTAAATTTGATTCCAAACAAGAAACCTCCCAAGAGAGGCTCGAAAGAGTCCAACTTTAGAGGCGATTAGGAACGCTCACCACACGATCCCATAGGCTCCCCTCCCTACGGGCCGGATCGGGGGTACGTACTTCGCCGAGACCTCGAACTGGTTTCCGTAGACATTGTACTGTATGTACTTCCCACCGTGGGTCAGCGCCCCCTTGATCTGCCCCTCACCTCCGCTCCCCTCCATCTCCCCCTCTATACGAACCTCGATCCGTCAATCTGCTGCGCTCAGTTCCCTCTTTGTGGAGACGGCGAACTTTGACTTGTGGTCTCTGTGTGAACGGGGAGAGAACGCGAGATGTTCCACGAAATGCCGGGGAGAGATTGGAGTAGCCCCTTTTTGGTTGATGGGTTTGACTAGAATTCTAGCGGGGGATTTCTCGAGACAGCGAAGACATGACCTTTTTATGTGGTGCCTATTTTAATAAAGGGATTTTTACCCGGCAGACTCTATAATCTTTTGCAATTACCGCTACGACCTTTGAAAGATCGATATTCCTCCGTCGACCCCGTAAACTTGCTAACCCTTACCATATAAACCCTATGGTTAACTCCCATCTATTTAACCGTTAAAAGTAACCGGATTCCGTTACATTCTTTGATGTTATGCCTATTTTGTTTATCGAATTTACATTGATTGCCATTCTCTTTTTCCCACCACCCAGAACCAACCATCTCATCGACCTCATCGCCGTCGGCCCTCCCTGCTCCTCCGGCACCCCCGCTGCTCGGAGACAAGCCCCACCCCCACCCCCCCCCCCCATCCCCCGCAACCTTGTCCCGCCTCCCCCGCTCGGAAGCCCATGCTCCCCCGTCTCGGAGCCCCCCACAACCCTGCCACACCCCTGCTCGGAGACCCCGCAGCCCCCTCCGCTGGAAGCCAATGACCCCACTGCACCCACCTGCACCAGCTCGCAGCCCCCCCGCCCCCAACCTCGGTTCGCAGCACCCACCCCCTCCCTCCCGCTCCCCCCCTGCTGCGAGCCCGCTCCCCGCTTCCTCCAAAGCCCGCAGCACGCTCCCCGCCGGAAGCCCGTGCTGGAAACCCACCCAACCCCCCTGTTCGCAGCACCCACCCCCGTACCACCCGCAGCCCGCTCTCCCTGCAACTCTGCCGTGCTCGCAGCGAACACCCCCCCAGGTAGCCCGCTCCCCGCTTCCTCAGCCCGCAGCCCGCTCCCTGCCAGAAGCCCCTTGGCAGCCCACTCCCGCTGGAAAATCCACCCAACTCCCCTGTTCGCAGCACCCACCCCCTACCACCCGCAGCCGGCTTCCCCCTGCCCCCCCCCCCCCCCCCGCGCGCTTCCTCCAAAAGCCCGCAGTCCGCTCCCCAGGCCCCCGCCACCCACACCTCCCCAGGCCCCCTAGCCCCGCCACGTCCCCTGCTGGAGCCCTCCCCTAGCCCCGCCTCCCTGCTCCAGCTTCCCGGCCGGTTTTTTTTTGGGTTAATTCTATCCGTTCGATCGTAGTTGGTTAGATTAACCCATTATTAACCCAAGGAAGGTAACTTCAGATGTGTCAATTTAACGGTAGGGTTTAGAGGGTAAGACGGAGCAAGTTTACAGGGGCGAGGGAGGAATTACGATGTTTCGAAGGTCGTAGCGGTAATTGCAAAAGATTATAGGATCTGCCGGGTAAAAATCCCTTTAATAAATTTAAACCCGAGAAGGGGGGAGAGGAAGATGGTATTCTCTTCTTGGGAATATTCATCCTAGTGCCGGAATCAAAGGTGGTTTACTGAGGGTGATTACACAGCTAGTACAAACATGGACGGGGACCTTGACAAATTGTCCGCTAAATGCTGACTTGGGTTTGCCTCGACGAAGAGAGCCACGTATGCGGAGGAAGTGAGAGCTAAGTTGGATGGACAAACGATTTGTCAATTTCTACAAACTATTTGTTGACTTTATCAGCATATTAGGTTTCCTGCGCTATTCTATTATATCAATGTTGTCTAGGTAAATGTATATATAATATGTTTATATGTATCGTGGATTATATTTACGGAATAAACCTCGAATGAGGTGAGATCTTTTCTTAGTTAAATAAAATCATCATCAATTTAAGCATTTTCTCATATATTTTACATTTTCTTATGTCATAACCATGATAATAAATGTTAAGTACATCAATATAGAATTTTAAAAATATTAATATCTTGGTCAAAAATATGAGCTAATATAGATGCATTTTTTTCAGAAAAATAGCCTTATCACCATTTTTCACAATTTGCAATATATAATTTTTACAAAGTTTTTTCAGATTTTTATTAAACTGGTGGTGGCTTTAAAAAGCTCGAGAAAACCCCCCACCTTATTTGAAAAACCATGTGTAGATGTGTTGTTATGGAATAAGATGAATGTATTGTATATATATAGGTATGTACTTATGTGGGGTCAATAGAGTTGTTTTTATTATGTGTGTATATTATATGTAAGTCTTCTTAGATAACATGTGTATTATGAATGATGTGTGTGGGTGTGCATAGATGTATATATAATATGTGTACTATGGACTATATACAATATATGGGAGTACGTGTATGTACATATGTGTGTATGAAAGTGATGTGTATATGTGTACATATGCACGTGTAAGTGGTGACTACATGTATAGATGTGCGTCTACATGCAGATAGATGCATGGGTATACATACTATATGTGTATTGAGGTAATGACACTTTGTACACGTGTGCATGTAATATACAGGTGTTTTAGTGCATTGATTGCATCATGCATTATAGGTCTATATGTGCATGAGTCAAATGTGAGATGCATGACACGCATGCATGCAAATATGTATGAGTGAGTGCAGGCGAGCATGAAGTGCATGTAATGATGCATGAAGGCAGTAACTTTATTTATAATATCTTCATTAATTTGTTTAGTCATTATTCCCATAAACTTTCAACAAAGAAACTGTGAACCCAACTACAAAATGTGACATCAATTTTCACAATAATGAAAATTATGTAATAAATAACTTGATTGCAAATAAGTACTTTCGTTACATGAAAGCTTCCCTAATACTGAATACATATAGATAAATCAATAATGTCTATTTTCATGGGCTATGCTTAAAGAATTATAAATGGTGCACATTTGCAGCAGTCTCTATCGGGCGTCACAAAAAGACAAACGTGGATAGCTGCATTTCCAGTAATGCGTATTACAATTAAAGCATTCAACGTAACGTGTGATTATAAAGTAAACTATGTGTGTATGTGTATATGTGTGTGTATATTAATATTATAGTGTAGTCATATCTAGCTCATCAATGAAGGTAAATTATACTAGCACAAGAATAATTCTATGCAATTATAAAATATAGTATTGAAAGACCAGCTTACACACAGATATATCTACAAGTCTCAAGGGTAGGGACAGGAAGGAGCAAGCTGTGCAAAATTTTAAAATTTATGGTTCAATTAATATGTTATTTAATTGATCTTTCCAAATTATTCAACATTTGTTTGATGGATTCTTGCGTTAGTATGGCACTATATGTCTTTTTATATAACAATTTAAATTGTCATCATTTCAAATTTTGAATCCTCTCTCTCTCATCATCATTTGTCCTTTTATGTTTAGGTTTCATCTATAACATCTCTCTCCCTCTCATGGAATTATCCACATGCTAATATGAAGTAAATTCAAGGAGGAATGTTAAACATGGTGGTGGCATTTTAGTTGAGTATAATTCCTACTTTAAATTTTATTTGATTTAAATTTCATAATTTGTTTAGTACATAATTAAAATGCCATCCTAAATTTAGAAAACATACAAATAAAACATAAAATTTTGGATTTTTTGGAATGTTTACTATTCCAAGTTTTGATGGTTTACCCTTCTACTGTTACATTTATTTCAATAACTCAATGAAGGCTAGGGTTTGCATCTCGCGCATCATGGAAGTGTGAAGATCGAGAGAAATTCCTAAGAGACGTAGTTGGAAAATAATATTCTCCAGCTAAGCCGAATTTTTTTTCTTTGATTAGTGTACACATATCGCAGTTATTATATACGCTATAGTAAAACGCATGTATTCTATGCGCTTTAGTTTAGCGTTGTCTTTCTGTGCGCCTTTTACCTATAGCGCAGGGAATAGCTGCGATATAGTCTGCTATTCGGCCAAAAAAATAAAGAGAAGCTGAAGCTGGAACAGAACAGAACCACAACATTGAGAATTGTATTAAATAAACTTCTTCATGCATGAGATATGTACAAAATTCGAAGATTGTTTGAATATATGTCCATAGGTAGTCTTCATTGCATCCAAAATGAGTACATGAGGGGAACAATACAAAAAAGAAAGACTACATTGTCAAATTTTGTTTACATTACATATTTATCTCCTCCTCCTCCTTTGATATGCAGTCCTTCCAAATCTAAGATCAATCCCTTGCAACTGGGAACTTCCAATGCCTTCTTCCTCTTCAAAGGTGGGCGCAGGTGGCGGTGTCAATGCAGCATACGCATGTTGAGCTTCTTCACCTCTAATGTTCCTTGCAGGAGCTCGTGGAGTTGACATCTCGCTGGTTCGAGGTTCAACAGTCGGTGTGACAAATTGTGTCTCTAAAACAAAGTCAGGAACCTCATCCATATCCTGGTGTCCCTCCTCCAAGTTGACGCCATGTGCAAAATCTTGTTGTTGTTGTTGTGCCCTAGCCCGACCTCGTCCATGGCCATGTTGTTGTTGTGCCCTAGCCCGACCTCTTCCTCTGCCACGTCCTCTTCCTCTATCTTGGATATCCTACTATTGCATGTACTCCTCGTTCAAGATCATAGCATCTACAAATTGAGTTGCTAATGAACGATCCATCTCGGACTTGGTCTCTTGTGCTATGTCTCTATACTGGTAGTGGCCATGATCTCTTCCTCCTGATTCCATAACAAGATCCCATCTTTGCATCCGAAAATTTGAAATAAATGTGAATTTACATAATTACAAGTTAGTGAAATATATTTGGATTATGTATACTTACATTGTAGGTGAGGATTGCACCTAATATCCCCACGTATCTTCTGGTGATCTGGAGATACCAATCCATGTAATCCGGAGTTGTGCTAACCCCAATGGATTGGTCTATGTGGAGAACTCTATCGTGTCGAGACATCCAAGCATTGATGTAGTCAACATGCTTTTCTCTCCAATCTACATCCACCTTACCCCACAGATCGATCGCATGTAACACATCATCAGTGTCGCAAGGAGCTGGAATACTCTGGCATCCACCTGAATAGAGTCAATTACAGACATGAATGTGTCATGTTAGAGATAAGGCTTCAGGATTGATGACGAAAGGTTGTGTGTCAGCTAACAAACCATATATGACTATAATTCCATTGTCATGCACATGCTTCACTATAAATGGACTGGTCCACTTGCTCTTCAACTTCATTGGGAATAGTTTCATCTTTGCATCAAACAACGAAGCCTCCGGACCCGATTTGAAAGTCTTTGCGACGAATATGTTTATCGTGCCACTTATTGACCTTCTTCTTATACATCAGGTTGTTGTCATATGTATAGTCTCTAAACTCAAGCAATCTATTCAGATCGAGCTTTTCTATTCTTTCCTGATTTCTTTGTATTCAAATTACAGATGTTTATTGCCCATAAATATTATTGAATCAATTTCAAAGGCAAATGACATGTCTTATCGTATACTATGCGGTTGGGAAACATTCCTAAAGGTGACTTGTATGCAGTCCAATAGGCTTATAGAACCTTATCAAGCAATTGAGACAAGTTCTTTCTATCTAGATGTACAAGCTTTTGAAGGATTGTATTGAAATCCCCATTTGAACATTCTGCCAAGCCATTGGATTATGGGTGGTATGGAGAAGATACTCAATGTTGAATGCAGTATTCTTGAGTCAGCTTCTTCACTTATCTATTAATGAAATGGATACCCCCATATGATATCAAAATTTGGGAATCCCAAACCTTGCAATGATGTGTTCTTTTAGAAATAAGTAAACAGTGCGATTGTTGATGGCCCATGTTTGGATAGCCTCCACCTAATGACTCACGTAGTCAACAACAAGCTGAATATACTCTATTCCCGACTATTGAGAAATGGGCCCATGAAATAAATGCCCCATGCATCAAATACATCTGAAATCTGAATATATTTTAGGGCATTGTATCTCTCATTCCAATAGTGCCACCCATTTTCTGTCAATAAATGCATCTTTTCTTGAAATATCCCGCATCTTTGAAGAGTTGGTCACCAGAGATGACATTGTAATACTTCCACTGCCATACGCTTTCCAGAGTGGCATCCTCTTAATTTTCGGGCATGGCAATGATCGAGGACAATGTGAACTTACTCTTGAGGAATGCACCTTCTCCAAATGCAATTTGCCCCCTTACGAAAGAGATAAGGATCCTCCCACCGATAGAAATGAATATCTGACAGAAACTTGCTGACTTTCAGCTTCATCCAATCTTACGGAGTTCTCTGGGAAACAAGATAGTTCACAATATCGACGAACCATGGGGGCGAGGTGACTAACAGAATGGCTTCATGCAGAAAAGTCTCTTTAATGGGAATTAGGATTTGCTTAGGAGTGTCTGACTCTATTAATCTTGATAAATGATCACCACCATATTTTTAACTCTAGGTTTGTGACGAATTTAAAGATCGAACTCCTGGAGCAGAAGGATCCATTTGATGAGTCTTGGTTTGGCATCCTTCTTGGCTTGCAAGTACTTGATGTTTGAGTGTTCTATATACACAATAACTTTGGATCCCAATAAATGCGATATGTACTTCTCCAGGGAGAAGACGTCTGCTAGCAATTCTTTTTCAGTGATGATGTAGTTCTTCTGAGCTTCATCAAGAGTTCTATTATCATAACAAATTGCAAATGGTTAACCATCTCTTCTCTATTCAAGAACCACACCAATGACATAGTCTGATGCATTTGTCATGATCTCAAATGGTAGAGGCCAATCTAGAAGTTGTAGAATAGGGTCCTGATGAGTTCGAAATTCGTTTGTTAAAAAAGATGTTTTTATTGTTCGTGCGTAAAAATTAATGTGTCGTTCGTTGTAGGCGGCAATCGAAATTGGTCAAGAAAAATAACCACGGAAATTTAATCAATTTTAATCAAGTGGTTTTATGTTTATTTTAATTGGGTAAGTCCCAAGGTCGATCACAAGGAGGCAAAGGAACAACCTAGAATCATGTCTATCAAGATTCTTGCACGGTTTTTGAGGCAGCCTTTTTTGGAATTTTTTAGTGCAAATAAGGGATGCAAGATGCACTTTCAACCTATTTTAGGGATTAAAATGTAAAAGTAGATCAAACGATGTCCAAAAAATATGAAACTTGGCCACAATGCAAAATATGATGAAATGAATGCACTTTATTTTTTTTAGAATTTTTAGGTGCAATATGAATTTTTTTATGAATTTTTAAGTGCAAACAGAATGTTTTTCAATATTTAATTATAATAAATATTAAACCTACTTTTTTTAGTGGATAAAATTATCTAAGATCCATCACTAGGTGATGGATCTTAGAAAAATCCTAAACCTTGAAAATGTGGGATTTAATATCTATTAAAAATCAAATACTAAATTATGCAAAATGATTTTTACAGGGCAAATTATGCATGCAAATGCAAATCTTTTTAGGTACAACGTCAAGCACAATTAATCCTACAATATGTGATTTTTAGGGAATTTTTAGAGCGATAGTTAATTAATGGCAAATTTAATAGCAAGAAATGGGTAAAATTTGCAATGTTCCACAAGATAATGAATTATTAATTAACCAATGTTCAAAAAAATATCCACAACATGTCCAAATATAGAGAATTAAATGACAAACATCATGCGATTTTTGGATAAATAAAATAATGTAGAGAAGAGGTTCGAAACAGAGGGAGAATATAGGGGTAAAAATGCAATATAAAATAAGTAATATAAATAAAAAGTCTAGGGGGGACTTTGCGATAATTACCATTAAATAGAGGGAGATTTTCGCAAAATATCCAGAGGGGCACGTGCATGGCACATGCCCGTTGGAGGTGGACTGATATGCGAATGAAGGGTCCTTCAGGGGCTTGGGCACAAAATGCCCTCGTGGGTCACGTGCGCACGTGACCCCGGGCTGACGTGTGCTGACGTACCCCCCGGGCGCACGTGCCTCGCACGTGTGGGGGTGACGAGTCCGATAATCACAGCTTTTAAAAGTTGTTTTTATATGTTCGTGCAATGATGAGTCGTTCGTTGTAGGCAGCGATTGGAAATCGGTCAAGAAATAACCACATAAATTTAATCAATTTTTAATCGAGTGGTTTTATGTTTATTTTAATTGGGCAAGTCCCAAGGTCGATCACAAGGAGGCAAAGGAACAACCTAGAGTTGTGTCTATCAAAAATCTTGCATGGTTTTTAAGGTAGTCTTTTTTTGTATTTTCAATGCAAATAAGGGATGCGAGATGTAATTTCAGCCTATTTTAGGGACTAAAATGTAAAATTCGATTAAACAATGTCCGAAAAATACGAAACTTGGCCACGAGGTGAATTATGATGAAATGAATGCACTGTAATGTTTTCGGAATTTTTGGATGCAATATGATTTTTTATGGATTTTTAAATGCAAACAAAATGAATTTCAATATTTAATTATGATAAATACTAAACCTACTTATTTTTTAGGATCAAAATTATCTAAGATCTAACACTAGGTGATTGATCTCAGAAAAATCCTAAACCTCAAAAATGTGAGATTTAATACCTATTAAAAATTAAACAGTGAAATGTGCAAAATGATTTTTACAGATCAACTATGCATGCACATGCAATTCTTTTTAAGCACAATGTCAAGCATAATTAACTCTACAATATGTGATTTTTGAAGAATTTTTAGAGCAACGGTTAATCGATGGCTATTTTAAGAGCATAAAATGGATAAAATTCGCAAATTTCCACAAACCCATTAATTATTTATTAACTGTCAATCACAAAAATATCCACAATATGTCAAGATGTAGAAAATTAAATGATGAACATCATGCTATTTTTAGATAGATAAAATGATGGAAAACAGAGGTCTAAAATGAAGGAGAAATGCAGGGGTACAGATGCAATAAATAAATAAATAAAGATAATGCAGGGGGACCTATTTGAAATTACCAAGAGTTTGGGGGGAATTCTTGCAAAATTCACAGAGAGGCACGTTCCCTCTGGTCCTTGGACTGGTACGCAATATGGAGGAAGTCAGGGGGCAACTTGCAAATTACCCAGCGGGTCATGTGCACCGCACGTGACCCCTAGGTCTTGACTTCTGTTGACATCCCCCGCCCCACATGCACGGCACGTGGCGGGGTCTCGGGCTTGATGCTTGGTGGTGATCGCAGCGGAGGGAGGCTAGCGAGCTCCTGGAGGCTGATGATGGAGATGGCGAAGGTTGGTCGGAGGCGGTGTCGTAAACTCGACCAAGGCGGAGGGAGGCCGAGCTGTGATGCTTGCTGGTGGAGGATGAAGTCGATGAAGACCGGAGGCATTGGTGCGTCGAAGAAGATGAAGTCACTGTTGGAGAAGATGCTTGGTGAAGACGGCGCGGAGGCGAGGAAGCGGCGTGTCTTCGGGCGGAAGCAGTCGTTGGAGATGGTCGGCGTCGATGAAGATGGAGCCATGGAAGCGTTGAAGTTATTGGCGGAGTCGGTGAAGGTCGATGTTGGCTCCACGGTCAAGGACCAGAGCGATGGTCGTTGGCGGAGTTGTGAGTTGCACAGGAGGCGTGTCGAAGATGTTGGATAATGATAGAGAGAGAGAGGAGATGGGAACGGAGATATAAAAATATCTTTATTATATAATAGCGACAATTTCGTGAAGACCCAATCATGGTTGTCAATGACGTAGAGGCACCAAAAGATTAAAGAATAATTACTATTTCAACTTCAACGTATATAGTTGAAGGAAAGTACCACCTTGCATATTTACATCCATATGACTTGAATATAGAAAATATTCTATATGTGTGGATTTGTATACAAAAATTCAAAGTTTATGGTGTGACATCTTAATTAGTCGGATCTGAATAATTTCTATAGGACAACATACACCAAAATTTTAAGAGATATCATATTTGAGACATGTCATTGGTTCCTTGATTTCACGGCAAAAGGGATCACGTTTGTGGAGAGGAAATAGTATTGTTTCACCTTTATTTATTTGCTTTCCAGTATCAACTAATCCATGATATGTAATAATCCAGACGATGTTAACAGTAAGGTAACCTAACTTCACGATATGCCTCTGAATTCAATAGCAATAGGATAGTACCACTCTTAACAAACATCACATACATATATGGATTGTATATCGAGGTTGTACTTTGTTTATACAAAAATCTAAACTGAAACATACATTTATAATTTGTATTCATAATCGATATAGACACTTAAAGATTGTAATCTTGATAAGACGTTCATTGATACGTAAAATCCTAAGCCATTACATACAAGAGATCTATTTTAACGTAATCAATATTTATACAAAAACCTAGACCGATACATACCTCATATCCGAATCGAGCACCTCGAAGCCGTGATTTTCTCAGTTGTCGTCGCATCCATGTCGTCAAACTCCTCGTTCCCTCGATCCTTCGTTGTCGTCCCTTGCGATGAAGGAGGATGCCCTGTAAGCTCCTTCCCTTCCTCTCTCTCTAACTCTCTTTCTCAATCTCTCTCTCCCTCCCTCATCTCTCTCAAGACTCACGTCAAGAGAGAAAATGTGACATGAGATGGGATTTGATGAGTTTTTAAGTAATCAATTGGTGAAAATTAACGTGACAATCAAATCCGATTAATTTGGCAATTAATAAGGCAAATAAGGTAGCATTGTAATTATTGGAATTTTTCCAAAAAAACCGACTGTTACAATCTACCACCCTTAAAAAAATTTCGTCCTCGAAATTACTTGGCTAGGAGACATACCTTAGATCATGAAATTCCTTTGCTTCTTATTTTTTTTCCGTGTACAACACTCTTCTTAATGGTATGAATTATCTTTGATCCCAAAATATGTTCTCGCCTACATCTCACCTACATCACTCTAACGAGAGCAAGATCTACAATATCTTCTATATAATGATTTATAAGAGCCACCTTGCTATTGGAATGATAACTATTTATTTTAAGCAACCTCTACCATAGAAGATGTCCGTCCTAGCTATTAGCAAGTCATAAGCACATTCTTTCAATAAATTCTTGAATCTTTGGATGATCTTATCTGATTGGTCATATTGTCTGCATGTAAAAGTTTGCTAACTTAAATTGAGTATCCCTAACTTCTCAAAAACTTTTCCAGAAGTAAGATGTGTATGTTATATCCCAATCTAGCATAATTGATGTTAAGATGTTGTCTAGGTTGTCGATCTCGTTTATCTACGGTTTAGCCAGCCTATGCATCAATTTATCCGACAAGTAGGAAAGAAGGAAGTTGATTTGATCAATTCCTCTACAGTAACATGTATAATATTATAAGGATGTATCCTCGTCTTGGGTATTAGAAAGATGTATCCTCGTCGGGGTAAATCAGTTCAAAATCCATGTGATTTGCTTCAATTTCAATCTACTATCTCTCAATGCTGAACATGGCTTGTTGTTTTCAGATGTTCAATCCCAATCTATTGACATATTAGCCTTTTGGAAACAAATTCTACAATATCTATCATAATCGTTGATCACCACTAATATCGATGGATATCTTTAGGCATTTTGCCATGCATGAATAAATAGTGTACATTGATCTCTGAGATCCATATATTGTCTCCTACCTTAACTTATTGTCCCCAAGAATCCAAAATCTTGAATGGTATATCACATCTTCATCGATTCCAGTAATAAAATCATCTGATTCCTATTTTTGTTTCTCAATTATTTTTTTTATAAAGATCGAAATCTTTTCCGCTACTTTGATCCTCTAGATTATCAAAATTTTCCCATGTAACAATGATGTCATCAATCGATTAGAGAAAATATTGTTGTTATTAACTCCAAGTCATATGTAGGGTATTCCAAATCAGGAGTTTTATAGCTACTTTCTTGTGATCTTAGTTGGCATGATGAAAAAAATCAATTCCTTTTTCATTTAACCTACCGTTATTTTGTTTATTAGAGGTATGAATTTAACCACAAAGCCTCTGATGCATAAAGGTAAGCTTACAATCAGAGTCATAGTAAACTTCTACTTTATTTTTTTTGAAAGCCTCGTTCACAGTCATCTAAATGTATAAACTTCATATCCCCCTCTAATTAGGTTTCTCAATACTATTGTAATATGTAAGAAAATTCTACATGAATCGTCAATGTACGTCATTCTAGAAATTTATGAATCTCTGAAATATTTCTCAACAAACTTCAAGGTAATATATCTTTCATCTTAATTCAACCAACTTCAAGGCCATCATTAAATATGACAATATTAAGGAATATGATTTGATCAATTCAAATGCATCATTTAGAGCACTTGCATAGAGGAAATGCTAACAAAAAGTTTCGAACACAATATTGAGATGTACTTGGTATTTCTCCATATCATTGAAGTATATAAACAATATCATCCTCACTTATGAGATCTAAATTTACTATGATCTTCTCACAAAAATCCTATTCATAAGCTCTTTGAATGATGAAAGAGCACTTATGAGATCAAAATACCTGATAAAAGAATTCACAATGTCCAATCTTTAGTCTGGAAACTATTTCTAGAATGTCCTCCTCCTTTATTTCATGTTGATTAGAAAAGTTCTTTTCCATCCATAGTCACATGAACAAATCATTGATTCCATGCCTTACATGTTAATTCCTCAAAGTTACATCATTCACAGTTTAATAAACAATGAATAGACTAAGATCTATCTTAATTTCTCATAAGGAGATTAAGTGCTCTTTAAGGAGATTCATTGGATCACAAGAGAAAACTCTCTTATCCCACTTTCACTATGATTGATCCTTTAATTCTTTCAAATAAGTAAGTGGTATGTAAGAAGTTTTTGAAATTAGTGTAGTTTATTGGGTAACATCAATGGAGAAATCCAATTCTCTATAAGAAGGTAATATTGAACAATCATATGAAAAGTCGTCAAGAAAAGACCTTAGCAGAATAATTTTTTTTTGTGATGTAACATAGATGATCATGTGTACCTAATGAACAATTCATTTGCTTCTCATACTCCTCGAAATCCATATCATAATCACCCACTCTTCGATCATCTTACTATAATGTCTAAGGTAAAATCACTTCACTCAATGGAAAACATCTTAGAAAAGTGGATTCTATTATGTTTAATCTGTCACTCTTTTATTCAATCTTTTAGATAAAATATTCCAAATATTCTTCTTTTTTATATAGTCTATAATTTCAAAAGTCATATTTACCTAATACCTCCAATGCTTAACTTTCTCCATAACATATTTGTCTTAAAGATGCATGGATTTTTGAGAATGAAGGCCTTCAGTAATATCCACCAAAGCATTGTGCATGACACTTTCACTATTGAGTCAAAGTTGTTATGAACTCTAGTGATTATTGGTGTATATCCTTGGTAATTTCATAATCTGAGTGATGACTCGCGACCTCTGATCGCTAAATTCCACAGTGAGAGGTCATCTACATCAGAAAATCAAAAGGTCAATTAGTTGTACGTACTACCTAAGTTTTACTTTATTCTTCTAAGTCTTGGGTCACTATCAGTTGTGGATATCCTATGCCCAGAGGAACTCTAGATCTGATACCATTTGTAACGTCCCGGGCTTAGGTCCCCGGTCCGTTATCAAGGAAAACTGGCCCTGACAACTTGTCGGGTTCATGCCCAAATGGACCCGTTGACAACCACCCAAAATGCTTAAGCCCAAGTTGTCAAGTAGTAATCCCCACCACTTATAAACCACACCCACACTTCGTGAGTTTTAGGTATGGCACTATGTTTGGGGTTGGGGTGTTACAACCTCCCCCACTTATATTCGCAACGTCCTCGTTGCGACATGACCCATCACTGCTTCCCAGTGATAGTGACGGTTGCACGCTCCGGGTAGCCTTTTCCTCCAACCTCTTTGTAGGGGCGGCTCCACCTCTCGGGTAGCCCTTTCCACTATCAGAGAGAATTTGGTTCTGATACCATTTGTAATGGAACAGCTCGTGACGACCGGCGGAAGCATGCGATAGTAGATTGCACGACCGAACCATTACCGAAAACATGCATGGAAATCATTGAGCAGAGATAATACCAGTTCCATAAAAAGTCCATTCAATAAAGAGTTCCATTATAACAAGCCCAACTGGGGTACTTTTACAAAAAACCACTCTAAGAATTTAAAACAACATCTCCACGGTTCCTGTAGGCATATGGATATCCTTAAATCTTCACGACTTGTATCGTACCACGTCAGGAATCCGAGAAATCTGTAGCACGATCCTCATTAAATAGTCCACCATGATCTTTACCTGAAATTGACAAAAATAATTTTTGCATGAGCCTAATGCCCAGTATGCATCGGGGTCCATGCATGGGTATTCTAACGGTCTTTGATCTGTTATAAATCATGTACTTGGATTTTCATGGATACACATCATTACGTGCATAGATATTTCCCATGCATGTCTAAGTTCGATCCCTATCATGTATAATTTGACTTCTTTCAAAAAAACATGGATGTGCATGTAAATTGCATAAGTGGATATGACAATCATTTCTTTTAACTTGTGGGGCTTATTTCATAATATACATGGCAATGTACATACTTCTTAAACCATATAAATAATTTTTGCATATTAACCCCTATGACTTTGATGGTTTAACTTTCTTAAACCACCTATTGTATAACATGTAATGATTTACTCTTTTTAAACCATTTCCTTGCATAACTCATAATAGTTTACCTTTATAAATCAATTTTCTTGTATAACTTTCATATACATATCTTGTTATACCTTTTCAACCACTGGCACTTGCGGTCCATGACAGTGTAGCTACAACTGTAGAGGACTTAGCTTTTGCCTCTGTGGTTCCTTGCAACCAAACGCCCCTTGTGACGCTGCCCCTTGCGGCATTAACATGACAGTGTAGGTACAACTGTAGAGGACTTAGCTTTTGCCTCTGTGGTTCCTTGCAACCAAACGCCCCTTGCGGCGCTGCCCCTTGTGGCATTAACACGACCCCTTGCGGTCGTCCATGTGATTATTATGAGTCTGTGCCTTAAATCTTGTTTTTCATCTTTAGAGCTTTGCAAATATTTTTGCATTGATTATGCACGAGACCTTTTTAATATTTTCTAAGAATCATATCATGTACCGTGATTAACATTATATGTCATTGTATATTAGCTCATATCATATACGATCTTCGACACAATATATCATTATATCTTCTCATTCGATATCAGTGCGTAGCTATAAAAATGATATGTTTATTTGTTTTACCAATAATTTTCTATGAATCAGATGTAGTTATGTCTACAAAAAATATACTTTATGTACTGGATATATTAGTTAGCAGTTTAAATCTGTAGCACAATAATAAACTATATATATGGATATTACTTTGATCTTGATTTAATCCTTAACCAACCGTCAACATATTATGAGAAAATTGAATATTAAGCATAATATTAATATTGTTATTTGAGGGGAAGTGATTATTAAATACATGTATAATACTACAGTTGGCATGAACTACGTAATTTGATTACTGTGTATGACAAGTATGAAGTAATCACTTGTGATTACATGAAAAAAACTATGACTTAAGGATCTTAAGGTGTCTATTAAACACTTCAAATGGTTTATAGTCATCGTACTATATTATGAAAGTGAGAGCATTCCCGATGCCTATGATTTTTAGGTGTTGTTTTTACTTGTATCGTTACTTATAATTTTTGACACTAGAATGAGGCATATCAATCACAAAGCATCAAGAATTTAAGGACATTAAGCGACAAAAAGTATTCCAAAAAAATATCTTTATTATATAATAGCGACAATTTCGTGAAGACCCAATCATGGTTGTCAATGACGTAGAGGCACCAAAAGATTAAAGAATAATTACTATTTCAACTTCAATGTATATAGTTGAAGGAAAGTACCACCTTGCATATTTACATCCATATGACTTGAATATAGAAAATATTCTATATGTGTGGATTTGTATACAAAAATTCAAAGTTTATGGTGTGACATCTTAGTTAGTACGATCTGAATAATTTCTATAGGACAACATACACCAAAATTTTAAGAGATGTCATATTTGAGACATGTCACTGGTTCCTTGATTTCACGGCAAAAGGGGTCACGTTTGTGGAGAGGAAATAGTATTGTTTCACCTTTATTTATTTGCTTTCCAGTATCAACTAATCCATGATATGTAATAATCTAGACGATGTTAACAGTAAGGTAAACTAACTTCACGATATGCCTCTGAATTCAATAGCAATAGGATAGTATCGCTCTTAACAAACATCACATACATATATGGATTGTATATCGAGGTTGTACTTTGTTTATACAAAAATCTAAACTGAAACATACATTTATAATTTGTATTCATAATCGATATAGACACTTAAAGATTGTAATCTTGATAAGACGTTCATTGATACGTAAAATCCTAAGCCATTATATACGAGAGATCTATTTTAAGGTAATCAATATTTATACAAAAACCTAGACCGATACATACCTCATATCCGAATCGAGCCCCTCGAAGCCGTGATTTTCTCGGTTGTCGTCACATCCATGTCGTCAAACTCCTCGTTCCCTCGATCCTTTGTTGTCGTCCCTTGCGATGAAGGAGGATGCCATGTAAACTCCTTCCCTTCCTCTCTCTCTAACTCTCTTTCTCAATCTCTCTCTCCCTCTCTCCTCTCTCTCAAGACTCACGTCAAGAGAGAAAATGTGACGTGAGATGGGATTTGATGAGTTTTTAAGGAATCAATTGGTGAAAATTAATGTGATAATCAAATCCGATTAATTTGGCAATTAATAAGGCAAATAAGGTAGCATTGTAATTATTAGAATTTTTCCAAAAAAAACTGGCCGTTATAGGGACAATGTATTATGTGAACTTTATTTTGTGAAGGGAGAAGTGTTAAAATACTTTCTTCTAAGTATTTTTATTTGCAGTCTGTTTCTGAATGTTAGTTGGGATTGCTGAATAAATTATTATTGAGTAACCAAATCCAGAAATGGGAGGATCTGACGGCCCGGAATCGGGGTCGTGAAAATGCCTCTCCATTGGTGGTAACTATTCCATCGTTTCCTTGGTGGCAACTATTTCCTCCAACCACTTACTGTTCTCAAACAAAAGAAAGATGATAGCCACATTCATCCAAGGGGTTAGTTGAAACAGACCTACGAATGATGCAAGTTGGGAACCATGGTGGAATTCATGTGACTTGATAATGTTGTCATTCATGTGACTTGATAATGTTGTCAGATATATGGAATATAAAACATCCTTAGATTCTTTATATTGCGCCATTCTTATGTTGAAGATGCCTAATATTTTATAAACTGGAATGACGGGTCATACATGCCATCGAGAAAACTCGTTCAGAAAAAAAAAGCCCACTCAAGAAATTATATGAAATCTCAAGGTATCGATATGCACCCTTATCTAAAAGATTATATCTATCAATTTTAGGATTCTAGATAAGAAAAAAAGTATAAACATCTTCCAATGATTCTCCTCTACGTAAAAAACTGAACTCCAACATCAATGCGCGCTCAATTTTAAGACATGTCTTCATATATTTATCATGGCACGTGAGTTACAAATAGGAAATGGATACAATTTTTAATCACTAGAAGAGATTCATGAACGAGTCTATTTCCGAGGAGTTGGAATTCCTTGTTGTGTTGGTTCCCATCATCCATTGATGATCCAAGAGATGAGATTGTGTGTTTACCTGATTCATTTATGTTCCAACTGAACTAATATTATTTTTAAAGCAGCACCCTCTTATTTAGGACTGATATTTTAGCAAAAAAGGAGAGCTCAATTTGAACTTGGGTTCCACTTCTTGCTTAAAAAGTTTGATTGAGCTGCATTTTAGCCCTTCTAATTTAAATTATAAAAAATGATCCCCATCATAACATGTTGTGATGGGAATGAATTTCTGGCAGGTCCTCACAATAAAATTGTTGCAGGATCAGTTCATCTTCGACAAAGAATAGCTTATAACATGAATATATGAGAATGGAAGCTCACAAAACATTGACAACTTCAAACCTATGGGGAGTTGCAACCCCCAAGAGCGATCATTATGGTAAAAAGGGGTTGCACCAGCAATACCAAATGAAAGCACATGACCCTCGTCAAAATAAAATAATTTATATGGTGACTCTAAATTCCATTCTAGAAAAACCTCTAAAATATTCTAATGTCTTGCTTGTACCATCTTTTATACCCAAACCAATACCAAAAACATTCCCGAAGGAACGACACTCATGATCATCAAAAAGAAACGATGGAAATAATGTAAATTATGAGGTCGATAAAAGGATCATATTTCTTATTAAATTTTGAACTCCATGCAGTGCGATATCAACAACCACCTGGATACAGAGATTCTAAGGCTATAAGGATGTCTCAAGCGTATTAGATCAAAATCGCGTGGAAACCCACAATAAGGAGGAAAGGAACATCGTACCTTAAAAAAATCACAACCTCAGAATCTCCACCCATGGAAAAACAATGCATTCAATGCTTCATTGACGATGAGAAGCAATGCATGAGGATGACCTTGACCTCCTCTATGTGGTGACGTTTTCGAATCGCTGATCAGACGCACTCCAATGAACTCCGACGATGCTTCGACGAGGGGGGTGGAGGTGGATGGGGTTGCCCTTGGATTTTGAGTGTTTTGGGAGAGAGATGCAGCTTTTCAGGTTCTTTATGTGGGGGCAAGTTTGAATCCAGATATTGGTTTGGATCTGAATTTGACTCGGATCCATACTCGCTAAAATGACCGTAACTTGGGCTCCAGAACTCGGATTTTTGCATTCTTGGACTTGTTAAAAAAGTCTCGATGAGAACTATACGATAAAGAACTCATTTATATTTTTTGGATATTGGGTAAGAGAAGATTTTTAGAACACGTTCATATTCTAATATGAGGGTTCCCACAATAGTGAACCTACATGATCCCTTTGAGAGATCATATTTACTCATATGCCCTTGTTCGCACACTGATTCGTCAGTGTATAAACCTTGATTAGGTCATCAACCTAATGGTCTATATAATGTATATACTTAGACATATAGTAACACATTTATTTCTGATCAGAGGATGTGTACATGTATCGTGAAAGCATATGATATAAGTCTTGCTTATCTGGATCTCATTAAGTTAACTTTTTGACTTAACTTATCTAACACCTCTGAATCTCTATTCTTAAGCAGAGGATCTACAATAAGAGGTTGGTCAGATATAAGCCTTTGGAGTAATGATTGCCATCTCCTTCTCAGGTTGGAGATCCTTTCTTAATAACTGATGGTGCCATTGGATCCTCAATCTAACAATTTACATATCATCTTAGTACCTACCTACATGATCCAAACATTGGATAAAAAATTATATGATTATCAAAATGGTCATGGTACATAACTCTAATTGTAATAAAAGACTTTATAAGTGCATTCATTTATTAATCTAAGTTAGGGAGTAAAATCATTTTATTTGTATATAAAAATATGATAACATTTATTATAGAAATGATTCACAATGAACTCACATATCCAACAATCTTCCACTAGTCCTCAGAACCATTCTAGTAAAATCCTTAAACACATACTCTTTACCTACTAGTCAAAAACATTTTGGGATAAAGGTTTGGTAAGAGGATCAACAACATTATCAACAGAGGCCACCTTGGTGATGATGCAACCATACTATTGTATTTCTCGAATGATGTTGTATTTCATTTCAACACGTTTGTTCTTTTGATGCCATATGAGTTCCTTCTCATGAGATATGTCTTATGTGTTATCGTAGAGTAGTGGGATGTGAGTATTATAGGAAACTACGCCAAGCTCCGAGATGAAAATGCACAACCACACCGTCTCTTTTGCAACATCTGATGCGACAATGTATTCAACTTTTTGTGTCGAATCAGTCGTGGTGTCCCGCTTCTTGCTTATCTATCTCACAACACCACCGTTCAACAATACTATGAACCTGAAGTTGACTTGTGATCATCAATGTCAGATTGGAAGTCTGAATCTGTGTATTCTAAGACTTGGAGGTACTATCTCCATAGACCACGATGTAATATTGCATCTTTCTTATATAATTGAAGATGTTCTTCATTGCATTCCAATGTTGTTCTCCATTGTAGGATTGGTAATGACTTACCACTCCCATTACATGGTATATATAAGGCCTTCCTACAACTAATGCATAATTTTCTTCAACATTTTTAGGATCCATCCTTTTAGATAGGTATATATCGTGTCTTAAGTGATGGAAGCCTTTCTTGGATTTTTTCAAATGGAATCGTTCTAAGATCTTCTTAATATACCCATGTTGAGACAATCCTAAAATCTTCTCTTCTCTATTAAGCATTAAACCCACGATAAGAGGCTTCTCTAAGATCTTTTGTCTCAAAGGTATGAGACAACCAAACCTTAATACTAATCATCATTCCTATGTATATCAAGTTGTATACAATGTTGCTCCCACTAAGCTTCTTGTACACACATAGTTTATATGATTTTGAACAAAATTATAACTCTTTATGCCTTCATCAAATCTAATGTTCCAGTTATGAGAAGCTTTTTAAGCATATAGATGGATTTCTTCATCTTGCACACTTTGCCTTCCTTGGGGATGCTTCTCATAGATATCCTCCTTGAGGTATCTATTGAGGAATGCAGTCTTGACATCCATCTGCCAGATGTCATAGTCAAGATGTTTATCAATAACTAGCAATACCTTGATGGACTTAAGCATGGAAACATAAGAGAATGTCTCATCGTAGTCGATGCCTTCTCTCTGTGTGTAGATCTTGTCTATGATCCATATCTTGTGAAGGGAAAGGTATGATCCTTTATCACATCACGAAAGCATGCGGATCACATCAAATACGATTAGGAGCAAATAGTCACACTAGTTGTTCCGAACAACAGAATTTAAAATTTTCAATGCGATGAAACCATATGATCCAAGAAACTTTCTCGAATCGTTTCATCTAAACCGCAAATAAGCAGTAGGGTTACCTCTTAAAGCATGCTTGCGATTGCGTCTCTAAACTAAGAGACCTCCTATCTCAAGTCCGATCCGACAGAGGAGATGCTTGTAAGCGTATTGATGAGACACATACTTCTTACAATCCATGTTGATGATCCAAGCAGTAAATCTCCTAATCTCGTCACACGACGTCTGACGTCTTCATGAGAGAAGTCACCGAAGGAGAGAAAGATCCATGAGCAAGCAATCCGATAGCATAACGACAATGCTACAACAATGATGACTCTCTCTATGGCTCTATGGTGGATGACCGCAAAGAGAGAGAGAGAGAGAGAGAGAGAGAGAGAGACTTGGCATGTACAGAGTGAGAGAGAAAGAGCATGTGTTTTGATGTCATATGAAGAGAAAGGGGTACCTCTTCTTATATAGTATTTTGGGATCCATAGATCTTAATCCATGGACAACATAAAATCAATGGATGAGATTGATTTATGTTTCTTTCAATGACTATGATCTTGTTGTGAAAACACAACAATAATTAATTTAAATTAATATATATATATATATATCGATAAATCAATATAAATTGATTTCAAATGAAATAAATTTATTAAATTTGGAGAAAATGAGAAGATTGACCATTGACCATATCTCGTAAAAATTGGGGGACAGTCATTCAATCATCTCATGAAATCTCATTATCTCGTGATATTTGTAAGATTTACAACAACATTTGTTGTAAATTATCTCACAAAAATAATTCATAATTATCTTATAAACATTGTAATCATGCCATTGGAAAAAATGTGAATCACATTCACATCCCAAAACAAAAATGTAAATTATATTTTCATTTAATCATCTAATGTGAATCCAATTCACATCAATAATTAACAAACAAATATAAATGACAATAGGCTCTCTCGAATATATTGTAAATCATATTTATAATATATCCACATTATTCATATCCATGATATTTGAATCACATTTAATCATCTTGGATCTCTATTCTCATGTGCCCAAATAGTATGGATCACATTCACATTATTCATATCATTGATAATTAAATCACATTATCTTAGATAACTCTCCTTTAATATGAATCAAATTCATATTATTTATGATAATTAAATCATATTTAATTGTCAATTTTCTAAATGCTCAGATAAATAATATCAACAATGAAATTTTTCAAGGATAATGTGCTTTCTTTGCGGATACTTGGAGATAAGGACATTGCGATTGTATTCTTCCATGTATAATGACTTGGATATTGAGATCACATCTCAAATCCATATCTTGTGGACCTCTCATAGATGCTTGATTAAATCAAGACCATAAATTTAATCTTCTCATTGCATCTAAATCACATTCAGATCACTGTCTAACATTTGAACCAAGATTATATTACTTTTCTATTGAGAGGAGTCACTAAAATCCATACCTGTTTCATCACTCCCTAGGAATGGAAGCATCATGGTTATACAATAGTTTATGATTGTATTACTCCATGTATTCATAATACCTGTACATCCTGCACACTGGAAGATCAGAAACAAACCCGAAGTTTTAGATCTATTTTACACTGCCTACTTTAGGGTTTTATCATTAAGTTTCTCATTTGATCATTGGGAGTCAGTATCGATCATATGCTTTCGAAAAGCATATATCATACCTAGGTATTGATCATATACTTTCCAAAAGCATATATCAAACCTACAAATTCAGTCAAGCTTCGAAAGTGAGATGACCATGCACGGAATTTGATTCTTTTCAACATCTCATGAGTGAGCTCATGTCTTCTGGTTCAGCAAATGAACTTGTATGATCCCTTTAAGAGATTGTATTACTCATATGTCCTTGCATGCACACCAGCACGCTGTTATAGACCTTGGTTAGGTCATTAGCCTATTAGTCTGCTAAATGTACATATTTAGGTACATAGTAACACATCTGTCTCCGACCAGAGGATGCTTGCCTATATCGTGACAACATACAACATAGGATTTTGGTTATCGGTCTCGTTAAGTCAACTCTTTGACCTAACTAATATGAAACCTTCGAATCTCTATTCCTATGTAGAGGACCTGCATCAAGAAGCCGATCAGATATCAACCTTTAGAGAAAGGATTGTTATCTCCTTCTCAGGCTGTAGATCCTCTCTTAATAATCATTTGACGTTTCTTGATGAGTCCTCAATCTAACTTTTTAGATTTTCATCCTTGCACCAGCATCTATGATACAACAATTGAATCAATAGTTATATGATTATTAAGATGGCCATGGTACAGAACCCTAATTGTACTAAGGGACCTATTATGCAGATTAGCTATTCTTCATTTCAGATCAGGGAATGATATTCGTAATAACATTTATTGCATAATATCTTGATGTGGGATTGCATTCCCAACATCTTGATGGTCTCTACCTTCCCATAAGGCCCCCTCTTTCTCTTGAAGATTCATTTACACCCAATGGGTTTTATCCCTTTAGGTGGAACCTCTATGGTCCATACACCATTCTTGTGAATGGAGTCTATTTCAGACATCATAGCTAGCATTCATCTATCCATGTCATGATCTGCAAGTGATTCATCAAATGAAGTTTAATCATTGTTAGACTCTTTTGACAGATGAATCTGTACTTTCAGACGATATAACCACCCTTGAACTCCTTTGAATAGGTACTTGTGTTCCATCCTCAATTATCTCTTTTAGTTTCTGGTTTAGGAATCTCAGTGTCCTCAGAGGATTCTATGAATTCCTTTACTTCATTCTTGTCTTGAATTTTAAGGAATTCATCCTCTATGAATTTCATACCCTAGAGTGAATACCTTTTAAGTCTTATGGTCAAAAAGTTGGTATCCAATATTATCCTTTACATACCCAATGAAGTAACACTCTCTAGTGAGAGATTCTAGCTTACTTGCATATACGTTCTTGACATGGACCAAACAACCCCAAATCTTCAAGTGTCTTCACATACCAAATAGGTATATACCATGTCTTAAAAGAAGGAAGCCATTTTTAGAATTTTCCAATGGAATAGTTCCAAGGTCTTCTTAATGTACCCATATTGAGACAATCCCAAAAATCCTCTTTTCTCTGTCAAGCTTCAGACCTATAATATACGAAGCTTCTCCAAAATCTTTCATCTCAAAGGTATGAATATTCAGACCTTAACACTAGTCATCATTCCTACGTAAAGCACAGTGAACACAATGATGCTTCCACTAAGCTTCTTGTACACACATGATTCGTCAGGATTCTGAACGAAATCATAACTCTTTATGATTTCATCAAATCTAATGTTCCAGCTACGAGAATCTTTTTTGAGCAAATAGATGGATTTCTTCAGCTTACACACTTTGCCTTCCTCTGCTATGAAGCCTTAGGTCTGCCCCATATAGATATCCTCATCGAGGTATCCATTGAGGAATGTGGTCTTGACGTCCATCTTCCAGATGTCATAGTCAAGATGTGTATCTATTGCTAGCAATGCCTTATAAATTTTCATTTCATCACCTTTATTCTTTCATTTTAGACTTCATTTCGTAAATGCATGTAAATATCGTTATTTTGCTAGAATTAACATCCATTATTCATTGTATAAATATTGTATAAAATACATTGTTTAAAGCAAAAATTAAAGAATAAAAAAGAAAAATAAAAATAAATAAAATGTCAAAGGTATTTATGTCCCTAAACCCTGAGATCTAGGCAGCATGATGACTAGGTCGACAAGGTATACAATAGCGAGAGTTAAGGGTCAAATACATAACCTTGGTCTGATTGATTATTTTTAATCTTCCAATCGATTTGGTTCTCAACCAAATCCATAAATTCTTTGAACTTTTTAAATATTTAAAATTTATGACGTAATAGGAAGATAAACATGTATCACGAATGTTCTTCAATAAATGTCAGATAATATCGACATCCATTTTGAATCACGGTACTGAAGGGACCCCATATATTGGTATGTATTAGATCAAGTATACCTTTGCATCAAGTAACCTTATTTCGAAAGGGTGCTCTGGTCATTTTACCTTTAATGGAATGCTCACAATTTGGCAAACTTTGGTCCTATAGAAAATATAATGGTCTATCCTTTACTAATCTATTGATCCTATCAATATATGAATGACCAAGTCTTTGATGCCAAATCATGGTTAAATGATTT
This sequence comes from Ottelia alismoides, assembly GCA_037367405.1. Lineage (NCBI taxonomy): Eukaryota > Viridiplantae > Streptophyta > Magnoliopsida > Alismatales > Hydrocharitaceae > Ottelia > Ottelia alismoides. The sequence goes on along the minus strand of JAZKJV010005783.1, from coordinate 30,338 downwards.
CCATCCTCTCTAGATCTTTTAGGATTTTTTATTAGTGGTAGTAACATTCATGGTAGATTCATCAATGCATAATTCAAAGATTCCATCAGAAGTTAAAAAACCATCTGCAATATGTTTACCATAGCAACTTATGATAAGTTTCTCATAGAATATGAATGAATATCTATTTTTAACTAACTTAGATACATATAATACATTTCTTCTAACATATGGAACATATAGACATTCTCCAAGTAATTGAACTCTTCCACTAGATAACAATAGTATGCACATCCCAAAGGCAACTACTGCAACAGTTGCATAATATCCCATCTAGATGAATATTTCCCCATCATCAAATTTTCTACTTTCCTGGCATAGATGCAAAAGGTTGCATATATGAACAGAAGCACCATGATCTATGACCCAACTACCATCTCGTGCTATGAGAAAATTAATTTCAATGATAAAAGTGGATTTTGTACATGTTGGGGCTTTATCCTTTTCAACGGTTTTCAGGTCGTGTGAAAAATTTTGCTTCCAGTGCCTCAACTTCTTGTCGTGATGACAAACATTAGATTTCTTTGACGCTATGATTATGTAAGTCTGAGAAGATGAGCCAACAACTTGAATCTTCTTCTTTTGGGTCAGACCCTTTCGAGTCCTTTGCTTCTAACGGCACTTCCCTTGGACCTGTGTAACCAGTGCACTATTAGTAGAGTTCTCTTTATTCATGATGTCCTTAGCATACTTCAATGAATATACGAGCTCGGAATTTGTCAACATCAGCTTATTCATGTGGTACGATACCACAAAATTAAGACTTGGGCAAAGGAAAAATAATGAAGTCGAACTACATGTCTACATCCATATGTGCCCCAAGGGCCCTGTTTGGTTGCAGGGTTGGGCAAGGTTGGTCCAATCCTGGTTACTATTCACAAGGGTACTTTCTCCTCACAGATTACTATTCACCCATCCCAACCCAGCCCAACCCAACCCAGTCCAACCCAGCAACCAAACAGGCCCCAAGGGTATCTAGCTCGGGCAGCTGACCAAACTTTTGATTACATGTTCTTTAATTAAGGTCCCTTTCAGCATCTTGTAGTGAAACAATTATTTCAAGAGGATGTAATGTTATATGGCGGTTCACATCACCAAACATCTCTTTCAGATTCAGCATTATATTCTGGGCATTAATCTAAGTCCACATAATTCTTAAGAAAACATTGGACAGAGACCATAAAATATAACTGATAAGCGTGAGGAATGGGATGTTTAACATCCAGTATTGGAGGGTTTGTGGTGTCTGACAAGTCAGATCCGACGATCCTTCTGTTAGCTGCTCTAACGACACTCGATACCCGGACCAAGTGACTCAATCAAGAATCAACCCATAAATAAATATGACAATGAATAATAGTGTGAGATGAAATTTATTATACCCTACAAATTATATGTAGAGTACACAAGTGTAGCGGTCAAAACATTGAGAACGATGATTATAGGTATAATTAATAATAACTAATAATTATTATTTTTGTATTTACAGTCTTTTTCTAATTTTTATATGGGTTTAGAATTATAGATGAATTTTTATGGATCTTAAGTGCTTTATATTTTTTAGTTTTTCAATTTCTTTTAAATTTTACAAAATTTAATTCCTTTTTAGTTTGGTAAAATGTAATATATATTTATATTTAATAATAATATTATAGTTATTGTAAGAAATATATAGAAATAGATACATAAGGTTTTATATTTTTAATTATATAAATAGAGTTAAAATATAGAAAATAAAATACTTTTGCATTTTAATATTTTTATTTATTTTTGATAATTTTAGAAAGTTTTTGATAATTTTTATGGACTTTAAAGTATTAAAATATGCAAAATAATGCACAGATTAATTATCCGAACTAGTTTTTTTTAATAAATATAAAAAAAGTTCAAAATAAACTTAAAAATATTTTTAGTATATATAATATAATATATAATTCACAAATAGTAAAAATATTTTTTTTATATTTTTAAATATTTTTTACTAATTTTTATGAGAGTTTTGGTGTTTTGTAATTTTTAAGGTGTTTGTTTTATATTTTTTAGTTTTTTATGTAAGGTAGATAATACAATAAAATAACTAATTTACTGATTTGGTAATTTTGGTAGTGTTTTTTCAATTTTTTTTATTTTAATAATTAGACGGAATAAAAATGGGTTTCATGTATTTATTATTAAATTGGAAAGTTCATGCAAAAAATGTATTCGTCAAGAAATATTTAGGGTTAATTAAATTTTACTACAATTTTTAGACTAATAAAAATATTTATAACAACAAAAATACACAAAAATAAAAGCTTCAGCTTACATGGACCTGTTTACTATTTGTAAAAACTTAAACATCATTTAATAACAAGTCCAAATAGTTTAGGGGTTTGCTAGTAATATTTACAGACCCTCACATGTCACAACACATGCGATGGAAGGACCTAAATGTAAATGGTAAAAAGTTTAGGGGTTCCCTATGTGAATTACCAGATTTAATTTACACATCAGCTAGCCTTTTTAATATTAAAACTAATATACAAAAAGCAGAGAAATATCTATGCAATATACCCTTAAGTAGTGTGATCAGTTGAGGATGCACCACGTAGGAGCACTTGAGATGATTGGGGGGTAGGAGACACATAACGGTTTGTTGTGAATCAACGATCTCGATTAGATCGGGTTCGTGTTCTTGATCCTACAGTACTGGAGCCTCACAATGAACTCCCCAAGAACTTGTCCTAGACGTGTGTTCGATCGACCAAATATCCTCGCTCAGGCCTATATCTTCAGTTTTGATCAGTGCCTCGTGTTCTTGGAAGCACTCTATACGTGCGGGAGGCTACAAATATCTTCTAGGTCCCAACGATGGGTATCTGAAGGGTCTTTAGTTCAGGCGACATGGAGGAGTTATTCCTCCATCGTTTCCAACTCCAGGTGCTCCTTCAAACCTTAAATACTAAATAAAAAGATTGTGGGGGTACAAGGGTCACTCCCTCGACCCAATTTGAAGTTGCTACAGACAAGGAGATGAAGGGGCAACCAAGCTTCAACCGAGCAGTGGAGAATGACCTCGACCGGACCTAATCCTCATAGGATGAGTGTGGTAGGTGGTCAGTTCGATGAAGGAAATGGTAGGGAGTGAAATGGAGGTGAAATGGTGTCGAAACGAAGTTGGTTTCATGAGGAGATAGTTGCCGGAGCTCTAGAGATCTAATGAACTTCAAACTATTAATTTAAGCTAATGTTGTGAAGAGATGCACGAAATAAAAACTACACTATGATTTCGAAATGAAATTCTACCTTGGAATGCAAGAAAATTATAGTTCATACTAGGAAACCAGGAAGCAGAGAAGCTTCGTTGGAGGTCCTACATTAATGGCATGGACCACCTCGACCTACTTGTTTTCCACACTAACGGGTTGGGGTGCCTCCAGCTGTAACCATGAACTCAACCCAATGGATCCCTTGGGGTTACGAAGAGGGAAGAAGGATCAAAACAAAAAAATGGTTGAGGATATGTTTATGTACATGTGATCAATGGTGGAGTTCGAGGGAGGATTGCGTGCAAGGCAATTGTAGTTGGCAGATTCTATAGCTAGGGCGTAGAACAGGGTTGAGGGAGCTACAGAATGTTGGTTGTTGGTTGTATTGAGGGAGATAGAGGCGAAGGAGGTGGCATGAGAAATCAGAGAAGAGAGGGGGTAGGTGGGTTCACTCATATGACAAGAGGGACAACCAGAAGATCAGACAGTCGACCCAGGGTCAACTGTCCGAGCACCCTAATTGGGCCATGTAGGCACTACGCAACAAAAAGAAAAATAAAAAGAAATATATAAAAATAAAATAGTATATGATTTTATAAAATTAAACTCAAAACGTGAAAAATGTTTATAGTTTTATAAACTATTTTTCTGTGAGTTTTATTTATTTTTACAACATTATTTATTAGGCATTTAATTTTAGGTACATGTTTATATGCATTTCTACCTATATTCCATGAATTTTGTAATTTATTTTGTATTTTCTTTTTTTATTATCATATATACATATTATTATTTTATATTATAATTAAATGCATATTTACATTATTTTTATGATTTTATTTACAAACTTTAATAGATATAGGTATATACATTCGAGGCATAGTATGCCTATATATTTTATTACATTATTTATTTTAATGCATTTTCAATTGTTTTATTTTATGTTTGTATTTTTAAATATTTAAAATAATACTTAAAACATTTTCAAGTATTTGAAAAATAAAAAAGTACAAAATATAAAGAATAAATTAAATGAATAGAATATACATGTATATGATACAATGAGACCCCGAAAAGTCAACTTTTGTATCTTAACTCCATTTTTAATGAAACCACCTTTATTAGATAGATAATTTAATTTTAAAAATAATAGAGATGAGTTCGATGAGTTTTGTATTCATATGGATAAGATATTGATATGGGAAGTTTGGTTGAGGCTTTTTCATCATTGTATCCCAGTTGCACAATGTATTATTTTTACTTGCATTTATTTTTATAATTTTCTATGTAATTTTATGTACTAGTTTCATGTTGAACATTTATTATTTCAGGTATTTAAAATGATAAACAAAATATGTGAAATAATGGTTATTTATAAGGTATTAAATTAGGGTTTTGTGTGCATTTTTGTACAGTTACTGGCACTACTGAAGAATCCATGATTCATTAACTTTTCTTTCGCATTTTGTCTAAAAACCCTTAACAACTAAATGTAAATATCTATTAATTCCCATATTTTATCAAAACCCCATTCATGAATAAGAATGCACTTTTATGCATTAAAAACATGTAAATAAATAAAAGAATAAAAATAAAGAAAAGAACATAAGGCAGATTGTAAATATGTATATATGTACAATATTACTTATAAAATATAAATATAGCTGCAAGATATATTTATATAACCAAATCCCCGAGACCAAGTCAGCATGGATTGGTCGACAAACAAACAAGTAGGGGAAGAAGAGGAAAGAAAATCATAAAAAATAATTAAAGATGCACTCCACACATTATTCATTATTTAACAAATAAATATCAAATCTTCATTGATTTTTAATTAATTCATACGTACATATTTTTTATCAAACTCTTATCCTGATTATTTCTAAAAATGTATATAAAAATATAAAAAATAAGTTAAAAATACTGTCTTGTATATATGCCAAGAAATCCAACTTTTAAATTATCAAATTCTCAACTTCCGATCATCATAACTTTCCTCATACGGCTCCAATTTCACTCTACTCACCTTTAAAGTTCATAAAATAATATAATCTAATTAATGGAGGTGATTTCACTAAAATCAGAATCCGTTTGCAAAAAAAGTCAGTTTTGGGACCTAATGATAACGGGGTTTCTGGGCTATTTATTTTATTTAGAATACATTATTAATATTTTTTTAATTTTATAATTTCTAATTATTTTTGTGATATTGTACTTTAACCATGATTTATTTCAGATTTTTTTAGAGTTTAATTATTATTTTGATTAAATCCAAAACCCTGAATTATAAATGAAATTGAACTACATAACCTAAATCCGTATTTATTAATATATCGAAGTTAATTTGTTAAAATCCACAAAAATTCAAAAAGTCTTTATTTATTATTATAATAATTAAGAAAATATAAAATTAATATTTAAATATTTATTTATTGAATTAAAAATCCAAAACCTACTTATTAAGTATTATTTATACCTATTTATTAATATAATATTTATATTTCATACAATATTTATTATTTATAAAAAGTAATTATAAGATAATTTAGACAATTTAATTATGTAGACTTTTTATTTTTATACCAATTTAAAATAACAACATTTACTATTTAGTACTTAATTTATATTGAATTTAACATATGGCCAACCAGGTGTTGACACGTGTCAGCACCTAGTTCTTCTTCTTCAAGAACTCAGCAGTTGGAGTTCTGTTCCAATGCCCATTCTTCACAATTTATCCCACGCTATTTCTAACCCCTTCACTCGATCCTACCCCTCCATCCTGTCCTTCTAACAACCCTGACACATGCCTACCCTTAGATCTATCCCAACCTCCTTCCATTCATCTATAAAAGCCTCTCAAGTTGGCGCGAGCCAACTAACTCTCAAACCATCTATGAACCCCCAGTTCCAGTGGCTGTCCTCCTAGCTTCCTAGCCTTGTTTCAGCCAACTAAGGTGGTGACAACACCTAAGAGTCGTCTCGTGTGGGAGAGGGAAGATCGGGGAGACGTTCCAAGGTCTATCCTTGGCCTTGCATCACGCCACCGTACGTGTGGAGCTCTGGGAAAGCCGCCCCATTGAGCAATGACCAGCAAAGGTCTTACACCCTACACTTCCCAGGTAATTCACCCACCTTTCATGTTTTATTTCTCGAGTTACGTGTTGTGATTATCATAGTGAAGCATGTAACTTGGTCAATTGATCATCGTACCTAGGCGCTACATTTCTTAGTCCTCTCAAAATCAAATTGAAGCAACCCTAAGAATATCACATTTCTTTCCCATTTCATTGTTGCAACAATTCTGGAAACACTTTATAACTTGTAAATCTAATCTTCTTGGTCGATTTCGTCGCAATTCGAGCAACATAAATCTTTGTTTGCAGGTCCATTAATCATCTAAAGCATTTACACATCAACTGGAGGATTGAAGATCCAAGAATATCATCATTTGCAACAACCTCCAATATAACTGGACCAGCCTACTTCATCGGCGAATTCCCATAACCTATGACCACCTGCGGAGGAGCTCCACCGCATGCGAGCTCAAGGGGTGAAGAAGTCACCCTCCGACCCTGTCAGAGGCCCAAGAATGCCAAATATCGCCGAGGATAAATCGGAGAAGAAGCCACCGTCGTCAACCGCACGGAGAAGCCGAAGAACATCAAGATCTCCAGACACTACAATTTGTTGACACGTGTCCCATCACCGACGACCCAGATCGTGCCCCCGCTTCTAATCCGACCGTTCAGTCCAAACGGTGGAAAAATTGCATCATAAACCTAGAAGTGTTCCAGATTTTTCAGTTACTCCATAAGTTTTCTAAAACTACATTTAGGTCCCCGTGTAGGGACCTAAATGTAATAACCTTTATTTCTTTACATTTTTGTCCTCAACTAAGGACTAAACTACAGAAATCTTTAATTTTCTTACTTTTATACCCCTGGATTGCAGGGTAGTTTTAGACCTATTTTTGACACTATTTCGAGATGATTTTCTTGGGGTAGCTATCTAACTACACTAGATTTATTTGAAGTCGATTTTTGAAGAATTTTATCGTGATTTCATCGAGATTTTATTCTTCGTAATTCAACTCCATCTCGAGTTTGTTTTGAGTGCTTTTCGAGCCCGTTGTTCGAGCGACCTACCTACTATATAGTATCACCTATATTCGACATATTTTTCACATACTATATTGTAGGTAAATCGTTTGAAAAATATCACTTTGGAAAATAAATAAAAATTTAAAAATATAAAATCAAATAAAAATTTAAAATTAAAAAGACGATAAAAAAGATTTCTCACTTTCTCATTTCCTTCGAGAAGAAGTAAAAAATCATAAAAATTCTCTTCTCCATCAAAAATCAAATATTTCTATTCTGCCTCCTTGAGTTCGACCTAGGCACACTTACCTGCTAAAATAAATAGTGTAAGATAAAATAGGAAAGAAGCTGTATCATTCACTTCATTATTCCCCCCCTCTCTCTCTCTCCTATTTTATCGATTTCTTTGTTTGATCAACTAGGGTTTTGGTTCAGAGCGATCTCTACACCTACACCGACATCTTATCGCTCCCGAAACCCTATCTATCAAAATGGCACCGTCGTCGGGGAGGCATTAGCCATATTTCAGTTTTTGATCCTATTTTGTGATTTTTTCTTTCTTCTTGTTTCTCGCGATTTTTCTCGAGTTTTTACGGTTAATTCGAGTCTTCTCTCGACTAGTATCTTGAGATGCTAACAAGTTTTGCAGGGCCTACTGGTTCAGTCGGTTTCCTAGGTAGCTGAATCAGTTGAAAGTGTAGAGATCGACTCCTTTACGAGTCGGTTGCAGAGGGCAGAGCGAGTTAGTGTATTTATTTGAGAGAGGAAGAGATTCTGCACTTTTCAAACTTTGTAGAAGGGGTCCACTAAGGACATCCCGACTTGTAAACTGGACTCTAAACTTTCTTCGGGGTCTGTTTCGCCAGGTGCCCGTGCACTTGGGAGACCTCATCGTGGGTTTTGATTTTTCATCGATTTTCTTTGTTTCATGCAATTTTGTGGAGCCTTAGGATTGCATGACTTCTTGATTAGATGATTAATGTAAACCTACCTCCCCTAATCCACACTTAGGCGTAAATCATTGATTTGAAAAATAATTTATTCTTACGCTAGAACTGATGATTAGGACTCATTTTTTCTTGACTTTTCATGCATTAGCCTATAAGTTTACAAATTCTACGTGGATCACTTGCATGTAGACTGTTGGCATCAGGTATGATCTCTATCTTTGCATGCATCATCGTTTTCCACCGCATTCCATGATTCTCCCTTTGTGAGACACATCTTGAAAAGTTAAAAAGAACCAACCTCTTGCTAGATATTGTTGAAAATATCCAAAAAAATAAAAAAACCATAAAAATAAAAAAAGTTTTCCTTTCTTCTAAAAACTTGATAAAAAAAATAAAAAAATACCAGCACTTAACTTGTATTGGGAGAGAAAACCCCTCATTGTTTGCAGGTCTACTCCAGACAGAGTGAGGCACGTACACTTAAGGAACAGATCCCAAATCCTTGGACTTGTGCCCTAAGCGCTTGAACTCACTCTTCGGGTTCTATTACTTGTTGCAAGCACTTGCCTCAGATGTTAGAAGAAGTAGTCTTGTTTAGGTTGGTGTGCACCACCAGCTTAAACACGAACTACCCGAGGAGACTACACCTGTGAGCTTGATAATCATTGATTGATCACCAAAAATAAAATTGAAAAGATAAAAGACTGATCCATTGGTCTTTACCATGTGTAGCTGGTGAACTTGGGGTTGTATTGTGTTTGCATGAGAGGTGTGCGTTATACCGCATCTTATGCGCCTTCACACTCGTGTTTTTGACTTGATATCCTGCTCTCCCATATTCTTTTGACATCGAAGATGACGACCAGATGGATTTTGCGCTCAGACTCCGTGAGCTTTCAACGATCCACCATGAGTCATATGTCTTCACAGACTCAGGATGACCCTCTTCCTGAGTTGATTCCACCTAGTCATGAGAGGAGTCAGACCCGGACTCCCTCGCCTCCCAGCCCTGTTGTTGAGGTAGACCCATGCCTTAAATTTTTGTCTATTTCTCCTAGACATTTTTCATTGAGTTCTTATGAGTCTTTTTCCTTCCCAGAGGATTCGAAGATCATGGCTAGAGGGAAGGGACCGGTTGAGGATAGAGTTGCTGAGGATAGACATACTGAGGAGAGACGAACGGGATGAGTGATCCGATCCATTTTCAAATATTACTACGGGGATTTTAGACACATTACAAAATATGAGCTTACAGATCAGAGATCAGTGTCGAGTCCAGGATGAGCTTAGAGCTGGGATCATTGCGCTGAGAGTAGGAGCTGGGAACCCATTACCATCTGTAGTGGTTCCTGTTACTTTACGAGATAAGTATGACCAGGGAGCTAGGACGTTATACTATTGGATTCGGATACCACTGAATCAAGGGTCATACGAGCTGAGACTGTCCTTTATTTCTTTGCTTCCCAAGTTCTATGGGAACTCTACAGAGGAGCTGTTTACCTTTCTGCAACAGTTTGACATGATTTGTGGTACGACTAGTTACCGAGGAGTTACGCAGGAGGCTGTTTGCCTCAAGGCCTTCCCTTTCGCCTTAGCAGATAAGACACTCTACTGGTTGAGTCACCTAGGGAGGGAGATTTATACATGGGACGATCTGAAGTCCACATTCCTGTGTAAATATTTTCCTCTAGGATGGACTAACATGATGAGAAGCCAGATCTCCAATTTTACACAGTTACTGCATGAATCATTCCATGAGTCATGGGATAGATTCAAGGATTTGACGGAGAGATGCCCACATCATGAGATACCTTTGAAGGTGCTATGCAGAATTATTTTGGAGGACTCCAACGGATGTTCAAGGCCTAGTGAGCGCCGCATGTGGTGACAGTTATCTGAATAGGGTTGTCCAGTCAGTTTGGTCCATCTTTAAGGGGATGGCGGAGAATTTAGGTGTTATTGATTCTACTCAGGCATTCCAGAAGGACCCACAACTACCACACCACCGAGAGCATCAGCAGGTGGCACATGTTTCAGATTCTGAGTCACGATCTGACATGAGATTTATTAGTTATAAGCTTACATTAGTCGATGTGATTTAGAAGCAAGTTCAGGATTTACAACCGCTGCGAGAGTTGGATAAGCTCTCATCACTTCCTCAGCAGTTGAGTGATTTGACAAAGAAGGTTAGCGAGTTGCTTCTTCAGTACCAGCAGACTCGTTCTTCTTCTACTCCACATCCTGTTAGGAGATCTTTGCCCACTCCTCCCACCTGTTAGATACTGTTTGTTCCGAGCGAGCCGGTTCAGCCTACTGAGACTCCACAACTTGATTGGCATGCGGATCCGTCCAATGCCGCCCCGAGTCAGATCACTAGCCCTGAAGATGTTGATGTTGATTCTCATGCTACTTTAGAGATCAACAGGATATGGTACACTCCTATTTAGTCTTCACCACACTTTACTCCTCAGAGCATACACCAGCCTCAGCAGCAGTATAATCATCCACACCATGGACGTCCACATTTCCAGCACTGTCAGCCTTACATGCAGTAGCAATCTCACCAGCATGCATATCAGAGACCGCGTTCTTACAGTATCCTGCTACACATTCACAGACACATCATTACCACCAGCAGCAGCAGTCTTCTTTTACACCTCAGAGATCTCCTTAGCCTTACACACCACAACAACATACTTATAGATAGGAGAGAGTAGACAGATAGGGTCACCACACAGAGCCTGAGATGTCTTCACAGGCCTTGGCACTGAACCAAATCATGGATATGCTGAGTACACTCCATACCATACATAGGACAGAGATGGAATGGGTTAACCATCGTCTGGATGAGTTAACTATGCCCAAGAACACTCTCCCAACCTAGCCTCAGATGAATCCGAACAATAATAGGAGGCATTCAGATTAGGTAGACACCACCACTACAGGTACGATCTATTTTCTGGATTTTTTATCTAACATTATTCGTCTCAGGAGCGGTAGGTCACCACGAGCACCTGATAGAGTAGAGGAGAGGGAACATGTTGAGGAGAGAGAACCAATCCATGGTGACCTTGATCATACACATTCTAATGCTGAGGAGGAGGACCACCATGATGACCAGTTTGATGATCAGAGAGAGGGAAGCGATGCAGAGACAATTGACATGGACACATGCGAGTCAGAATATGATATCACGCCACACAATGCAAATACTCCCGATGCAGATTTTTCTTCCAATGTTTTAGAGAGTTTTGTACATAATTCTGAGACTCTCGATGTACATGCTAATTCCTCTTTTGATATGAATAAAAATGTTTATTCTGTTATTCCTGAGATTGTTCCTTTCCCCGATGCCTTGTTTGGAAAAGGAAAGAAAAATACCAAAAAGAATGTTGTCACTTCAAAGACCGTGCGATTATTGAAAGATCATATCTTTTTGAAGATGATGCCTTGGATCACTTTCCTATGCTCAAGAATCTGTTGAAGAACAGATGTACCACGTGTAGGAAAAAGAGATCACATACAGAGAAGCATGCTTTGACCTCTATGCTATACAGAACAAATTGCCTAAGAAGAAGAAGGATTCAAGAGCACATTACGTCAGATGTGAGATTTCCCATGCAGCATTCGATCGCACTCTATTAGATAACGGTTCCTAGATCAATTTGATACCATCTTGTTTACTCGGCAAGCTCAAGTTTGGCCCTCTTTACAAATCCCGCAAGATTCGTCAGTTTGTTGATCGATCTGTAAAGAGACATAGGGGCATATTGAGGAACGTTATCGTGACCGTGCAGGACATGAAGTTCCCAATGGACTTTACTGTCCTCGACATGGATTGCCCTACACAGTTGCACCTTACCCTGATCATTATTGGGAGGCCTTTCTTAGAGATCGTGAAGGCTCTCTTCGATTATGATACAGGGAAGGTATATTTTTGTGCTAAGGGCAAGAAGGTACATATAGAGATGGCGAGAGAATCACACACCTCCACTGTCGCATCTACAACCAGTTCAAATATCTTGAGTTCTTTAGCCACTTGTGATTACATGCTTGAGAGGTATCGAATAGAGACCCAGGATTACCTAGCAGAGGATGGGTTCGAGACTATAGTCGGCAGTTCTTCTGATGGTACTTTATATTTCAGTATGGATGATGATGAGCACATGGAGCAGATACCTGAAGATTTTATTATAGATATTTCAGATTCAGAGAGTTTACACGATTCCTCCACTTCAGATGATCTAGAGATTGAGTTTCATTTAGCTGAGTTATTTTACTCTACTCATTCTGAGGATGAGCATAGTAGCGATTCGGATGATGTTTTAGACATCTTCTGTAGTCCGACTCTAGAGCATATTGAGATGGTGGATAACCATATTGCAGACACATCTACCACCAGCACAAATCCTATTACACATACATATGAGGTTACAACATAGCCAGATTGTACCTTACCAGAGCTGAAGACATTGCCACCAAACATGAAATACGCTTTCCTTGCGGGTCCACACCGATAGTTTCCGATCATTATTAGCGCATCTTTGACCTAAGAGCAAGAATATCGTCTGATGGAGATTCTTGAAAGAAACCGCAAGACTATTGGGTGGATTGTATCCGATCTCCATGGGATAAATCCTGCTTTGTGTTCTCATCATATCCATCTCGATCATGAATACAGACCTTCTAGAGAGTTTCAGCGCAGGTTGAATCCGATTTTACGAGATGTTGTTAAGAAAGAGATTACGAAATATTGTGACGTAGGGTTTATTTATCCCACTCCAACTCTGAATGGGTTAGCCCATTACATGTCGTCACGAAGAAGTTGGTAATTCAGATGGTTAAGAATGAGAGTGGAGAGGAGATTCCAAGAGAGTAACCACGTTGTGGCATGCGTACATTGATTACAGGAACTTGAATGCCGCGATGAAGAAGGACCACATCCCTTTGACTTTTATAGACCAGGTCATAGAGATGTTAGTAGGGAAGGAGTACTTCTATTTCCTTGACGGTTATTCTGGATACAACCAGGTCACTATTGCTCCCAAAGACCAGGAGAAGACTACCTTCACATGTCCTTTTGGCATGTACGCTTTTAGATGGATGCCCTTTGGATTGTGCAATGCCCCTGCTACTTTCCAGAGGTGTATGCTCGCCATTTTTGCAGACATGGTTGGTGATTTTATAAAGGTCTTTATGGATGATTTTTCAGTCTACGATGAGTCTTTTGACGATTGTCTAGTGCATCTAGACCAGGTTCTTCAGAAGTGTTGTGAGGTAGATCTCGTTTTGTCAGGGGAAAATAGCCATTTTATGGTTATACACGGGATAGTGTGGGGGCATGTCATCTCCAAGCGAGGCATGGAGGTTGACCCTGCCAAGGTGGATGTCATCAAGCATCTCGAGCCACCATCCAACATCAAGCAGTTATGGTCTTTTCTGGGGCATGTTGGCTTTTACAGATGATTCATTCGAGATTTTTCCAAGATTGCCCGATCGTTAACTGAATTATTAGGCAAAGACATTGAGTTTTTGTTAGATGAAAAATGTCTTCATGCCTTCCTCACATTGAAAGAGATGATTATCAGTGCTCCTGTCCTACAACCACCTGATTGGTCTCTTCCCTTTGAGATCATGATAGATGCTTCAGATTTTGCGATCGGGGCTATATTAGGACAGAGGAGGAATGGACTTCCTATTGCTATCCACTATGCCAGTCGGACTTTAGATAATACGCAGCGCAATTACACAGTAACATAGAATAGATGTTCGCAGTGGTCTTTTTGTTGGACAAATTCAGATCATATCTTCTTGGCTCCAAGATTAGAGTTTACACCGATCATTCATCTATCAGATTTTTGATGGAGAAGAAGGATGCCAAGGCACACCTTCTTATATGGATTCTTTTACTTCAGGAGTTTGTTTGGACATTAGAGATAAACCCGGGGTAAAGAATGTGGTAGTTGATCACCTCTCCCGATTACAGATAGAGCTGCCTTCAGAAGAGTACACACCAGAGATTGTAGAGAGATTTCCAGACGAGAGTTTCTTTGCAGTTACCGAGCTTCCATGGTATGTAGATATAGTGAACTTTCTGGTTACACAAAAAGTCTACAGTGATGGCCGAAGGACCGAGTCGATAAACTAGTTTCGAGGCACGATACTACCATTGGGAGGATCTGATTCTTTTTCGTGAGGGACCAGATTGTGTTTACAGTCGATGTATAACTCAGGAGGAATACAATAGTGTCTTCATTATGTGTCATTCCTTAGAGATAGGGGGACATCATTCAGGGAAGAGGATAGCGTAGAAGGTACTTCAGAGTGGATTTTGATGGCCGACTCTTACTAGAGATGCTTGCACATTCGTGAAGAGTTGTCCGAATTGTCAGAGCACAGTAGGGACGGTTAGTGCTAGAGATGCGATGGCTATGCAACCTGCTATTATATGCGAGATTTTTGATGCATAAGGCATAGATTTTTATGGGGTTATTTCCATCCAGTAGTGGCTTTGAGTACATTCTTCTCACTGTGTATTATATTAGTAGATAGGTGGAGGCTATACCCGCAGGAACCGCTGATAGCAGGACAGTGTGCTGGTTCTTGATGGAACATATTATTTCACGGTTCGGTATTCCACATATTCTTATTTCATATCGGGGTAGTGATGAATCCACATTTCATCATCTTTATTCTATCATTTTGGCATCAAAAACCCTAGCAAATGCCTGTAAATGTCATTAGTATCATCATCTTAGCACTCATGCATGTGCATCTATTTAGTGAATAAAATACTGTAATTAAAGCCAAAATTATAGAATAAATAAAAGAAAAGAAAAAGAATAAAATATTGTAAATATTTTGTGACCCGAAACCTCGAGACCTAGGCATTTTGATGAATAGGTCGACAAGGAATAAAGTAGGGGGAGATAAGGGCCAAATACCTATATTATTCTATTCATTCTTTATTCATTTTGGGACCTATTTTTGTTCCACTTTTTATACATCAAATAAAGAAACTTTGTACATGAAAGTTGTAGATAATTGAATAAAGAAAAGTACAAAATTGATTTCATTGAAAAATAATGTACAGATAAAAAGTTATGGTCTGAATAAGATTTCAAAACTCTAACTTCCCAGACCTATATCTTGCAAATAAAAACTCGAAATGTACCAAACTCACTTTTAATTGTATATAGCTTAAAATAATCTATTTAATGAAGGTGGTTTCGTATTTTTCGAGTTACGGTTTGAAAGTTGAGTTTCGGACCCTTGTAGTATACTTGTACAGATTAAAATATTCACTTTATTCTTTATTCAATTTTTATTCATTTTTATATTTTTATAATGTTGTAAATATTACTTATAATAATTATGTACATTAAAACCAAAATAAAAATGCAAAGGAAACTCAAAATAAAAATAAACACACATATATATATATCATACATAGGTATTATACATATATAGGGCTAAAAAGTAAACTCATCAAAATATAACTCATAAAACAATTAAAAATCGGAATAAAATACTATATAAAATAATAAACATTTTTTCTTTAATAACCTAAAATTAATTAAATCATTTATTATTTTTAAATAATTTTTTAAATCTTTTTCCAGGAGTTTTTCCTGGTTGGTCCACGTGGACCAACCAGGGGACCAGGAGAGTTGACCTCAGGTCAACTCCCTGGTCCTACTTCTGTAGCTGTGTCAGAGAGGTTTTGACCCGTCTTTCACCCTTTTTTTCGAGGATCAACCTTTCATCTTTTCGACTCAAGGTCTTCTGCAAACTTCTTCCTCGTCAGACCGCCTTGCACGCCCAATGTTTATCTTGGGACGTGCATCACGACAACCACCACCGCACCTCGTTCTTTCCACCATGACCGTCAACCATACTTAAGCAGCCCCTCAACTTCGATTTGATTTTTGAACCGCAAATTCCCACCGATCTTCCCCACTTGGTCGAGCTAAAGGCGCTTGGAGGTGACAGCTCCAAGCTCCGGGCTGCAAGGCGGTGGGTTCGCACCTGATCGACGCGTGTTCCGCACCTCCGGCGAGCCCCGCTGTAGAGGTATTCACCCTCTGGCCCCCAGGCCATTGAGGCCATTTCTTGCCTTCTTTTAAGTCTCATTACGTTCATGGTAGTTTTAGGATCATCCCGACCATCTTCCCTTGTCAAATCAACCACTTAATCTCTTCATCGATCACCTCGCCGGAGCGCAACTCCGGCGAGTACCCATCTTGCCGTCTACCCTATTTCGAGAGCCACTGGAGGTCGAGGCATTTTGCCCTCGACCTCTGTAACCTTTTTGTGCAGGTACCTGAGCCTTGCGAAGCGTCTGGAGCTATTTTGACCCCTCGCTGGAGGAAGCTGGAGCCATGCCGCTCCGCCACCTCCGTGCGAGAACACCGGCGCACGCCGGTGGCTTTTGATGCTCCCCGACGACAACTGACACCTGCCGGAGCCTCCCCGACAATTTTTGCGAGCCCAAATGCCGCCGGAGCTGGACGGAGGAGCTCGGAGAACTTCGCCCAGTCGAAGCTCCTCCGTGTTCTTCCACCTGCCACCGGAACCGTCCGATCGTGGAGGAGGCCCAGATTGCACCGCAGCCGTCGGATCTTCGAGCGCCTTAACCGTCAGATCAGCCTAGATCCATCTAATCGTGGACGTCCATCGCCGAACCGTCATCGCCTTTCGAGAGGCCGCCACGTGGATAAGTGGCGCGTCCCCCGCCGCTGGATATCGCCTAGCCACCAGCCGTTGGATCCGCGCCACGCGTCACCAGCGCCCGCACCGCCGTCGGATCGTCCCAGCGAGGGAGTTTTACAAGTATACCCTCGCTATTTTGTCTTTCTCTTTTAGTCCAGTAACTTTTATTCGTAGTTTTAAAAATTTTGTAAAAATTGCAAAAGACCCTCGTCTTTATTTTATTTACTTTGAGGTCCTCTGCCACGTCACCTAACGTGACCTGTACACGTGAGGTGAGGGCATTTTGCTCTGAGGCCCTCGGTCTTTGTGTTATTTCATTTCAGTACCAAAACTTTCATATTAAGTGTTGTATTTTTGGAAATATTGCAAGTGAGCCCCTGGGTTTTGGAATATTACTTTTCGGTCCTCGCTAGGCACGTGCAAGTCACGCGCCCTGGTGGGAAAATTGCTAAGATACCCAGGCGGGTTTTTGTAATTGGTGTTTGGTACTGAAAATTGAATATTAAGTTCAAACTTTTGTGGAAAATTGCATGTATGCCCCTGGATGTTTGAAAAATTGCACATATACCCCTGCCAGGCCTGATTAATGTTTGGATGCTTGTTTTAATTATTTAAATTACCATTTTGCCTCCAAAAATTCCACAAAACTAGGGTTAAGTTCCTGTATGCTTGTTCTTTGACACCATCATTTTAGTTTTTGATTTTATTGCATTTTCATATTTATTAAAAATCAAAAACATGCATTTATTTCCCTGTTTGCATTAGAAAATACATAAAAATTATAAAAACGTTTTGAAAAATTTCAAAAAAAATTATATTTTGTGTGTTTTATCATTCATTAGTGTCAATCCAAAAATCACTAAAAATCTCAAAAGAAAAACCTTAAAAATTCGAAAATACTTAAAAACTTCAAAAAAATATATAAAATCAAAGAAAACTCAGAAAAATACAAACTTTGTTCCTGTTTGTTCTATATTTCATTCTCTTTATTAGAAAATTAGTGTGAAAAATTTTGGTTGCTGTTTGCTAATTGTAATTCCTATTTTACTCACACCCAGCACAGATTTCACTGTTTTCCCTTATTTTAGTATTTAAGAATACCAAAAACACTTTGAAAAATACCCAAAAATCACAAAAACAGTAAAAAATCCTAAAAATATCAAAAACGCTTTATTTCTGAATTTTTGGCTATTTTTGCACATTTTTACAAATACTTTATCTTGTCTTTTATTACTTTGGTTATATTTTCCAATATTGAAAAAGAAACAAAAAATAAAAAATATTAAATTATAAAAATCGGAAAATTAAAAATTAAAAAAAAAGATAAATTAAAAATAAAAAAATTAATTAAAAATTAAAAACCCACAAAAATCCTTGCTTGCTTGCTTAGTGTAGACGCACTCACATTCACTTGTGCACATCTTTTAGAATTACCCTGTTTGCTCCCTGTGTTCGAACTCTCTGCATACTTGCTTGCTATACATTTTGTGTAGAGTTAAAAATAAATTTTAACTCCACATTTATTTCTATTTCCTTGATCTATAGTGTGGGTTAATTGTTGACTTTAGTCCAGGATTCATTGTGAGTTGTCACAGCGACGGTTATCTCTGCCTTGTGTGAGATACAATTTTTAGACTCCGTGAATTTTGGCTAAATCAAATGGTGCCGTCGCCGGGGAGCAACAACGAGTAGTTCACATTTTTGTTTGCTTGTGTTTGCTTGTCTATCATTGCTAGTTTTGTCTCTCTTACACTTTTGATAGATATTGATTGAGCTATCTGACCATTCTTCTTTTGTCTTCTTGCGAGGGACCGCGGAGCAAGGCGGATCACCTAGGTGACCCGAAGCAACCTTGGGAAGCGGAGCCGGCTATTCTTTAGTCAAGCCGGCAGGAGAGAGCAGGAGGAGTGAGAGAGAGTGGTAGATTAGTTGCAATTATTTTTGTGAGAGAGTGATTTGATAATTTGTAATAATACAGGTACTTGGACTTTTTGGACACTCCGGGCCTAATTTCCGGGTGTTTGTTCACCCGGGGGCTCATCGCGGTTTTTGTCGAGTTTTCACCGCTGTCATTTGTCGGTTTTGATTTCATTTTTCATTTCTTTTGTGGATTGAGCCCTTAGTTTTAGGCCTGCTTGATCGATTAAATTAGGTCCAAACACACTAATAACCTTTGCATGTACCTATAGTTCGTACTTGGACTTAGTTTAAAATTAAACAGTTAGCTCCCTTTCTTAGATCCGCCGCGCCGCGAGCCCTCCCCATGAAGCGCTACTCCTGAACTCGATGTGTCGAGAAGAGGAGGGGAGGGTCTAGACCTGACTCTTAGGATCGACGATCGGTGGTTGACTTGTGGTTCTTCACGCTAGCAGTTGCCTATCTTAGGACGATTTCCGCATTACATATCGGCATGTAGATTAGGTTTATAAATTTCTGCTTTGCATCCCGCATGGAGAGAGCTGGGATTCGTTGTAAGTCTTCTTACTTTGCATCCATCATTTAGGCACAAAGGTGAGTTTTCCATCTTTTGTGTCGACTTGCACGGCTTTTCCGACTCTATTCTCCCTCTGTTTTTGGACAAAGTAGGATCAAGAAAATACAAAAAATCGTTTGGGGCTTGTTTGAATCTACTCAAAAGAAGCGATAACACCCAAAAAAATTAAAAAAGGGACTGCTAAGAAAACCTTGACCAAAAATAAAATTGGTAATTGGATTCATTGATTGGGGAGAGTAACACCCTCACTTGTTTCAGGTTGCATGGGAAGGTCTCCTTCCAAGTGAGGTGAGTGCTTCATAAGGATTAGAGCCAAAATCCCAGCTTGTGGCTGCCTTGTGTATCGCCTGGATTTCTTAAGTATTGGCGCTTCTATCGTACGTGGACGAGTAGGGCTCGGTCAACATTGGTGACTCTCTATTGTGTAGAGCATCGACCTTGTCCGAAGTATCGAGCCTAGGCCACGCCTTCACGGGGGTGTCTGTCTCATCGTCTCGCGTCCGAGTAGGTTCTTGCACGCTCACGGGTGATTCCGTTGCGAGCGAGTTCCGAAGTATCGGTTTCACCTATTGGCTTCCTCTCTTATTCTTTGGTTGTGTAGGAATCCAGGAAGGGTTACAAGGACCTCAAAAAGTGCAAGCTACAGGTTACACAGGAGGAGGACAAGTACGGGATACTCTTCCAGCAGTACTCTCTCTCCTTTAGGCGTAGTGCTCTAAGGACTGGTGAAAAGATTAATTCCTGAATCAAGCTAAAATTGACAAGATAAAAGCCGAACCTTCACGGCTTCATGTGTTGAGTTGGTGAACTCACCCCTGCTTTGTGTTTGATTGCTAGATTTATTTAGGTCAAGATAAAAAACACAACACAATTGTGCACAATTTTGTTTCTCACTTCATTCCTTCTTCTTCTGCATTCCCTCTGCTCTTCCCAATAATCAAGATGATGGGACGGAGATCTCTTAGGCCGACTCTGTCCGCACCGCTATCCAGCACTCCTCCTTATTCATCTAGGACTACCTGAGCCTGAGTTCACATCCACCCTGTTCCCCCTCGACCACCCTTCCCATTCTCCTTCTCTCAGTCTAATAGTTTCAGAATTCAGTGCATCACAGAGTTCAGATCATTCGACAGCACCTGAGATGGCCTCTTTTGCTTTTTCAGAGAATCCAGTGATGGCAGATAGAGGCGAGCACCCAGATGACCATGATCACCCTCCGTTCATAATTGATCAGGTGGCCATCAACAATTCCTTGTTAGCGTTCCTGGAGACCATGCAGAGACAGATCTGTGACCAGGGTACCTTCATGGGTGATCTGATGAGAGAGATAGCTCAGATGAGAGAAAACCGACCTGGGGGCGGTGGCGGTGGAGGAGGAGGACCTGATGCAGGAGGAGGTGATCCAGACGCTGAGAGACCACCACAGACCATCATGAGGGAATTGCACAACCCAGCTGCGTCCCTCACTCACCGTTGGATCAGACTCCCGCCTATCCATGGAGATTTCGAGCTTCGGCCCCACACCATTCAGCTTCTACCCAAATTTCATGGGTTGCCGACCGAAGAACCACACCTCCACCTCCAAGAATTCGAGATGATATGCAACACCATCCATGACAGGTTGATGACTGAGGACACGATCAAGATGATCGCCTTCCCGTTCTCATTGGTTGACAGAGCTGCATATTGGCTCAAACACCTCGGGCAATTCATCGACACTTGGGCAGATCTCCGGACCGTATATTTGAAGAAGTACTATCCTCTCGGCCGGACCAATGTAGCTAGAGCCATGATCAGCAATTTTGTCATGATCCCAAATGAACAATTCCATGAAGCCTGGGATCGATTCAGAGAGCTCATCGACCGGTGTCCACATCATGATATATCCAAGCCCAACCTGGTTCAAAGTTTCTTCTGTGGGCTGACACCGGAGCTGCAGGGGCTTGTCAACGCCTCCTGCAGTGGATCATATTTCTCCAAAGGTGAAGACGACGTCTGGGCCATCTATGAAGGCATGACAGAAAATTCAACTGTGATGACCAAGCCAGAGTCTACACACAACAAAAGCCCCCGCAAGGAGAGGGCTCATTCCAGAGGATCGCCCGCATCGATGCCGGTCCTAACACCTCGTCGGTAGCCGCGGCCCAAGCCGAATCAGCCGCAGCCGACATGGGCATTATTAGTGAAAAGTTGGACCGCATGGAGATCCTCGAGAAGAAGCAGAACCAAGGTCTTGCCCAGATGGACCTTCTCACCAAAACCATGAGTGACCTGAAGACTCAAATCCTATGCATTCAGGAGGCACAAGCTCATTCCCATCAGCCTCCCAGGTCACGGGCCGACTCCAGCAGTGGCAGTTCTAACCAACCCTCTACCTCATACCGCTAGGTGAATCATATCCAGGCAGAGCTGGTTCCACTGCTACAGTACTACCCAGCGCAGCCGCCAGCTTCGGACACGCAGATGGTGGTCTATCAGCCGGAGCAGCCACTGGCAGTTCTTCCCCCATCCTCCTTCGAGCAGGACCCATTGATGGAAGTCAATGGGATATGGTACGACCGGTACCCTCAGCCCGAGATTCGTCGTGATCATCCCGGATTCCGTTGGGGGAATGGTGGCTCCTCATCCCAACAGCAGAACCCTGCTCAAGGACAGCAGAACAGCCAGCAACCACAGTATGCCCAGCAGCAGCAGTATCAGAATGGTCCTTGTCCCGCCTATCAGGGACAACAGTGGAGGCAGCGTCAGCAGCCTCAGCAGTCTTATTCCCATCACCCCCAGTATCAACCACAGCAGCAGCAGCATCCCCATTTCCAGCAGGGACAACCATCCGGTTCTCAGGGTCCCGCTTTTGAGAACCCAACTCTCGATGATCTTGCCCGCTTGCTCTCCGAACAGCGAGCATCCTTTAGGCAAGAAATGGATGAATTCCGGCAGGAGATGAGGGAGATTATCAAAGGGAAGGCCGCCATACCCGCTCAGATTGAACCTAACCTGACCAATCTGAAAAGGAAGTCTGAGCAGGTAGAGTTTACAGAGGATACTTCTCCTAGTGACTATTTGAGCGATATGTCTTATTCTTTCTATGATGCTGATTTTGTGACTACTAGGAGCGGTAGGATGCCCGCCGGCGGCGCCTCTTCTGAGCGACAACCACCAGCTGAATCAGGAGCGCCAGAGGAGCAGAGTAGCGGTGCTGATGCCGCTAATGATGATGTTGAAGACGGTGGTACTGATGCCACCAATGATGGAGTTCCAGACGACGGTACTGAAGCCGTCGTGATACCAGATGCAGACGGTGGCGCTGAAGCCACCATTTTGGATGCTGAGCCAGAGCGCGGTGCTGATGCCGCGAAGAGAGGTGCTGGTGGTGGTACTGAGGTCACCACATCTACTTTTGTTGAGCCTCCCTCTGTGATGTTACCACCTTTTGTATCTATGGACTGTGGTAACAACAAAAAGAACAAAAATATGAATAAAGGAAAGGTTTCTGTTCACATTACGGATCCATATGTGTTGCATGATGATGATTGTATGGATCCTCCTTCCTCACATGCACAGGGACCTGTTCCTAGCCCTCCATCTGAGGAGGCCCCAACCATCCCCTTCCCTGAGGCACTCCGCCGGGCGAAGGGGAACAAAAAAGAAAACCCAAAAAGAACCAGCAGGTAGAGTTCGGCAACCAAATGATTGACAGGTTCCACATTCATCTGACTCTACGAGAAGCATTTGAGCATATCCCCTTCTTCAAAAAGAACTTGAAAGAGACAACTACTGTCTGAAGGAAGAAGAGGCACAGATATCAAAATCCATATGCCCACTCATGACACTTGCTGCACCATTCAGAACACATTGCCAGCCAAGAGACCTGATAGAGGAGCCTCCTATGTCAGATGCGAGATCCAGGAGCAGCGGTTCGATCGTACTCTATTAGACAGCGGGTCTTCGATCAACCTCCTTCCGACAGCCTTACTCAAACGATTCGAGTTTGGCCCTCTTCTTCGAAGCAGGACAGTCCTTCAGTTTGCTGATAGGTCGATCAAGAGGCCGAAGGGATTGTTGAAGGACGTGGTCGTTACCATTCAGGGCCTGAAATTCCCCGTGGACTTTTTTGTATTGGACATGGAGATCCCTGAATCGGTAACCGATGCCCCCATCATACTTGGACACCCATTCTTGGCCACTGCCAAGGTGGTATCCGACCATGACAGTGGGACGGTATGTTTTCGCGTAGAGGGTGAAAGCATACAAATAGATACAATCGACCAGATCAGAGCCAGAGAGTTGGCATGCTCAGAGCAATCCAGTGAAGCCGAGCAGATGACAGAGGACGAGCTAGACATCCACCAGGTGTGTGATTTCGTGATGACTGATGATGAATCCAACTGGACAGATCCTGTAGCACCGACCCTCACCTTGCCTACAGATTCACTATATCTGAAGCTCATGGCACTCGAGAGCCGGGAGAGCACACCCCTGTATGAGGATACACCTGAGGCTGACAGTGTAGGGACGAGTGGTGCCGATGATTTTCATTCTTGCTCATCTTCTTCTGATCCCTCGGATTCAGACATTGATTGGGATGATTTTGATGACTATTTGTCTTGTCTGATTCCTCCTGAGTCAACAGCCATGACAGAGTGCGAGCCCGTTCAATTCCTTGATGATTCAGTCGGTCGCTCTTCGTCAGAGATTCATGCAGAGCGAGAGTTCTCCCACGCAGACCTGGTCGCCTTCACACAAACATATCAGAAGCCAGATCTGCCACCTCCCAGTTGTCCAGAACGGAAACCTCTGCCGCAGTCGATGAAGTACAGATTCCTTGCTGGTGAGCCAGACATGTACCCAGTCATTATCTCAACAGATTTGACTGGAGAACAAGAATCTCGTCTGATGGAGGTTCTTGAAAGAAACCGCAAGGCAATAGGATGGAGTATAGCTGATCTCCAAGGGATTAATCCGGCTCTGTGCTCCCACCACATTTATCTTGAGGAGGGCGCTAGGCCGTCGCGTGAGTTCCAACGACGGCTGAACCTAAATCTTCGAGACGTAGTTATGAAAGAAATTTCAAAGTGGTGGAGCGCCGATTTTATCTACCCCATCTCCGACTCCAAATGGGTTAGTCCGTTACATGTGGTACCCAAGAAGACGGGTATCACTACAGTTGTCAATGAGTCTGGAGAGGAGATCGCTACCAGAGTGCCCACTTCTTGGAGGGTCTGTGTGGACTACAGACGACTGAATGAGGCCACCAAGAAGGATCACTTCCCGCTACCTTTCATTGATCAGATTATCGAGCGGTTAGCAGGGAAGAGTCATTACTGCTTTCTTGATGGGTACTCTGGATATAATCAAGTGGCCATTGTGCCCGAAGACCAAGACAAAACGACATTCACCTGTCCGTTTGGGACTTATGCTTTCAGACGGATGCCCTTTGGTCTATGAAACGCTCCGGCGACATTCCAAAGGTGCATGTTGTCCATATTCTCGGACATGGTGGGTGACTGTTTAGAGGTCTTCATGGATGACTTCTCGGTCTATGGCGACGGGTTCGATTCTTGTCTTGACTGCCTAGATCGTGTGCTTCAGCGCTGCATAGAGGTTAATCTTGTGTTATCTTGGGAGAAGAGTCACTTTATGATGACTCAAGGACGGTCCTTGGTCATATCGTCTCCAACCGGGGCATGGAGGTTGATCCGGCCAAGGTGGATATCATCAGAAAACTCAATCCACCGTCCAACCTGCGTCAATTGCGGTCTTTTCTGGGGCATGTCGGTTTCTACCGACGGTTCATTCAGGACTTCAGTCGTATTGCCCGACCGCTCACTGACTTGCTGACAAAAGACACCGAGTTTATTATCAATGATAAGTATCTTGCATCCTTTGAGACTCTCAATAATATGGTTGTTTCAGCTCCTGTCCTTCAGCCACCTGATTGGTCTCTCCCATTCGAGATCATGACGGACGCTTCAGATTTTGCCGTTGGGGCTATGCTTGGACAGAGGAGGGATGGATTACCTTTTGCCATTCACTACGCCAGCCGGACTTTGGATGCCGCTCAACGGAATTACACTGTGACTGAGAAAGAGATGCTGGCCGTAGTCTTTGCTCTTGATAAGTATCGATCGTATATTCTTGGATCTAGAGTGACAATCTACACTGATCACACCGCCATCCGGTACTTAATGGCTAAGAAGGATGCCAAAGCACGTCTTACCAGATGGATCCTTCTACTCCAGGAATTTGATATTGAGATTAAGGACAAGTCTGGAGTCAAGAATGTGGTGGCGGATCATCTCTCCAGATTGGAGAATCTTGAGGAATCTGAGCCTAGTGCACCTATCACAGAAAACATTTCCAGACGAGGGGATCTTGGCGGTCACCTCACTCCCATGGTATGATGACTTTGTAAACTATCTTGTCGCCAAGACAGTCCCTCAGGGTTGGCCCAGGCAGAAACTTGAGACCTTCCTAGCTACGACCAAGTTTTATCATTGGGAGGATCCCGTCCTTTACCATGGAGGAGGGGATAGTATCTGGAGGAGGTGCATTCCTCAAGAAGAGCAGCATAGCGTCCTCACATACTGCCACAAGCTTGAGGCAGGAGGACATCATTCTAGAAAAAGGACAGCACAGAAGGTGCTTCAATCCGGCCTATGGTGGCCTACTCTCTTCAAGGATTCTGATGAGTTCGTGAAGAGATGTACTGACTGTCAGAAAATGGGAACCTGCGGACAGAGAGACATGATGCCCATGCAACCCATTCACTTCTGTGAGGTTTTTGATGCATGGGGGATTGATTTCATGGGCCCATTTCCTAAGAGTCAGGGATTCGAGCATATTTTGCTCGCTGTGGATTATGTCAATCGATGGGTTGAGGCCATCCCAGCCCGAGCCGCAGATGCGAAAACCGTGTGTAATTTTTTGAGGAAAAATATCATTTCACGGTTCGGGATACCTAGAGTCTTGATTTCAGACGGGGGGGGGGGGTCTCATTTCATCAATGACAAGGTTAGGGCCCTTGCAGATGAGTTCAGCATTGACCATCGGGTTGCCACACCGTATCACCCTCAGACTAATGGTCTTGCCGAAGTATCGAACCGGGAGATAAAAACAATCTTGCAGAAAGTTGTCCGCCCAGACCGAAAGGATTGGTCACAGCTTTTAGACTCGGTCCTATGGGCCTATCGGACCTCTTTCAAGAATCCATTGGGGACATCTCCCTTTCGTCTCGTCTATGGCAAGACGTGCCATCTGCCAGTGGAAATCAAGCACAAATCTTTTTGGGCAATCACCGAGTTGCTGTTAGATCCCGAGAGTATAGGAGATCAGAGAAGAGCAGAATTGGCAGCCCTGAAAGAACTGAGAGATACAACCTTCTCCAACAGCCTACAGTACAAAGAGAAAGTGAAGACATGGCATGATTCTCATATCAGCCATAAACAGTTTGAGCTGGATCAGAGAGTATGGTTGTTTGATTCCAGGCTGAAATTATTCCCAGGAAAATTGCAGAACAAGTGGAAAGGTCCCTATGTGGTCAGGAAGGTACATGACAATGGCAGCACCGACATATCCGAACCGTCATCTTCCTCTACCTTCCGCGTCAATGGTCAACGCCTGAAGCTATATCTAGATCATGATCCGCCGACCATAGACGTTGCCCCCATTCTTCTGGTATGAGATGTGTGCCTTGACTCATATCATCTGCATCTCATACATGGCGATCACTTCCATTTTCCGCTGTACAGATCTATCTGTTCATAACACTATTTCATATGTTGATTTGTTTTCTTATTTTTCTTCTTTTCTTCTTTTCCTTTTCCATTTTCTTTATCTATCAAAAAGGTGCCGCCCTTGTAGACAGTCTTCCATACTTAGGACGTACTTGTCCTAAGTATAGGGGGGTGTGCACCCCGAGTTGATTCTATTCTTTTCGACCCTCTCCATTGTCTCCTCTTCTTGTCTATACTTAGGGATATCTCATCCTAAGTATAGGGGGAGACAATCTGAGTATGATCTGTTCATTCCCACCCTTTCCCTCCCTGCGTTGTATACAGTCTGCTATACTTAGGATTATTTGATCCTAAGTATAGGGGGGCCGGTCAACTTCTTATTGGTTCGTTTATTTATTCTTTAGACTTGCCTATACTTAGTACAAGTTATGTCTTCTCTTTTCTCTCCGATCTATGAGGACATAGCTCAAGCTAAGTATAGGGGGGTCGTATATACAGCGTATATACTTTAGCCATAACTCGCACTTTTCTAATAAATATGGCTAATAATTCATTAAAATTCATTAAAATCTTTAATAAAAAGATGTCTTGTTCCTCAAATTCTTTTTGTAATTACTGACTAATAAATCAGGTGAAAATGTTTTTTGCAAAATGTTTGAAAAAATAGTTTGAAACTCTTTGTGAACATCTATTGAAAACTATTTTGAAAATATTTTGTTACATGTTTTCAACCTGTGTAAAAATGTGTGGTTTGTAAAATTTATTTTCTTTGTGTGAAATAAAATGTTTGAAAAATGATTTGCAAATGGTTTGAAAAATGGTTGCAAAAATATTTTGAAAAATCTATCTATACTGTTTTGAAAGCTGTTGCAAAAATGATTTTCAAATGTGTGTACATGTTTGTAAAATATTTGTAAATATTATTTTGGACTATAGTTGTCAAAAATTGTGTGAAAAGCTTGTGTCAAATAAGTTTGAGGAATATTTACATCACACCAAAATCCACTATATATATATATGTACTTATAAAATTGATCACTTACCCTGTAAAGTCTTAAAAATCCACTTCTTGTATATATAAGAAGCACTCCCGTGTACATATTTTTAACCTAGTTTTCAGCCAAAAATCTTTTGTTTTCAAAAATTCCAAAAACATTTGCAAAATTAAAATCCAAAAACATTTGAAAAATCTTTTTGAAAAATACAAAAAATTGCATCTGCATATGCATCATCATCTTTTCAAAAATCCATAAAAAGTTCAAAATCTTTGAAAATTGCATCACAAAAATATTTTCTGCATTGTATTGCATAGCATTCGCATTTTTCGGATTGAGTTTGATAGTTAAACAAGTCTAAGTAAAATCCGGAGATTGGAGCTTGATTGGACCTTAAAATCTACCTAATAACATGAACCTTATAGGAACTGGGTTTGAGGTACTTCAGGTCTAGTTGACTTAATTCTTTGAGGATCACGGGAATTGGTTCAATGGATTCTTGACTGCCTAAGTAGAGTATTTCGGAGCACACGCACGACTCTTGTTGATAATGACCTAACTTGGACACCTGCACCTTTCACATAGCTCTCCACGGATGAGGTGGTGAGGAGGCAGTTTCCTTTGGCTTGGGGTAGCATATGAGGGTAGTACTTCTAGGCGGAACCTCTCTTCTTCTTCTAGTGAAGGAAGTGCGCCTCAACTTGGTTTAGTGGTGATGAAGGCTAAAGACAGAAGCCGTGGGTTACAATAAAGCTTCAAAAGAGGGATAGTCTACTGGATCAAGAGGAAAATTTCTTGTATATATGCTGCACCATGTAGATGTGTTGTATAGATGCACTTAAAAAAAAGGAACTCCAAAAAAAGTGGTGGGTCGGATTGAAAATTTAATAACCCCACCGGAGTGTATATAGTCCAATAAAGCAAAAGCTTATGGTATCCATGTTACATCTCATGAAGCTTGCAGCAGGAGACTTAGCTACACTGGTTGAGCTCCCAAAATTCTATACCTCTTATTCCCCCTCTTCTTGAGCCGGTTGCACTTGAACTTAGAAGGGAATACCCCGCTTCTCGAGGAAAGAGTTGCTAGACCGAGGCATTAGAGTTACAGGGCGGGGGAGGTTGTTTCTTTGTTACTTCTGAGGTGGGGATCTACATATCACTTACACTGTACAAGTCAGATTCATAGTCGTAAGAGTTTGCGTATGAGTTGAGATATTTCTGACCTGGCTATTGAGGAGACTTGGACAGAGTTTTGGGATTCTCAAGGACTGTTGGATTTCAAATTCGGTTCTCACTAAGGTTCCGCCCGCACTAAAATTCCAAAGGTTTGACTTAAGCTCCGAACTTTGATTTTGTGAAGACAAGTTTGATAATCAAATTAAATCCAAGTTCTTCTTCTTTTTCTTTTCTTTCTTTCTTTTTTGCACTTATTGCATAAGTGTTTGCTAGGGACTAGCAAAGGTAAAGTATAGGGGGATGATGAATCCACATTTCATCATCTTTATTCTATCATTTTGGCATCAAAAGCCCTAACAAATGCCTATAAATGTCATTAATATCATCATCTTAGCACTCATGCATGTGCATCTATTTAGTGAATAAATACTGTAATTAAAGCCAAAATTATAGAATAAATAAAAGAAAAGAAAAAGAATAAAATATTGTAAATATTTTGTGACCCGAAACCCCGAGACCTAGGCATTTTGATGAATAGGTCGACAAGGAATAAAGTAGGGGGAGATAAGGGCCAAATACCTATATTATTCTATTCATTCTTTATTCATTTTGGGACCTATTTTTGGTTCCACTTTTTATACATCAAATAAAGAAACTTTGTACATGAATGTTGTAGATAATTTAATAAAGAAAAGTACAAAATTGATTTCATTGAAAAATAATGTACAGATAAAAAATTATGGTCTGAATAAGATTTCAAAACTCTAACTTCCTAGACCTATATCTTGCAAATAAAAACTCGAAATGTACCAAACTCACCTTTAATTGTATATAGCTTAAAATAATCTATTTAATGGAGGTGGTTTCGTATTTTTTGGAGTTACA